>OZ037992.1:5504016-5646516 GCA_964035705.1 Porites rus
AAGAGAAAAATGCTAGGAGCTCCTGCCACCAATGCTGCAAAGCGAGTGAGGGTGAGTAAAACCGTCCTTGAATGTTTGAAGCGAGTCTTTTTTTTTTGCGTTTTTTTGTTTCAGTTAAATTCTATCTTTTTGGGCCTTTTTTTGTCTGTCTTGAAATTACTTTCAGCTGTATTTTGGGTTCCTTTGCTTTTAGTTAACTGTTGAAATACCGGAGGAGAAGCAAGAATGTATTATCCGTCTACTTGGCCTGCAGGATGCTTGTGAAGTTGTCTCCATTAGACGGGTTCAATCTGGGAACGGTTAGTACTGCGATGCTCTTGAACAATGTATTGTTACCTTTTATTTATCGGCTAAAATTTTCCCCCAACATCATGGTTGCGCAGAATACACCGTAGGATATTCCTTCGCTTTTGTAAAAAAATTATTACAGCTTCTTTATTGATATATATATACTATATAAGTTCTATTAGTTCATTTTTGAAAAGCGCGCCACGTTTACAACGATTATCACTTGCAACTTGATCATGCCCTTTCAACCAAGGTTAGGTCATACCATATCCTGTTTCGGCCAAATCTAAACTTTATAGACAATTCCATCAGCAGTTTTTATCAAAGAAACAAAAAATTCACTGTGTACAGCAATTCCATAACCCTAAACTAAGCGTTACATTAGGACACAGCATTTGGCGCTTGAAGTAGTGAAAATTTCTCGCAGATTTCTGTATCATCTGTAGTACTTTACACGACCTCGTATTTATTTCAGAATATTACTAACCCTCTTCTCTGTTCGTTCATTAGAAAAAACTACTTTTTTCACCTTTCTTTCCAGGCCGAAAACGTTTCGCTGTGCCAAGAGATGATGATACGTCTGCGCCGCCTACACCAGTTCGCATCTTCCCGGCAAGATACGAAGTCGCGTCTCCTGCAGAAGTACAGCAGCCGGTCGTATCGGATGATGTAGTGGAGGGAGATGACAACATTCCAGTTTCGACCTGTGATTTTTGCCTAAGAAGCCCCTGCATAACGCGGTCGGAATTCAAACCGATGGGTCGTGGCGAGGCTAGAATAACCAACCACACTAAACGCCGTAAGGATTATAAATGGTTCTGGCGCACCCTAAAAGACTGTGGGCTATGGGAAAACCCAACCTACCTTGCAAGAAAGCAGGAGCTGGGCTGCATGATCGACGACGTACGAGAGGTCATGCCGCTTTGCGTGGTGAAGGACATTCGTGAACGGTGGCCAAATCCACCCAACGTCCCTTACCAAGGCCATCGTCGTTCATAATAGCTAATATATATCAGATATTTCTAGTATACCTCAGCTATTATGCCCCTTACAGATCTGTACTTATCAACTTTGTTATTGTTAAATTTTTATATCTCCACGTCTCAAATAAAGCACAGCCATTATATTCTTGGAATAATTATCTCAATCTCTCATTTTTTTTTCCATTGTGTTACGACAAGGACCACCTCCTCATCTTCACCTAAAATCTTTGTACGAAGCACAACAAACTTCGGCAGCCTTGCTTTTGAAATAGCTACCGAGGGGTTATTTTATTCCATATTCTTTTCCTCATGTTGAATTGCGTATTTTGTTGTCCATTTGATCAAGAATTTATTTCCGTAAACATGAATTTGAGGTTAAAAAAATTGACTGATTTGGTCTCCAGTCTGAATTGTTACATTTTTCAGTCAAATGACACAACATTTTACTCCCATGGAAGACTCCAACTTATAATACTTCTTTCATTTGCTTCACAACTGCAACACCTTTTGGTCACTCCGACGATATAAAATTATCTTTCCTCGCGTTTCTTTCTCAGGGTGACTATTGTTATTCATCTTCCTCTTCTAGGGATGAGAGGTTGAGAGTCTAGGAGGTGAGGGGTTGCATAATCGACTTCTTTTTTTTCGGTCTTTCTTGTAATGTTGTTGTTGTTGTTTTCCTTTGTTATTTTTTTGTTTCACAGAAATACATTCCTTTAACCTTAGCTTATTTGCTGCTCAATATGAGTCCATACATGCTGTGTCACTGATGAGGCGTAAACTGGTGAACCCTACTCCCATAACTAATGGGTATTATTGATAAAAAAAGACGGGTCTGTCTAGTCCATATGGGACCTATGTAAAATACATCACTGGCAAATTTCAACAAAACCTCGGTGAAAAACTATTTACAGATAAAAGCTATTTACATACATTCAGTTACAATGATGTGATGATCCAGCATGTTATTTTGTGCAATTTGCTTTTTCAAGACACTTAATATAATGCTAGAAAGAAAAAAAAGGTTTCATCTATAAAGAAGAGAAAAAGGTTGCCCAAATCTCCTCTTTGAAATGGAACGTCTTTTCTGTGAGAACCCTGTGTGGAGCAATCCTGTCAGGCTGGCGGCTTGTCTGGTAGTATTGCATAGATGAGGCCTCTCGCATCACATTTTCATTCTGTTCAAATAGATAGACTCAATATAAGCACTATAATGATCTGAAACTATCTCTGCAGCTCATCAACACTGTGAATATCTCCTAGAGATTGAATTTTCATTCAAAGATATCACTACACATACAGAACTGTGTAAACTTCGTCAAAGAAGATAGTACAATGAATACTTTATTTCATTACCCAGTCAAGAATGGCCATCTGTATTCGCATTTCATAGGTATCTGCTCGAGTGAAATGAATACGCTTTGGAGCATAGATTAACATCACTAAGTGTAGTGACTCAATCCAGTATGTATCACGACACTGAAAAAAAAAAGACTTGACATGTACTTTATATAGTTATAATCAACCCCTGCCCTTTCCAGTCACTGTACTAGTCCTACCACCAACCCTGTGTAATGGTACTCTCATGGCCACTGCTGTAAAGAACTAGTGATTAGTGCATGCATCAGTCATTGCTCAATATAGGCAAAAGGATCATTAGATAGGATGATGCTCCATAACTGTTCATAAGAATTTACCAAGGCATAATCCTCTGCATTTTTGTAGATTGTTGTGCCCTCGATGGCTTTCCGGTAGGCAACAATAGCTCTGTCACTGACAAGAGGTTTCTTGCTGCAAACATAGCCATCTTCTTGACAGCGAGAGTCTTTATGGCAGTTGTTATGATTTCCCTGCAGAAGTTTAATATAGAGTATAAGCAACAGGTAATATATTTGTGAAATCAACCATTTTCAACACCAAAGTAAACTCTATTATTGTAATAAGCTACCTTGTAATGATCCACAATGTTGGTAATGTAGTTTCTTAATGTGGTGGCATCTTCATTGCAATTTTTCATAGCATAATAAATGTGTGTCTTTGTACATTTCACTGAAAGTACATTATTTCACAAGGTGATAAGAATACACAATAGTATACTTCTCACTATTCTATTTTTAAATGAAAATTCAAGGAAGTAAGGAATCATAAGGTAATCGAAATAATTCAGTATTACCTTTATCAGATAATTCAGCAAACCAAGTCTTCTCAGAATCTCGAACAAGGCCACTAGCCACCTTTTTGATAGCTTTCTTCACACCTTTTCCACCTTCACAAAGAAAATGAGAAAGGTAATGGAAACTTGGATCTAGAATTAGTTGCCGATATGCTTTCGTACCATCAAGGATTGCCATGTAATAGTACATACCATGCCAGCTATCATATGAGTTTTTTATTCCCTGGGAACTGGCCCACTGTTTCAAGGCTGGTACATAGTCATGTGCTAGTTCACCAACTTGATGACCTGTCCAAAAGAAAGAAGTGGAAGCTGGCAAGCTCATTTAAAGTAAAAATGGTATCCACACAAATAAAGAAAAAAACCAATAAATTTTAAGCTGGCTCACCCAGATTAACTAAGGAATCCACAACTTGTTTGGTCATGGGTACTTCTCGTGATGCGGCCGCACTCAGGTCCTCTTTAGACCAGTTTAAACTGTATATAACCTTTTTGTTACTACAATATTTCAGACACAGGAAGAAACAAGGAAATATCATTATCTACCCACACTAACAACTGTGTGTCGATGGACTACAGTTACCTAAAATAACAATTATGCACATCCACTCTCACACCAGATGAAATTAGTTTACCTGTTAGATAATGCTGAAACAGTTGTATGCTGAGCTGCACGACTAGAATCATGCCTCGCATCAGTGATGATGACCTAAAGTAGTTATATAAATACACCTTGTTGAGAAGACAGAGAATCTCCTATAACCTACAAGAAGACAATGTGCATTGAATAAACTGGTATATTATTACTACAGAACTACTAACATCACCACGTAGTAAATACTGAGGATCTTGCTGTGCCTCTGTTCGCGCTTCCAGCAACTGTCTGTCATAAACAGTTTTTACTGCATTCTTGTACCCCAATGAAGAATGTACTATGACAAATCAAATAATAAAAAAAGTTTAGTATAATTATGATAAAATGTTTCAATTTGCTTTCCAGTTAATACAAGCTCAAAAGAAGCTAGAGGAACAAAAAAAGAGAAATTAAATCTATTAGAAAGAAATAGAAAGTACTGGTACGACATAAGGCACAATCCAAACAATATCAGACAAGATTTTACATTTGTTGTAGTGATTTTTCTCTTTATCAGGTAGTTTTACTTTTCGTATTTTTTTTACTTTCGAAATAACTACAAATGACATTTGGCTAAGCAGGTTGTTTATAATATCAACTCAAAATAATGCAGCAAATTGTCTTTAGAGTGAACAACCATGAATTATATTACCAGTGGATATATATTTCTGTTCCACATAGCCAATGCGAGACGCCTTACAGGAATTTATGTATTGGGTCTCTGTTAGACCAGAACAAGTAAAGCCATGAACCATCCTAAATAAGCAAGGAAACTCGAGTGAGTATTTGCAATATTCTAAAATAACATGAAATGCAAAAAAGGGAACAAAATATAACTACACGACCTTAGATTAGCTGTAAATTTTCCAGCAACAGTGCTGCTCGAATACCATCGAACATGATGACCAGCGACGCAGGAGATGCTTATTCGTGCGGCATGTCCGTGCTGTTTGACGGTAAATGACTGCATATCTAAAGGAAAGCCACACAGTGGACAATTCCCGTCGTAACGAGCCAGAGTGGCCACAAGATGCTGTAAGGCGTCATGAGAAGCAACAAAGTAGTCTTCCACCGGTTTACTGGGTGTGTGAATGTCAAAACAGCCAGTAGTATTTTCCCCACTAGCCAACACATAAGGAGGAAGAATATCTGTTTGAATCCCAACGTCGCAAGTTTTTGTTGTGTTGTCGGACTTGTCGCATGGGCTCTGACTCGGAAAAGAAAATAAAGGGGTCTGACTGGCCATGCCTCTTTGCTCAGAATCGAGAAAAGCCTGTAGTAATTTCTCCATCATTAACAGATTACCCATCGGAGTCCGGCTGTTTATATGAAGGACACTTCTGACGTGCTGGAGTTGAGATTTGACGCGTTGCAAACGGCCTTCACTTTCAGCCTCCACTTCCAGTTGGATACTGTGCCTAATCCTCGCTCGACGATCCATTAGTTTGGCTTTTTTTGCTGTAAAATCGGCCATGGCGAAACGAAAAACTTACAAAAGAAGCGACGAAGTATAAGCAATTGCGAATCGAGCAAAGTATTTCGAATCAAGGAGGAGGACGAGCGATAGTAACATACCGTACCTTCCGCACCGTCATCCGCCATGAATCGAAAATATGCTCTAAGATGATGAGTAAACGATCAAAATAAGCCTTTGAGCATGACTAAACTAGAAAAACCTCATTTTAGAGGTCTGAAGGCTCAGTGAAATAAAAAAACGAGCGCGAGGAGCCTAGGTTAGGAGTCGAACTCGCGCGATTGGAGGAACGGTTGTGGGCGCCAAATTCAAATTTTCAAGGTCGGAAAATACACCAATTTCTTGCATTCGAAAAGAAATAACGTAAGAAAGGGGTTTACCTAACTTTATTAGGCTAAATTTAGTGAATGTGGCTGGGAATAAGGGGCGGACATCACACATGATATCTGGGAACAATATCACTGCCTTCCCTTCTCCTTGCTCACATAGTCCGCCATATTGATTAAAGTCTTGCAAGCAGCAGTTGCGTGACAAAGAGGGGGAGGAGCTATCCCTTTTATAGGCAGTGTCCTTGTTTAAGTTGTCTTCCTGCTGTTCTTGCCATGTTTTTAGCTATTTTTTCGCCTAGTTCTTACTCTTGAATCGAGTGAAATGTCCGCCATTTTTTCAAGTTTTCAACTAAAACAACTCAACTTCATCCCCAGGTCTTCTCGGTTAACGGTGCCTTAACCTGCGAAAACGCTGCACTTTTGACGTCATTTCCTCGTTAAAGTCAAATTTCTTCCAAATTTGGTCATCAGTAACTGGTTATGGTGAATTAAACGTGTGCTTTTAGCCAATCAGTATCGGGGAAATATTTTGAATGAATAATAATATTGTATATAGAGTGCATTTGAACAAATTACTGCAAATTATCACGAAACTTCGTTGGAGCAATAAGGATAACAACAATAAACTGCAGAGTAAGTTTCATTGATCTTTATTTTGTATTTCCTCGTAATTTTAGGATGGTATTTTTACCACATACAAACACTGTAATTTTACTGGAACCATACTGTGGTACTATCACAGAGCCTGGGTCACCTGTGGATAAATATGATTATAGCATATTCTGAACGTAAGGGTTGCGTACAACTATACTGTGTACCATTTAAAGAACGTTTTCAAAAGATATCGTATGGTTCGGTGTCAAGTGCTTTTAATCGGAGGAGACATTGGCCAGCGTCGGTCGTGTAAATGGAACATTTTGTTTCACTGGCGCGAGTTACAGGGCGCTGTTTCTCAAAGGCCGATTTAGTTCTTATCCCGGGATTCTTTTTCTTTCTTCAAAAACATTTCTTCGGATAATTTCCTCTGTTATTTTTAACAGCATCCATGATCAACTTGTTGACAAAATGAATTACATTGAATTTACTGGTTTAAAAGCTTTCACATCTGAATTCAAACTTCACACTAACCCTATCAAAGCCTTCAATGGAACGTGTGTGCGGCTCATGTCAATAACTTTTCCAGTAATTTGGTCGAGCGTGTTGATTTCAGTGACTCGAGAGTGGCGCTGCTAAGGGCTGATTTATAAGTTTTTCCTACTAAATAACATAGAGCTAAAGTGTTCGTTTGTCCGGTGCCGAAAATATCACAAGTCATGGTCAAATGGCGCCGCCGAGCCTCACATCTCGGTAGATTTACTTTGTGGCACAACGGCTGCCGAGCTACACAACTCGTAAATTTACTTTGTGACAAAACGGCCACCGAGCTACACGACTCGGTAAATTTACTTTGTGGCATAACGGCCGCCGAACTAAACCCGGTTTGATGCATGCACCAGTAGTCGCAGACATTTTCCAAAGACAGTGATCATGAACCTAGTCTGCTACGCAGCCGTTTTTAGTGTCGTCACGCAATGCTCCTCCCCTATGACGAACCATGCTGAAAAATATGCAGGCTTAATCCAAAGTAAAATTTAACAGCAAACTCCTGAAAGATGAACGCTTTGGACGATTCAGCAATCACAGATCGATGTACTACAAAACATGAAATTTGGCACTTTCACGTTGTAGTTGTGCAACGACGGCAAAGAAATGTACAAAAAAGCGTGATGCCGTGCAACTTGTTTTGCCAATCTAAACCAATTGCGTTATTGCCGTTCTCTTTGACGTCCCTAATTTGACGTCCCTAATTAGCTCCCTAATTAGCCGGAGGACACTTGTACAAAGTGCTTTACCACTGCTGGAAAATCCTCCTGTCTGTTTATTACTGCGCGTTTTTTCGCTGCCGTCAATCATCTCAACGGACCTGTTAGGAAACAGAACTTCGCTTAAACAGGTTCAAAAGGTCAAGGTTTGTGAGCTGTGATTGGTGGATTTCGATCCGTATTTTTGTGTTTCTGTGGGCGCGATCCATTCAACCAAAATTCCAACCGGTCCGACCGGGAAAATTGGTCCACCTCGAACCCGTTTTTTCGAAACTTTTCCGGTTGGACCGAACCGATCCATTAAGTTTTGGACTGAAATTTTCGGAAATTTTGGTTGAATGGATCGCGCCCACAGTGTTTCAAGGTTCATTGCTTGTGATCGTTATCATGATTGACGGCAGCGAAAAACGCAATTGTGAAGGCGGCTTTTGAATTTTTAGAGTTCGTGTGCTTGTGAAAAGTGCAGAAAATTAAAATATCATAAAACGGCTAAATGGGTAGTAATGGCATACGCTTTTTAAAATAAGCTCCTAGGCTTATATATCCTGAATCCACGGTGTGTCGCTGATTATACTCCTGCCATTGTCCTTCACAGAGTATTCTCAGTTGGAAAATTTTAGATTTGGCACCAAAGTTGGCATGTTATTGTGGAAGTAGAATTTTTTTTATGAGCTTCTCAAACTTTCTTAGGTGAAAGTCGAAAAGCTGGAAAACTACTGTTTGAGACTCAAATGACAGCAATAAAACTGGGGTGGGATTCGCACTCTAGCGGGATTTATTTTATTTCGGTTTTTTCGTAGCCGCAGCAGAGTTCCGGTTAGGTTTCGGTCGATGTTAGGATTTCGAGACCCGAGCAGTCTAGGGTCGTTTGCTTGATAACTGGAATTTTTAAAAATGCCATAGTCCTGACAGATTATAAAAACCTCGAGCACAGAGAAACTTTTCTCGACACGTGTACACCAAGAAAACTTACGCAAATGCAAGTTACTCAATTTCTGGAATTGACACGTCACGTGAATTATGACTGACTAGCACTTGTCACGCTGTTAAACTAAATTGAAACTACAAAAGTCGCGAATTCCAGAAGGTTAAGGGGTCGGAACTCGAGGCGGAGTCTCCACGTATAAAACTTTGTCGAGTACCTCTCACCGGGCAGGTATTCTAATAAAAGTGACAGGAAACGGATTACGCCATTACCGTAGCCGCGGCTTGGCCTTCATTCACACGTTGGTTCGAATTTATTTGACTCTACACCTATTTTGAAAATGATGTGTTGCCTGCAAGGCGTGGACAGTCGTGGAATGGAAGTTAGATTTAGTCTTATGCATGGTTAAATTTGAGCTATCACCATAACCCCCCCCCCCCCCCCCCCCATGGCAATTACAATTGTTTTTTTTTCTTTTCTGGAGGTCTCTTTTTAAACTCTGGGCATGGAGAAGGAGGCAATTTCCCACCACCGAGCTCCTGATTGACCTGATATTGCACGGGCGGATCTAGGGGGAGGGTGCAGGGGGTGCGCCCCCCCCCCCCCCGCCCTGGAGATGACCTGCGGTTTTCTAATACAACTGGTATTCTGCAAAAAAAAAAAACTATGTGATTCAATGATGTGAAGTAGAGCAAGAGACGAGTGCACCCTCTCCTAAAAAAAATCCTGGATCCGCCCCTGTATTGGTAACATCTTTTTTAGAGCAATAAGTAATTCCGAACAATGGCAAAACAAGATGTCTTGCGAACTTTTATACACGTTTTTCTATGGTTCATTGACAGAGGGATAACACATGTAAACATAAAACATAAACAATAGATTTGAAATGGGTAAAAAGGACGAAAAAACTCTCAAGCACCTCTTTGATAGAACACTCCATAAGAACAATGGACTGAATCTCTGTTTGTTTGTTTGTTTTTTTTATCAAAAATATATATACATTAGTGTGGTCCTATAATTTGGACCATACGAAACAGCACTGTCGCAATAAACGATCGATGATTACTCCTAAAGCCTGAGCTCCTGTGAAGTTGTTAATAGTCAAATTAATGCTCTTGAAATAAATTGAGCGCTCTACGAAATACATTCTACCCAGAATACAAGTATTTGTTTCTTTTGCAATAAAAAAAGGAACAAAGGAATGCATTCAAGTACGCACCATACATACATCCGTGTTAAATTTTAAAGCATACCTTCAAATACAGACTTTAATGCCGACAAATCCCGCGTTCTTCTATAAAAATACGCAGTCTTGAGTTCAGAACTTTTCAGGAATTGATGTTTACGCAATGAGCACATTAGATCATATTTAAATGCTATTTTTGCGCCTTACAAATAATAAATTGTTATTATTGTTGTTATTATCATTACATTATTACACATATTTTTATGGCACAAAAACAACTTCACTGCATCACAAAAGAGCCTAGATAATTCATTTCGCAAAATAGTGGTTCTGGCAAAATTACTACTTTCCGAAATGAGTTCTAGTACGGTCAGTAAAATGAGAGGTGCCCAGACTCTGCGAAATATTAATCATTTTATTGGCGGACACAATTTGTTTCAGACGAAAAGGACATATTTGCTGAATAAAGGTGAAAAAACGCCATTTGGCAAAATAGTAATTCTGGCAAAATTACTACTTTGCGAAATGAGTTCTAGTACGGTCAATAACATGAGAAGTCACCAGACTCTTCGAAATATTAATCATTTTATTGGTGGACACAATTTGTTTCAGACGAAAAGGACATATTTGCTAAATAAAGGTGAAAAACGCCATTTCGCAAAATAGTAATTGTATTGAAATTACTACTTTGCGAAAAAGGTGAAAATCCGTCATTTTTCGTTAACTATTACTTCGAAACACATTGTCAATGTTGTCTTAAGCTGTGTTTAGGTTAATAGGCGTTTTTTCTCCCTCTCCCATATATTTCGTTTCATTTCGTTTCGTTTCGTTTCGCAAAATAGAATAAGCCGGTGCTCTGGGCAAAACGCCATCATATTTAGCCATGAAGGTCTCGTTTAGGGTTGCACGTGAAAAACTATAAAAATATATGTATTGTCTGTATTTTAACATGGTCTCTTTTAGGGGTCAAGAAAAGTTTGGGCTAAGCCCAGATCGGTCTCTTTTAGGCAAAATTTCCGACGAACATCCCCACCCCTTTCATATGCGGAGATCCCCCCAGGGAATTCTAATCAGATTCTTTTGGTTCTTTATTTTTATATGACAAAAGAAACGAAAAACTCGACGCTTTAATGTTCCAGCCAGGAGTCCATATGGGCTGAACAGGAGCCTCACTGTGTTCTTCTCTTTAGCCAGTGAAAGCGAAAGCCAAACTACCGGATGGGTGCCTGCGTGTGCGTGCGTGTGTGTGCGTGTGTGAGGGGAGGGTTATGGCCTATACGGGAAGGCTCCGCCTGAAAAACAATGAGAGGTATGTGCCACCCAACAGGGTATGGTTTTAAGAGACTTTATTCAAAAATAGGGCACATGTACCGTATTTCCTCTCATAATGACTGGGGGTGATTCTTCTTCTTTTTTTTTTCGAGAAGATGGCGGGAGGGGTTGGAGGGCGATTATTTGTGGGAGGCTATTACTTTAAATAACTATAACAAAATTGTCAAATCTGGTTGGCTATCAACTCCCCTAATTTCAGCCTTAATTGGACAGTTTAATAGGACAGTACGCGTCATGCCTAAGTAATTGGACAGTACGCGCCATCACGCGCGCCCTTAACCGGCTTCTTTTTTTCACAGCTAGCAAAACAAAATTTCGAATTTCTTGTGTTTTCATTTACAAAATAGCCTATTATATCACAGATTTTGTTAAAGTTATGATTAATTGGTAACAGAACTTCGTGGAGTCCAATTCGGTCTGTAATCATACTCGTGATTAAACAAATCGGACTCCCGCTACGCGGTCGTCCGATTTTGTTAATCACTCGTATGATTACAGACCGAATTGGCTCCTGACTCCACTCAGTCCTGTTACCATTACATATTTCCCTCAAAGGGGGGGGCGGGGGGGCGATTACTCGAGGGCTCAGGTAAATTAAGGCATGGGTCCCCAGTGATTCAGTAAAAAAGTGATGGGGGGTGGTCTATCTCTGAGCACGTAAGCAGTAGAAAGATGAGACTTTTCCAGATACATACATGTGTGGTTTCTGTCAATTAGGTGATGTTTAATTATGCAAATGTTGTCACGTGACTCCACACGGCCAGAAAACAATAAAAAGTCTTTAAACAAAAATGGCAACACTTTTTGTTGTGAGTTATTTAACCGGACTGGTTTAGGACAATGAGTAATGCAAGCATCTACAAGACTGTGCTTGGCCTTTTTTGAATTTTTTACTGTTTTAGAAAATAAACGGCTTTTTCAACTAGACCCAGTCCCCCAAAGCAATTGTATCCCATCTTAACGCCTTCGATTTTAAATATCTAAAAAAGGCCAAGCACAGAAGTGATACATTAAACGGCATTAACATTATGCAACCGGTAAAATAATTGAAGACACACGAAAAAGTGTTGCCGTTTGAAGAACAAGCTTTTTCAGCCGATGGAGGTCACGTGACCTAATTTGCATAATTTTAAAGCACAAAATTCACACAAACTAAAAATGTGGTTAGCTGGCAAAGTTTTATGTCTCTTCATCCAAAGCTCTTAGATATAGACCACCCCCTCACTTTTGAAGAGAGCAAATTAAGGCAAATTGAGGCCCATGCCTTAATTTACCTGAGGGGGGCGATTAATCGAGGGACGGCTATTATTAGAGGTAATGCTCCATACGTAGTTAACCGATTAAAACTGATATCAGAAGTCAATCGATATCATCGATATTAATTGATTTAATCCGCCCATTAATATTGATTGATATCGGAAATCAATAGAAATCAAAGTCACAGAAAAATAATTTATCGGTTATTATCAATTAATAAAATTGATAGCTACCGATAGGATTCGATAGTAATCGATAACAATCGAAAAAAATCATCATTGATTTTAATCAAAGTCATAACTTTTTTCTTTATCGATTTCTTTCGATCCATATCTGAAATCGATATTCATCGATAATTGATATTGATTACTATCAGGAGCCCATCACCCGGAGCCTACTATTGATTAATATTGATTATTGGTTTATCGATTAACTACGTCTGGAAATGCTGTATCATCTTTGCCCTTGTTGACATTGTGTTCATGGTGTGATTCTTAGTAAGGGTAGCCAAATCTTATCAGCTAAAATTCACGTGTGCAAATGACTAGCCTGCGAAAACATCCGTTTCTCCTCGCTCTTGGCCGCCGGGGACGTTTCGCGAAACGTTCCCATCGGCGAAGAGCGAGGAGAAACGGATGTTTTCGCAGGCTAGCAAATGACCAGTCTCATTAAAAACAAAACATCTGTTGAAACTGGACTATCCTTTAGAGCATTGCATGTAGGAAATCTATAAAATGAGGGTTTGGGTTTTGTGTCGTTTTCCTTGAACAGGGTGTCATTTTTCAGGTTTGGGACTTGCACGGGGTATCACTAAATATATACAGCTATTTCGAGAAAGGTTGTCGGATAAAGTGCACGAGACAATCCCGAAAGGCATTTTGGGTGGTTTTGAGTTCAGTCTTTTTCAAAGAATTTGAAGGAATGGCAGGAGAGGCCGTGGACATACGTCTGCGAGTACTAAAGGAAAGCAACAAAACTCCCGTGTCAGGGACAGTGTATTGAACATATCCCATATTACCTTTCGGGATTGTCGCGTGCACATTTTTTCTGACAATCTTTCTCGAAATAGCTGTATGTATTTTTATCTCAACCTTAAATAGGGTCAGGGTTTAAGACCTTGTGCGGCACACAACAACCCAAAATTGATGGAGTACCTCCACCAGGGCTTTTAAGCTATATATGTCATTGTGTGTAAAGGTTAATGGCCGGGGTGGGGAAGGTACTCCAGAGAATTCTTTTTGAGGGTGTGCTGCCGGGTTCTTTAAATCCTGACCCACTTTGAGCTCAAAATTGTCATTTTCCACACCGGTTTCAGACACAGTCTCTAAAATCCATACCCATTTTAGACCATCCGAAATTATGTCATCATTACTTAGATTAGAATGCCAGCAAAAAGATTTCTTAAATTTCAATTCAAATTCACATACCGTATTTATTCGAATAAGCGCCCATCCTAAAGGCAGAAAAAGTTAATAAGCGCCCACCCGTCCCCCTTCCACTCAAACTCAAATAAGCGCTTACAACCAAAACCCACCCCCCTTCCCCCTCCCACCCAACAGAAATGAATAAGTAGTAATAACAGACTTAGCTGAAGACGGAGTTTTCTTCACAGTATTTTACAGAAACCTTGCTTTGTTACATCTTCGCGTTTTGTTATTACCTTTTTTGATTTGTTACAAAATAAACATACTACACTTGCTGAAAATAGTGGAAATTTAATAAGCGCCCACTCTCAAGGTCCAAAAATTTAATAAGCGCCCAGGGAGGTTAATCGAATAAATACGGTATTAGTCTTTCTCTGTTATTCATTTGGAATTGAAACAAGGAATACATTCATGGTTCCCTCGAAAACCATACCCGATTCCAGACCAAATTGGGAAAAGTCCACACCCGTTTTGAGACCAAAACGGCGCAAAAACCAAATTCTTTGGGGTTGTAACGGGATCTTATTTAATTCTCGGTACCCGTGTTGTGTTACGCGCTAGTTCAATGTTCATAGAGGTTCAATTGACCAGAAGGATCGTTTTCTTCCAACTTCTTTATTCCTTTGGTCTTTACACTGAAGTTAAGCGGTCAACTGAAAAGATTACGTTAAGAAATAGTCTAAGTATTGTTACGTTCACAGCCTGATCATAATTATAATTGCTCAATGCGCACGTGGTACATGTAATGAAACTTAACAGCACAAGAAACTAGCGACAATCTCAATGTAGAATTACAGACTAATAAACTATCAAACTAAATCAAGTGTAAATTATTTCTCACCAACGTTCGCGGGTAATCACGTTCCGAAAATTTCCGTTTTGATGTACAACTTTTCTTTGATCTTTCTCACAAGGGGTCTTGGATGAAACTGAAATGCGAGCTACATATATGCTTAACTAAAAGCGTCACTAAAGTTACGTCAATCAAATCTGAAATAATTTCACAGCTTTACCGGAAACTGTTACATGGCTCCCCTAAATTAATTCTTTAATTTATCGTAATTTTGTGCTAATTTATTGCAAATAAGAACAGAAACTTCCTTATTGTTCGGCTTATTAACGGTTTTAAAGTCCAAGGTCCATTAATACTGGATTCTCTTGTTTTCCCTTGTGATGGCCCCTCGATGGGGATTCCCCGGTCTTTACTCATCTTCTGCAGACATCAGCAGCACGAGTTTGTGGATAGACCTTTCCAAAGTTGCTAAGGGCTGGCTTCTCTTTCCGCTCGATGCTAGGTTCCGGTTGCCAACTTCAAGCTTCACTTTGCGTACCAGTCCATCTTCATCCGGCAGAGCCTCAACAACACGGCACACTCTCCACTGGTTTCTAGGTACGTCATCTTCCTTAATGATAACGACATCATTTACTTGGAGATTTTTCCTGGGTTTGGTCCACTTTTGTCGTTCTTGCAAAGAAAGGAGAAATTCCTTTTTCCACCGAAGCCAGAATTCATTTGTGAGGTGCTGCACACGTTGCCACCATTTCTTTGAGTAGAGGTCGGCAGACTTGAATATCCCTGGCGGGGGTACCACAACCTTTGTCTTCAAAGTAAGGAAGTGATTTGGGGTCAGTGCTTCTGCAGATCCTGGTGATGTGATGCTTTCTGCTGTTAGGGGTCGACTATTAACCACTGCCTCTGCTTCGCACATGAAGGTACGTAAAGCTTCATCATTCATTTGCTGACCGTTGCTTTCTAGCAGGGCTGAGAGCACAGTCCTAACGCTTCGAATCTGGCGCTCCCAGATTCCACCCATGTGTCTGGCAGAAGGGACGTTAAATTTGACTTCAAACCAATCACAGTTTTCTTTCAACATCTCTACTTTCACTTGATCTCGATCCATTTCGGCTAGCGCTTCCTTCAATTCTCTTCGTGCTCCAATGAAGTTCGAACCATTGTCGCTACGCATCTGGCGCACGGGACCACGTCTGCATATAAAGCGGCGAAGAGCGTTAATGTACGAGTCCGTTTCCAAAGAGTTGGCTACTTCTAAGTGAATCGCTCTTGTGACTAGACATGTGAGTAGGACTCCATACCGCTTGAGTTCCTTGCGTCCTTCTTTCACGTACCAAGGGCCAAAATAGTCCACTCCACAGTATATAAAAGGAGGGGTGGGTGTTAGCCTGTCCTCTGGAAGATCCGCCATTTTCTGCTCTTGTACCTTTGCTCTGAGTCTCCTACAGGTAACGCATTCGTGGATCATTCTAGAGACCATTGTACCACCACCTATGATCCAGAAGCCTGAAGACCGGATCTCATTGAGGGTGATCCCCTTTCCTTGATGCAGGGCTTTCTCATGGTAGTGACTGGCTAGGATCTTGGTGATGTGACCTTGTCCTGGTAGGACAACAGGGTGCTTTGTGTCTTGCGATAGGCTTGCTTGTCTGATGCGACCACCAATTCTCACCAGATCATTCAGATCTAGAAATGGATCTAAACGAAAGAGTGGGCTTGATCCCTTTGCTTCTCCTCTTGTGGTCGGGTTCTTCAGTTTGCTTATTTCTTCCTTAAAAGCCTCCTTCTGTACATGTCTGATTATTTATCGTTCTCCTGTATTTAACTCCTCTACGTTTACTGAGTTGTACTCGCGTGCTGCAGATCTTGTCTTAACTCCTTCTGTAGTCATCTGGTTTCCACGAACTTGATTTAGTAGAATTCTTAGATACCGCAAACACACTGCTACTGCGCGCCTCGCTCTAAACCAGCTTGAAAAGCTTTCCAGGCGTTGAAGCAGGGTGGCGGGTTCTTCCTTGTTCGAAACGATTGTGGCTAATGATGATGCTTTCTTTACTTCTTTGTCGTCTAGCTGGAGGGGTTCGGATGCACTCTTATTAAAGTCCCTCCAGTTGCCACGGTGTTCCCACAGAAAGGAAGGTCCTTGTAACCATCTTGAAGATTGCAGGAGGTCTTTGGGACTGAGACCACGAGAAGCGTCGTCAGCGGCGTTGTTTTTTCCGTCAACGTAATGCCACTGTTCTGGTAGGGTCCGCTCCCTAATCTGTTGCACTCGGTTCGCAACGAACGTATGGAAGCGGCGTGCATCGTTCTGAATGTATGCCTGGACCACTTTACTATCGGTCCAGAACACTTCTTCTAATTCATCATATTGGAGCTCTCGTCTCAGCATGTCGCTAACTCTGACGGACACCACGGCGGCCGTTAGCTCAAGGCGCGGTATAGTGATCGGCTTTAAAGGAGTCACACGTGCTTTCCCCATCACCAGTGAGCAGTTAACTTCGTCGCTTGTGTCTACCAAACGGAGGTAAGAGCACTGGCCATATCCTTCAGTGCTTGCATCCGAGAAGTGATGTAGCTCGATCTTCTTGAGGCCGTTCATTCCCGTTAGCTTGAAGCATCTTGGAACTTCCATCGTCTCTAACAGGGGAAGTTCGTTTCTCCACATCTCCCACTGCGTTCGAAGTTCATCGGGTATAGCGTCGTCCCAGTCTAAGTTTTCCTTGCATAGCAGCTGTAGTATTCTTTTGCCTCGGAACAGAAAGGGGGCAGCAAACCCAAGCGGGTCGTAGATTGAGCTTACTGTCGATAGGATGCCACGCCTCGTCAGTGGTTTGTCTTTAAGGGTGATGCGGAACTTGAAAACGTCGTTTTCAATGTTCCATTCGACGCCAAGTACGCGCTCGGGAGGAAGTAGGTCGCAGTTTAGGTCAATTTCTTTGATCTCTTTTGCACGTGACTCTACGGGTATGGACTCGACAACCTCTTTGCTGTTTGACGTGAATTTGTGAAGTTTGAAACCGCCTCTCATACACATCTCAGTGGCGTTCTTGATCAATTTGGTAGCCTCTGGTGCCGTTGGGACTGACCTTAACCCATCGTCAACGTAAAAATTTTCCTTAATGAAAGAGGCTGCTTCAACTCCCAGGTCGTCTTTACTATCATCAGCGGCAGTTCTTAGTGCTAGATTAGCACAGCCAGGAGAAGAGGTGGCACCAAACAGGTGTACAGTCATTCGATACCTTGTTGGTTCCTTTGTGGTGTCTCCTTGGTCCCACCAGAGAAAGCGGAGAAGGTCGCGATGCTCCTCATTGACGTGGACCTGGTGGAACATACCCTCGATATCACAGGCGAATGCCACAGGTTCCTGTCTGAAACGGCACAGTACACCAATCAGCGTGTTTGTCAGATCAGGTCCTTGTAGGAGATGGCGATTAAGAGAATGGCCCTGGAACTCTGCTGAACAGTCAAAGACGACGCGCAATTTCTCCGGCTTTTTAGGGTGATACACCCCATGATGAGGAATATACCACGCTCTCTGATACTGATTTGGAGCCTTCTCGGCATGGCCATCTGCTATCATCTTCTCCATGAATGTTACGTAATCTTGCTTGTACTTTGGGTCGTTTTCAAGTCTTCTCTTTAACTGCTTCAATCTAGCTTCGGCAAGTTTTCTGTTGCATGGTAAGCGGACGTTTTCGTCGCGAAGCGGTAGGGGGATTTCATAGTGTCCGTTATCTGCCTTGTGAATGCCGCCAACGGTTATATTCATGAACTTTAGATCTTCTTGGGACATTGTTAAGTTAAGGTCTTGCGTCTCCGCAAAGTCCTGTTCAAACATTCTCTTTATAGACAATGGAGCTAAGATTTCTTTGCAGCTCTGTAAAGGGACAAACAGGCCAGTGGATTGTTCATTACCTACTTCCTTTGTTGCGGTGCAATAGCACTCGGCTCTTTCCCCAGTGCCGTCTGTTCGGTTTCCGTGGGCCTTTGCTCCTACCACTCCCCATCCAAGTATCGTACGTATTGCGTAAGGGTCGTTTGATTTTCCAGGTACTACAGATCTTGGCTTTAAGGCACAAGCACAGTTGTTACCAATCAGTAATCCAATGCTCAACTGCTCATCATACGCCGGTATCTCGTCTGCAATTGTCTTCAGATGCTCGTATTTACGGGCGGTTTCAGGGCGAGGAATCTGTCCACGCAGGCCTGGTATAAGATTTCTTGTGTACGCTTTTGGGAGAGGTATATCAACCTGACCGTCGAAGCGTGATACGATCAGCCCTTCAATTTTCTGTGTGTCAATGTTCTCTACGGCGTGCATGGTACCCAGCTCTAACTTTACGGCAGGACCGGTTACCCCAAGGCTTTTCGTTACGTCGTCTGTAATGAAACAGGTATCGCTTTGGTCATCTAACACGGCATATACTTTAACTCGGCGATCTGGGTCGTCCTTGTGGTGGATCAACACCGGGAGAATCATGGAGGTTGTAGTGTCACTACAGCTCACACAGTTATTCGTGGCCTTTACGGTTTCCTTTGCCTTTTCTTCGTTTTTCTGTTCCGGTAAGAGGCGATACAAAACGGTTGCATGTGGTTTCTTGCACAACTCGCACAGGGTCTTACGTTTACGTTGTCTTGCTGTATGGCGGGGGCCGAGACAGGAGAAGCATAATCCTTTAGACATGCAAAGGTCTTGTCTTTCTTTGACTGTCTTTTCTAGAAAGTTCTTGCATGTTACGAGACTGTGTCTTCCTTTGCACAACGGACAGAAACTCGCGTCCTCGGGATCTTCACGCGAGGATTCGTCGCTCAGATTGAAATGGGTGGTGCCTCGTCCCCTCTTCTTATCTTTTCTTTCGGAGTTCCATTTCGCTTTGTCAGCGGAGTGGTTCCTTTCTCTCTCGAGTTCTTTCCTTGTTGAGGTCAGAGCATCATGCGAGAACACAGGATGATTGGCGTCGAGGGATGATTCTTGAGTAAACTCAACGAAATTTGCAAAGGTGTATTCGCCGTACCTCGCCTCCACTTCGCATTTTCTCTCCACTTGTTACTGTAGTGGGTTGGTAAGCGGGCCGCGAGCTCCCTAATCGTGGAATAACTCTCGAGTTCCTTTAGGTACTTGACGGATTTCATAGTTTCTTGAGTCATGACAAGAAAGTCGCTGAATTCTTGGAGCTCTGCACTAGTCACGCAGGGGGGCCAGTTTCTTAGTTTATCCCTGTAGGCTTCGTAGATTCTGAAGGGGTCTCCGAAGCGTTCTTTCAGTATTTTTCTAGCTCTCTTATAAGCGTCTTCTGTCCGCAGTCCTAACAAGCCGCTGATCGTCTTTTGTGCAGCTCCGCTGGTGTACTCGCCAAGATAATAGAGCTTGTAGTTGGGAAGAACGACTTGGTCTTCTATCAGTGCGTCAAAGGCGTTTTCCCATTTTGGATACTCTAAAATGTTTCCGTCAAAAACTGGGGGCTTCGGAACTGGGACGATCATCCTTCGTAGCAGTTCAACTTGCGTTTTCTGAATTTTAGCGTTCTCTTCCTGAATGCGCCAAAGCTGAGCATTATATTGCTCGGAGGATTCAGTCGTCGCTGCCTATTGTACAACGTCTCGGGGAACAAAGGCGGGCGTGTTAACGTCGAGTCGCAAGGGAAATTTAAGTGAACTTCTTGTGGTTGTACTCGAGATTTGTGCGTTTTCGTCGCGTGAGTGAGGTGGCGTTGTAGCCGGAAACTCTTTATCTTGTTCATTAGACTTCTCAGGGCTACTTGTATCCCCTTGAGGTTGAATAGGGGAATTGAAGGCGGTGTCTTTTGGCCGCCTTTGTTTTTCTGTTGGGTCCACAGAATTTGATGCTTCTTGTAGAGTTATGGTGTCGTTCAATTCGGATTCTTGAAGTATTTTCTGAATTGCTTCAGCCGCGGAAAGTTCTCCATGTAGCTTTTCTTCCTCATTTAGACGCTCTAGCTCCTTTTCTTGCTGTTTTAATTCGTCTCGCCGCCTGTCGATTTCCTGGAGCCTTTTCAGAGAATCTAATTTCGCCTTGAGCCTTGCAGTTTCGATTGCCGCGCGCTTTGAAGAGGAGGTTGAAGACGATCGAAACGATGATGGAGAAATTTTTTGGAGCGCTGTGATCTTTGCGAGAGGAGTTCGACTCTTTCTATTTCTTGGTCCTTTATTCTTATTTTGATGTCTGCTAAGCACTCCAATGCGGCATCATTTAACGCGACATATCGGTCATGTTCCCTTTGTTCTCTTTCATTTAGCTCTAATCTAATCAGCAAATCAATCAAGTTTTCATGTACCGTCTTCAAGTTGTCCAGTTCAGCTTGTAAACCGTCTTTGCAAGCGTTAAGTTTTACTAGATCCGCTGGTTCTCGTAAGGATTCATAGGCCGCATCTATGCGCGATTGTACATCTTTCGCTGCTCTTTCTTGTTTCTTTGCACCGATTTCTAGGTCAAATTCTAAGCCTTTTTCGGTGCGGTTTCTACTGCGACGTTCCGATCGTTCTTCACATTCTTTCGCATCAATGTGGCTATTTTCTTTAGTTTCTTTGCTGTAACCATGTGCACCTTCAAATGTGTTAGCTTCTTCGCTATTTTCTACTTTATCGGAATCCATTATCTAATTCCAGTTCATAACTTGTCATGTGAATTTCCTTTCAAATGATTTGAGTTCTTTGAGTTCACTTAAGGCTGGTTTTCACTAGCGACGGAGTCGGAGTCGGAGTCGTAATCAGAAGCGTAGAGCTTATGACCTAGTGAAAACAGCGTTCCGATTTCGCTTACGACTCCGTCGCTTACGTTCCACTTATGATCTAGTGAAAACCAGATTGTCGGAGTCGGAAGCAGAAGCAGAAGAACCAAACCAATCACAAAGCGTGGGAACGTGCATTCTGATTGGCTTATCTTTCCGCTTCTGCTTCCGACTCCGACAATCTGGTTTTCACTAGATCATAAGCGGAACGTAAGCGAGGGAGTCGTAAGCGGAGTCGGAAGAAAATGGAAACGTTCTGATTCTTCTGACTCCGATTACGTCGTGCTTATGACTCCGCTTACGACTCCGATTTTTGATTTTCACTAGGTCATAAGCGCTCTTACGACTCCGCTTACGACTCCGACTCCGACTCCGTCGCTAGTGAAAACCAGCCTTTAACCCTCGTTGTTGACTGCAACGGGATCTTATTTAAAATTCTCGGTACCCGTGTTGTGTTACGCGCTAGTTCAATGTTCATAGAGGTTCAATTGACCAGAAGGATCGTTTTCTTCCAACTTCTTTATTCCTTTGGTCTTTACACTGAAGTGAAGCGGTCGACTGAAAAGATTACGTTAAGAAATAGTAGAAGTATTGTCACGTTCACAGCCTGATCATAATTATAATTGCTCAATGCGCACGTGGTACATGTAATGAAACTTAACAGCACAAGAAACTAGCGACAATCTCAATGTAGAATTACAGACTAATAAACTATCAAACTAAATCAAGTGTAAATTATTTCTCACCAACGTTCGCGGGTAATCACGTTCCGAAAATTTCCGTTTTGATGTACAACTTTTCTTTGATCTTTCTCACAAGGGGTCTTGGATGAAACTGAAATGCGAGCTACATATATGCTTAACTAAAAGCGTCACTAAAGTTACGTCAATCCAATCTGAAATAATTTCACAGCTTTACCGGAAGCTGTTACAGGGGTAAAACATATCTATATGGCTTAAGTAAGGAAGTATCTACCCAAGGTTAATGGGAGCAAAAACCAGACACCATGTTTGAAAATCTTTTTTCTAAACATGTTTATTGCTGTCAAGCAGCATACACATATCTAGAACTTTATATACTGTTAACTTAAATAATGGACCAACCTTATAACTAGTCTAGGAATTGCAGTGTAACTACAATTATCTAAATGCACAATACCTATATTTTACTCATTGAATTGCTAAATTTATCAATAAAGATTCACATAAGATCGATTCTATTATTATTCTGTCTAATTCATTCTGCCATGACAATTAACAGTTAATAAAAATTTAATAAAACTATTGTTTAATTTGGTCACATTATCATTATTATAACAAATAACTGTATTTTTTTTTGTAGTTGTAGTAATATGACTACATTATGGTGACAAATTCTGCACAATATTAAATTTAAAACATTAAACAAAGTTAATAAAAAAAAAGATATTTACTACTTTTTCATATAGAGTGATTTTACTTGAACCATGAAATAGGTAGTAGTATGCTACGCACTATTATGCACTCATTCGATTGTCTTCTTTGGTTTACCTCTTGCTATTTTGCACTATTTGTTAGTATCTGTTTCACAGTTTAAGTAAAATCACTTTTACTAATTTACTTTGTTCAGAGGAATTCAATTTGATAGTTGTACATGTAGGTTTGGCATCACAGCTAAAGCTATTCTAATGTCCAATGTAGAAACCTTCTTCAACAAGACGACGTATTATGTCATTCCCAATGAACAGGTCAGTCCCACGTGCCACTGGGTCCAAGGCCCCAGCACCAACAAGAGCATCCAATTCAAACAACTGTTTTCTGATACAGAGACAGATCTTCACCTTGAAGCAGTCCACGACCTTATCTCCTATTCCAGTCCTGCGAAAGTTTTTGCCTCGATCTGGTTTAAGGCCTAGTTTTTCCATAAGGTCACGAGACATGGCTGTTCCTCCATCGTTACCTGTGTCGAACTTCACAACACCAGGCACAATGCTCTGTTCTTCCCCAATCTTTATCTCCACTTCTTCTTCATCAGTAGATATTACATTTGGCTTGAATTCTGAATAAAAATTTGTACAATGAAATCTTATGTCATTTCCAATCAAATCATGATCAAACGAACAAAGCAACTGTCAAATTACATGCAAAAATGTTGTGTTGACTTGTCAAACCAGTGATGTGCCCATGGGACTTGCCAGGAAATTAAGGTTTTAATATTAATTAATTCAATATAAAATAAAACCTGTTATTCGGCAGATGTAACTGTGAGAAAAAGTGTGAGAAAAATATCTTTGTGCCTTTTACATACTTATTACAATTTGTTAATAATAAGCAAGTTGCTTTGCGAAGATTTAGAGCTTGTAAAATGCAGTTAAGTATCAAAACTGCCATGCAAACACATTTGTAAGTTTAAGGTACCTTAAAGTGGTTCATATCAGATTTCACCTTTTTGGTGATTTTAGCATTGAAAGGTAAAAACAAAAGAGCAAGCTAAAGCCATAGCAACACTTACAATAATTGTGATGGATTTTTAATCCAATTATTGGATGAAAAATCCATCACTGTAAAACTGACAAGATCACAAGCAGTAAATGGGACATGGATCCACACATGTACAGATGATTGTGGTTTAAATGGGTTAAAGCAGTTTTTTAATAAAAAAGGTAAAAAAAAAATGTGCAACTTGTTTTACAACATTTCTGCAAAACAAGCTAAAAAGTGATGCTGCACATTCACCGCCAATCAATCAATCCTGCCTTTCAACAAATCACTTTGTTGAATTATGAACCTCTTTAACTTGCAATGCTGGACACATCTGAGAAAAATGCCAGCCTTACAGACTTTGAAAGTCTCAAACTTACTTTTGGATCTTGTTTACTTTGAGTAATGTCGACCGAGATATCGGTCGACATAGCGGTCGATATAGCAGTCGACAGTCGGTCAATAGTCGGTCGATGGTCGGTCGATGGTCGGTCGATGGTCGGTCGATAGTCGGTCGATAGTCGGTCGATAGTGAGATAGACTATCGGCCGAGTATCAGTCGATATTTCGACGACGCACCTCGACTTGCTATCGGTCATATGTCGGTGATATATCGGTCAACTGTCGGTGGTATATCAGTCAACTGTCGGTGGTATATCGGTGAACTGTCGGTGGTATATCGGTCAACTGTCGGTGGTATATCGGTTAACTGTCGTTCGAATATCAGCCGTGTGTTAATTTATCAGGTGAGTCCAATGGCTTTTTTTTTAAGCAAAGACGTCATTAATTACTGTTATCATGCGATGGGGGAACATGTGGCAGTGCGAGGCGCGATTACTCTATGAAGCGAACCGAAGAGCACTGGGAACTAAGGACATGATAACCTTTTTTTTCCAGTTTGTATCATCACCGATCGTCTGAGTTTTAGCTGTTAAACAGAACCTGTCTAAGCCTAAGTTGAATCTGCTGCTTCTGTGGTTCCGCAGTCGAAGAATACTTGATAAGGACGAGTGAAATGACTGCTCCCGCAGTCCCGAAGTGGACGAATAATGAATAGGAAAAGGCAGTTCATGACATGCTTTAAGAGCGAGGAATACACATCTTTTATTATCGGGCCTTGACCTGCTTCATCACGCCAAGTTCTCGCTTGTGCAGAGACCACAAATTAAACTTATATATTTCTGCATTGAAGACGGGAACAGTCCTTCGTTTAACGATCAGTTATTGATAATTCGCGCTGATAATGCGCCGAGGAAGGTGACTAAAATATCCAGCAGACTGAACACATTCATTTATTGTGGGATACGCTACGTTCTCATTACATTATCCTGTTCTTTTGCACTGTCCTTTCGCTTTATATTTATATTTTGTTCAAAATAAAGACGACCATGCGTATACAGAAATTAATATTGAATGGTAAGTCACTTTTGGTCATCCAATAAAAGGAAAAGAGTATGCGCCGCGTTAACATTAATATTATCTTAACTTGTTGAGGAAAAACAAGTTTAAAAAAATGAACTGTAAATACATTTTTTCATCAATGTAGGTCTGAGTCGGTTGAAAAATTCTCGGCATTGGAAAAATCAGCCAGATATAGGCCTTACACGGTGGGAATAAATCACATAACAAGAAGCTGAAGGCCAATCATTCTCACTTAGCGGACTTCTTCATGATTCAACTCTAGGCGGCTACGCGTAGCGAGACTCCCACCCCGAAAAAAAAAACGAGGGGAGGAAACGTCTGCGAAAAGGTGGTGGGCATCGATACAGATAGACTAAATCCCGTTCACATGAATTAAAAGAAAAGGCTAGATAAATGAATAATAGCTATTATTCCGGGATTTTGGCTAAGTACATTGAAGTTTGAAATTAAAAAAGCAGAAACACAATTTAAAAAAACAGTTAGGTCCAAGCTAGAAAATGCTTTCTAATTTCTTGTTTTCCAAGCTAACAAATGTAGGAAATGCTAAGTGTCGACCGACCATCGACGGAGTGTCGACCAATTACTGACCGATTCATCGGTCAAGTATCGACCAACTATCGACTAACTATCGACGAAGTGTCGGCGAAATGTCGATGAAATGTCGGCGAAGTATCGGCGAAAAGTCGGCGAAGTGTCGGTGAACGAAAAGCTATATCGGCCGAGACACATCTGGAACGACTATCGACCGTGTCTCGACCGAGTGTCGACCCACTATCGACCGACTATCGACCGCTATATCGACCGACTGTCGACCGAGTATCGACCGACTGTCGACCGCTATATCGACCGATATCTCGGTCGACATTACCCACAGTAAACAAGATCCCTTTTCACTACCCTTAATATAGGGGAGGGGGGGGGAGGGGGTGCATGTGGTAATTAACTAAGACTTATTATTAAAAACAAAATATGTTCAGTTTACACAATAAACAAGATGAAACACTTACTTAGAATCAAGGCCTCACACACAGCTGGATAGATCACTTGTCTCAGATTGACATCTGTTAATGTACCAAATTTTATCAAAGCAAGATCTCCCACATCATCCTCACTTGTCATCCTTCTTATTGGAAGATCAACACGCCCTGTTGATAATGTTAAGTTCTCTCTGCAATTGAGTTTTAAATCTGTAACATGGTCTCTACCATCTCCTCTTGTCACAAAATGAATGCGTTCATTCTTTATGAACCCTAACTTCAGGCTGACCAGAAAAGAGCAGGTCTATTTAGCTGAAGATTAATGCAGTTAAATTAAATTTACGCAGTTAAAACAAAAAGGAGTGCTGCCTCTTGTTTTCAGTTAGTGGTCAGTTTGGTGGCACAAACACAGTCAGCCTTTCTTACTTAGTACAGCATTTCCCAGCGACTTCCGCCCTTTTAGCCCTTGGATCATGCATTTACCCCCACCCACCCCCCCTTTTATTTTTCCACTGATAAAATCAGTGTGACAGGTGCCTTGTTCTATTGGTGTGGCAGCTCCTGGCTGGAAGGTGTGGCTTTACCAGCAATGGGATGGGGGTGTAACTGGCTTTGCCAAAAGAGGAAGCCTCTGGACATTGCCAGCAAACACCATAGAAATAATGTCAATTCAAACACAGCATCCGCCAACACAAACTTGACTTGAACTTAAGTAGAACTAAACAGCCTCTACCAATAATAACAAACTTTCACTTGAACTTCAGATATCTCACGGCTTCCGCCAACTTGTAAACACAGAACTTGAAAATCGGCCTTCGTCACACTTGACTAAACACAGCAGTCCAGCTCGTGAGAAAAAAAACTTAGTTCGTCAAAAGACCTCGCTTGGAACTTGTATACCGTTTGACATAAGGTTCTAGAAAATACTAAACGGGCGAATAGTAGTAGCTTTTCGACATATTTTATGATTTCAGTAACTGATGCAAATCTGCTGACTCATGCTGAAATGTAAACATGCCCTAATTAATTATTCATGAATAATCCAAAAAAGTAGAGAACGTTCGAGAAAGTCACGCAACGCATGAAAGCAATTTTACTACGTACCACTCAACAAAGACAAAATGTCTTTGTGCAGCATTTTGTAACTTTAAATTCATCATAAAGCAGTTCGAAAGGAGGGCTCACTCGTGAAATGTTTTTCAACACTCGAAGAGAAATTTCGTGTCTCTGCGCGGTCACATAATATCCTCTATTTATTCCTCGAGTAAATTAAAGACTAAACTCGAAGCGATCTCAAGATATCACAAAGTAGTCCGGTTTCATTTCGTGAAATAGCCGAAATAAGCCGAAAAGTCGCAAACTTACACGCCCAATCTTGTCCCGAAACTAGTGCATAATTTCATAACTATTTTTCATATCCCAAACTACCTTGGGTCGCAGTAGCGCAATCGGCTAATCCCTCAACTTAGAGTCTCCTCTAACCTGACGGGTCACACAGGTGAGTCGGTTCAAACCCCGGGGAAGCCAAAATAATAATTCTTTCTTCCTCGAAAAAGTTAAAGAATAAATCAAAGAAATCGAAGTGATCTCGAGATATCTCGAACTAATTCCGCTCTCACTTCGTCAAATAGCCGAATAAAACCGAAAACCTACAGACTTTGCATGCCCAATCTTGTCAAAAAATTGTAACTTTGATACATTCCTGAGCGTCGCGAATCCTTTACTTCGCGCTCCGCCGAAGTAAAAAGCTCCCTTGCCTTTAGTTCATAGCCACTCTGTGTCCTACGGCCGGTTTAAACGCCGTTTAGTCGACTTTCTTTCCATCGAGTACTGAACACTATTTAAACGGCGTTCAAACCGGCCGTAGGACACAGAGTGGCTATGACCTAAAAGTAAGGGAGCTTTTTGAATCGCGTGATCATGATTTTTTTTTCTTAGCGTTGTAGATTCAAATACATGTGATAAAATTCGAACATGAAGGGCCCGAATCACATGTAATAATGCAAGAAATATCGACCTCCGTTATCTTAAAGGCTACTAGTACAGATAGACAAACAAGAAGACTTCATATCTTTATGATTTTTGCGTTTATTTAGCATCAGATAATACACTACTAATTATAGTATATTCCGACCAAATGACCTCTGAAGCCCGAACCCACACATAGTGCGCTTGGGCTGCCTGTGCTTGTCCATACATCACTAACGGCCTCACAAGTTATACCTTTTACACTACAGGTGAAACACGTTCCATCACTTCACACATTACTTGTAACACTAAAAATGTGATCTACATGGTTCAATGTAACCGATGTAATTTACAATATATAGGTGAAACTAAGCGACGTCTCAAGGACAGATTTAACGAACACAGACGCGCAGTCGACTAAACTAACATTAAGTCTAAACCCACTGCTGTTTCTGAACACTTTCTTTCTCACAATAACCATTTTCATACTGACATGCAGTTAATCCCACTAGAGAAAATTCATTCTTCACGTGACTCAGTTCGTAAGGCCAGGGAGTCGCATTTGATAGATAAGGGCCATAAGGCCATGACTCTTGAACCCCATGGCCTAAACCGCCATGACGAATTATTGTAATCCATATCCTTAGTATTTTTCCTTTCCAGTTTTTATGCTGTTCGTCATTTCCGCCTCTCCCTTTTATTGCGACATTCTCCATTTATATAATATTGTGATTGCTACATAAGTTCAGTAACATCTGTAAACCTGAAGAAGGCTGGTATGGCCAGCCGAAATATTGTTATAAAAAACAATATACGTTGTTTTAAATCAGCTTTGCAGTAGTCTTTGGACTTCTTGTTCTTATTAACTACACAAATTGAATAGCAGAGGGGAAAGGACACATCCTTGTCGGACACCTCTTCCATAGGTAAAATAATCAGTTTTTTTCTTCCCAAATTTTATGCTACATTTCGTATGTGAATACATATTTAAGAGAATGTTATAGACTGAACCCGTTATGCCGTAATGTGAAAGTTTTCTTAAATAGTCCAGGGTGCCATATGGAGTAAAACAGCAGAAGAGTTTACCTTTAGGTGTATGGGTTACATTATTACCAATAATGGTACATAATGAAAAGATATGATCACTAGTTCGAATTCCTGGGAGAAATCCAGTCTGGGAAGGATGTAGTAGGTTGCGTTCTTGTATGAGATTGTGTAATCTTTGATTCAAGATGGAACAAAACTGATAATTTGCTTAATCAGCTAGAGACACAAATTCCACGGTAGTTCTATGATTTGTCACCCGATTTAGTGATTGGAGTAATCATTCCTTCTGACCAACTGGCAGGGAAATATCCAGATTTTAGGATAGTGTTAAAAAGAATGAATGAGGATACAAGGTAATGAATACCACATTTTAACATTTCGTTGCGAATTCTATCTAATTGTTTTATCCTTCCCCTTTTGCTTCCGACTCCGACAATCTGGTTTTCACTTGATCGTAAACAACAGGGTCATAAATAGAGTCAGAAAAAAATGGAACCGTTCTGATTCTTTCGACTCCGCTTACGACGCCAATTTTGGATTTTCACAAGGTCATAAGCGCTCTTAGAGAACAGAGTAAATTTTAAAAATCTGGTAATCCCCTTGGCGAATAACAAAAACAACGCACTCCTCTTTTTTGGACCAGTTTTCGGCCAATTTAGCATGAGAACGGCTAAAATGAGATTTGCAACATACGGGTGTGTTCTGATGAATCTTTTCCCAAAGTGGATTTGTCGGTTCCTCTGATGCATAGCCTGTGTACAGACGCCCACTCCCCTCAGAAAAAATCGAGAAGAGATGTCTGTGAATCGCCGTCGTTAATCTGGAAATAATTTTCCTTGAATACTGTAAATAATAATAATAATAAATTTATTACTTATATTGCGCAAATTACATTGCATATGATCAAATGCGCATCACATATAAAAGCATATTAAGTAACAAAAAACTATAAAAACTCGAACCAAACAATTTTCCGTTTTTTATCAAGGACCTAAATTTTACAACATCTTAAACCGCCGCCTGGTTAGCTCAGTTGGGAGAGCGCCGGTCTGCTGAGCGGGAGGTCGCGAGTTCGAATCCTGGCCGGACCAACACTCAGGGTCTTAAAAATAACTGAGGAGAAAGTGCTGTCTTTGTAATGACATCTGCAAATGATTAGACTTTCAAGTCTTCTCGGATAAGGACGATAAACCAGAGGTCCCGTCTCACAAACCTTGTTCACATATAACTCTGTGGGACGTTAAAGAACCCACACACTATTCGAAAAGAGTAGGGGACGTAGTTCCCGGTGTTGTGGTCTATCTTCATCACTTACATCATCACTCATCATGGGTTGGGAGGGTTCAGTGGGCTCATAAATGGACTGATACCGGCTGCCATCGGCGCCCTTAGTATGCTGATGTCCGAGCCCACTGCAAAAAAGCTATTTAAAGAGGACATGTATGTTTGTCCTCTCAATCGCGACATTTACTTTTACATTAAACACCAACATCATCAACGCTTCCTCAGCTTTTTCCTTTAAAAGAGCACTTAAGGCATTTATTTGTAATAATTATTAGTATACTCCAACAAAAATCTTGCGAAAAAGCCTTTTAATATTCAACATTTGTAAACTTCCGTAATATTGATTAGTTTAATTTTCCACCTGATATTATTTTGTATCCGTCGCCGTAATTTTTATGCCATCTTCGAAAAACTGTAATTGAGGAGGCCTAATAAACATAGGCTCGATAGTTTCCTTTAGGCCTCCTCGCCATTTCTACCTACATTTTTTTGGCATCTTTTTTGTAATTATTGTAATCGTGTGGCAAATAAATAAATACAAATACAAATACAAACTACATTATTAAAATTTACAAAATATCTATTGCACCTAGTAAAAACCTAAGTTAAAAATGTGTCTCAAGCAATATTTTAAAAGTATTAAAATTTTCCTTCAAAACTACAAAAAATTACATGATAAAAAAATTAAAAAATGTCTATTGGACCTAATAAAAAGCTAGTTTAAAAAAAATGTGTCTTAAGCAATGTTTTAAAAGTATTAAAATTTTTCTTATTACGGTTGGTTGGTTGACATGCTGCTGCAAACCAAGAGATTCCAAGAGGTCTAGAAATTTGCACGCGTCGATATTATTTGGGTCATCGACATGAATATTCATCTCTATTAAACGGTCACTTCGATAAGATTTACCTCACTGCTCTGGCTATGGGAGAGCCTACAGCCCTGGCCAAAAGAAGAGCTTTTTTGTCAAGGTAAAATGTGGTTGTCCAATTTGCTTTTTACCTATGTCTCCCATTTTGCTGAGCCTGTCATTCACCATGGTCAGCATGTCAAGGACATTTTCATGTCCTGCCTTTTCTTTGAACACTTCTACAAGGCAACGGACAAAACGGCTTCCGTAATGATAGTCTCTATATGAGACATAACCATTGACAGTTGAATATGCCACCAGCATGTCAGATTTATCAGGTATAGCTTCTTTGAATTTGAATTTCCACTGTTTGTTAGCAGCACCGACCGTGGTTACTGCCAATGATCGTGGATCAGGGAGGAGGGGTGCATCTTTCACCACACCCGTTTGTCTATCTTCGCCTCTACAGGCTTGAATAAAAATAAGTTTGGGCTTGCATCGTAAAGTTCTACAACTAGAATTACTGAAAATATCAAAAACTGCTTCATAGGGCAGAGTTTCCCCATCAGAACCAAAAAATAACCCTTCAAGGCCATGACTCATAATGCACAAGACAAAACAGTCATGTACACTGTGGTCTTCATTGACAACTTGATCCAAAACCTTTAAAATTGCCTCTCTTCCTAAATTCCTCTTAACAGTGACTTTGAAATAAAGCTTTTCAAACAACATTTTAAGTGCTTTAACATCTTTTTCCGACCCATGACGACTATCTAAGTTTTCTTTCTCTGTCTCAGCCCTGCAGGAGAAAACTTCATTGTTTATGATTAATGCGATTCCTCTTGGTTTTGACTTCATTGGATAGACTTCCTTTGAGTCAGGATGGATGTGGGCAGGCAGCTTACTCAGATCTGTTGGAATTACAGCAAAGGAACTGCAATGTGGTTCATCTGCCGGTGGTACCTTAACCTGGCTTAAATGGTGGTCACGTGTATGTTGCTGGTTTTCAACCCCAAATAGTGGACAGAGGGCTGAAAGAGAAAAAAAGGATGAAAGGAAGTATGCAGAATTTAAAGTGGATTGTGAATGTGTTGTGTAGATATCAGGCTAGTTCTTTCCGTAGTCTGAGTCTAGCATATCAGTTAGAAGTCACGATTACGGTTTGAGTTACTGGGCCCCTGTCACAACTGTATAAATGCAAATTAAACACTCTGGTTTAAAATAACATAAGAACTGGAAGCAAATTAACTCCCTGAATAAGAACAGATAGAACAATGTTAAAAGCCCAAATAGTTTGTGATGCAAAATAATGTTATGAAGACCACTGAATATGCATTTGGGGTTTTTCATGTTCTTGAGATCCTCATTAAAGGGCCCAATGTGTCACACCAGTTTAGTCCACTTTGCTTTCTGCTAATTAACTTATGCTATGAAACTTAACATCATAAGTAAAAAAATTACTTCTATAATTACAAAATCCTTATCTACAGCTATATGACAAACAAAATTTGTCAAGTTTTTAAAAGTCACAGTCACAGGGTGATTTCCAGAATACCACATTTGACATTAAAAAAGGTTTTACAGCAAATTAAGTGATAGCCTGAGAAAACAGCCAACATTTTGTGATGCCACCACTAGTTTTTCCCGCAAAATGACGTCTGAGGAATGAGCGCAGAAATAGGCCACTTGCATTAAGAGGTCACGTGACCAATGCTTCCTTTAAACAATGAGTTGGAATCTTGCTGCCAAAAATTGTTAGAGCACACAAAAATTATCTTACACCCGAAATTTGGGAGGAAACGCATTTAAGGGAGATATCTTATGGCACTTTGATTTTTCAGCAAAGTAGTATGATTTGTATTGGCCCCCATGTTGGAGGGCATGCTTTTGCCCTCCAACATGGCGGACAAAACTACGTCTTGCTTATATCTTGTTCAACGTTTCATAGGTATGCTCAGATGTGCTGTAAACGTTATCACATCATCTTTTCAACATTTTCCTTGAAGTTTAAGTGCAAAATTTGGGTTCAGAGAGAGGTAATTCATAATTTTAAAAATCACATTTTGGTCACGTGCTCAAATAGTTTTTTGACAGAAGGTTAGGTACAATAGAGGAAACCCGATGAGGCAGCTGTCACAAGAGACAGCAAGCTACGTTTGGGGCAGGTTCATGAAAAGCAACATTTGGAGACCACTGAGAGGGCAATAAAATACCTCTACTCAGTCCGCCAAGCAACGTTCAGCTCATCTCAAATTTGTAAGGAAGTACAGCTGTGGAAAGGCGCCGGAATGACTATCTTTTCTTGGATCAATTCCCAAAATATTTTTTCAGCTGCCTAATCTAAAAAATTATATTGTTTGGGGGCTCCAGCCTACCAGGTGATAAAAAAACTTAAAATGAGTCACCTGGGGCTTAACACGCTACATGGCTTTCTCCACGCAATGCCACAACTGCTACAGACTACTACTCAATAAAGCAAGAAACATCTTTTAGAAATTTCATGCCAAAATAAAGTTCTGTCAAAAGTTTTAGCTAATGAAATTAGAGGAACGAACTGTTGGGACACCCTGTATATCTATATTATTTTGGCAGACCAACATTAAAGTATTGGCCAAGTGTCAATGAAACAAGCTTAAAAAAGTCATTTTGTATTTTTCAACAACTGAACTTAGACTACTATACATGAGTAACCTCTCATTTTCCCCAGAGACCAGTCCACCCACAAAGAAGGTGACAGGTGGAGGGAAGGGAGGAAATTAGGAACCACACAGAAAGCCCAAGTTTTTTACTTTTCACAAGTGACTGATTTTGGGATGTAAATTTCATATCACCCTTCAGACAATTCTTTTCAGTTCCATAAACAAAACACCACGGCGCTCAAGTTCACACTTGCATGGCATTGCAAAAAAGAAAAAAATGACAGAAAGCGTTCTTAATGTCTCAAAACCAATTATATTATCTATAAGTGTTTGTGATGACCTAAACTTTCTGTATTTGTGTACTTCCGCTCTTGACTTTTGCTCAACTGTCTCTGACGAAAGTGAGGGACTACTTGTAGTCTATGCCATCGCAAACAAGTCTGTTTTATTTTAAAATTATAAGCAAAATGTTATAAATTAAACTTGTTCCCTCCTGCAACAAATACAGTGTGCTTACTTTTTTAAAGTAAAGTAGAAGGGAGCCCTAGTCTGAAATGTAACACGTCTCCACCCTCTAACCTGTGGGGGGTGTGGGGGAAGGAGACGTCTGAATTCTGAGCGTTATAATGCCGTCCTGTGATGTCACCTACTTTTGCAAACATGGTAGGTATTTTCTGATTGGCTGTCACTTTTCCGAAATAGAAAACCTTTTATTATTGGCTGAACGTGCTAAGGAAAACATCCAGTTTGAAATGGTGTTGACAGGATAAACAAGACTAATAATTGCTGTGTGAAACGTGACCTTAGAGTTAGCCTCTCTTCACCAAGTGAAGACTTATCACCATAGTAGCAACTGACAAGGAACCTTTTAATTCCAAGACTGCAGTCCCACTTTAGGCACTTGAAACAAAAAATGCACTACCAGACTTAATTAAGCTAAAACAAAAGTAATTGCCAATTGAGGAACTGTATGTAGGACATCATGCTTCAGACCATAGGAAATAATTACTCAATATGCACGAAACAGACCAGCTTCTTGACCCCTAAATGTTAGACTCAGAGCGGCAAAGGTAAGATTTGCTCAGTCAGGGTTTAAAATACTCTGTGTACTGCATAACCTGAGCGAAAAAAAAAAGGGAACCTCTGTAGTTCAAGTGGAGCTAACTCCCAGTCCAAAGTCACATTTCACACTATCAATTGAGCTTATGAGTCATGTTCAGAGCACATAACTTCATCTCATACATTTATTCTGGAGGCTTTATCTGCAAGCTTCACAGCACTCAAAAAATGCAGGACAATATTCATATGGACCATATGCATGCTGCTGGTCATGGTTCTGTGACTCTTGGCTGCTAACTCGTTTAAGAAATCAAAATTTCTGCAAAAATGCACAAATTACAAGGTGACATCACGGGACGGCATCATAACGCTCGGAATTGAGACTTCTCTTTCCCCCACACACCCCACAGGCTGGGGGGTGGAGACATGTGACATTTCAGATGAAAGGGAGTCCATGCTTGACAATAAATGGCTAAAAGAAATAGATCATCTCACTGCACTGTGAAAATTTCATTTAACATCAAACAGTAGTTAGTGGTTCATAAAAATAGCCTACGTCTCTCTTTGCTCCTTGTCGCTAGGGACGTTTCAAAGGAAACTGATTATGTAAATCAATGTTTACATATTAATTAATCTGGAAATCATGGGGCTCCAAAATAATGCAAATTTGTTTGATTTATGTTTTTTTCTGGACAATGAGGGTAAAGTTTTGTGTTCCTCTGCGAATGACCTTTTCATGTAGCAAAACTCAGATGCTTCTTCTAAAGAAGAATGTATTCCACAAAATGTTGACTGTTTTGTAATAAATTCATTGCATTTACATTTGAATTGGCGAGCGAAGCAAGCTGAGCATGGCTGGGGTGAGAAAAAAGGTGGGGGGAGCCTCTAGACTTTGTTTCAATGCTGCCCATCCCCCCATGCCACTTGCAATATTATCATGTGACACAATGTTAATTAACATGTCAACAAGGTAATTAGATGTGTCAAATTCTGATGTTTTTTACACTTGAATACATCGGCTTCAAAAGCATATGCTTGCATCTGGGTATTTTTCATCGCTCACTTGTCAACAGCCTGTGATCTGACCAATCAGATCATGATACCAGAATCTGGTATCAAAGATAGGCGGCATCAAAACCCCGGGGGGGGGGGGGCACTTGGGTATTTTTTGGGTGGGTATGTGCTGCCTGGGAATCCAAATTGGCACCCCGTTCTAAAAAAAATTCCCCTAAAATTGATACCCCGTTCTAGAAATGGGCCAATTTTTTATACTCCGTTCTAGAAAGTTTGTAAATTGAAATAACCCTGTTATTTTAAAAAGATATTTCTTTATTTGTTCAACTTATACATCAAATAAATGCTTCTTCATAATCAGCGACAATTTTAAGTAGAAGATAAAGCCGCGATCCACAATTTTTTATACCCCGTTCTAAATCAGGAGCTTCAAAATCACTACCCCATTGGGTGGCACATACCTGTATAGGTAATGTATGGGAGTACCCCCCCCCCCCCCCCCCCCCGGGATCAAAACAAAGTCTACAGGCTCAGGACTTCGCTTTTTTTTTTCTTCCCTAGGTCACGCTTGGCTTGCTTCGCTTGACAATTTTCTTTTTTGCCGACCTCCACTTGGGAGTCTGTTCACAGGCTAGTTCTCTTTAGTCTGTTGTTCGTAAACAATAGCTATAAACCAAATGAATATTCCGCAAAACATCTGTAGTGACGAGCAAGGAGAGACAGCTATATTCACAGGCTATCCCTACACCAGCTGCTAGAGTTTTTAAAATTATGGAGGTCTACTAACCAGTTTGTGTCAAATGGCCAGCTTCTGTTTGTTTCCAATGCCATGAATCTAAACTTAAAAACAGTCCTTCACAGACTGCAAAATAGTCTCCTCTTCGTGTCTGGCTTCCAAATCCAACCAGGATCACATCACAGACATCATCTTCAGACTTTGGTGCCCGCACTGGCAAATCTGCCTTTCCAATACCTGTGACTTGACAAACCCCACTGCGATTGTTCAAATTGACTTTTTCACCCATTCTTGTTTCAAAGACAATTCTGCCATCTACAGTGGATGCCTTCAAAATGCTTATCAGGGCATATGGAGGATTTGGCCTTGTTCCATTCTGACAAATTCCTCTACGACCTGAAGGTGCTATCACTGCATCACGAAAGGCTTCTGCAATCCCATGGTATGCCCTTCCATAATTCCCATCTTCAAACTGCAGTTGGGAAAGAAGCGTGTCCATACCCTACAAAAGCAACATTTAAAAATTCTTCATTAAGGAAGTCTGACTTTTTCAATGTATTTTTATGACCTTGTATGACACTAGCTACTCCTCCAAAGAATACTTGCAAATTAGCTCATTTTGGTTGGGTGAGTGTAGTATATAAAATGCAATTCAATGATTTCTTAGAACCTGGATAAATATTATACTCTCATTTCAAACAAATGCTTACTTTAACCATAGTTTCTTCCAACAAGACTAAGTAGCAAACATTGAATATTACAGATTGATAACCCATTCACCCCTGAACTACCCACAACCACCCATTTTGATCCACTTGTGATGTCATCAGTTTTAATGTTCAAGGACACATTCGTCATCTAATTTGTGCAGGGGGATGAGATCTTTCAAACCATGCCAGTAATCAACATAATTCAGTCAAGGAGGCCGCAGAAAGAGGCAAAAAAAACACATAATGTTCACCCAAAAATTCCCATGAAAACTCTTATTCCACCACCCAACTACACTTAATTCCATCTCCTAAGATCGTAGATCCACTGAAATGAAACCTATAGTAAAATAATGGCCCATTAAAGAAAAAATGGGGCAAGAAAAACAAAAGAAAAGGGGTGGAGGAAGGAGGGTTTGCAGGCATACCTGTTGCACCACCCCTTCCTACGGGTCTGAGTACAGACTTTCAACGCGCAAAATTAAGTCCTTTTCAAAATCTTAGCCTGTGAGCAAGTTCTCCTATTTGGGCGAAAATGGGCAAGCAAGCGGCAAAGCTGCGAGGGGCTGAGGAAAGGAGAGCTTGCAATTATCTCTCATAAATTTTCATTTGTACTTCACCCAGACGAAGGGAAAAAGCATTGGCATAAAATGACTTTCCGGAAATCAAAGTTGATTGATAACAAGCCTAGCTGGCCTGCCCTAATTATTTGCAGGAAATGTAGAAACACAATGCTCTTATATTGCCAAAACCCATGTTATGTTGGCGATCACTGAACTCACTTGGAAAAAGAAGACCGGCAGAAGAAGAAAATCACTTTCTCCTTCTGTGAGAGATATTAACTGTTGTCTGTGTGTCAAATTTGGTTCTCAGGGGATCGTATTGGAAATAAGAACTTGTTTCAGCCCTCAAAACAGACAGGCTGGTTTGATGTAATTCTCTAAAAGCTGTACGTGTGAAAGTGTTGGATTGCCAATAGAATATTGCTAGCTGAGAATAAGTCAGACCGAGTTTGAAGTTCTTGTGGAAGAAAAATCAGAACACTTCATCATTTGTATTCGTTTGTGTCAAGCGCCTTGTTTAGTTCTGAAAACGAGAAGAGTGAAAGTGAATAGAGATTCAAGTGCCCGGTTCAAGCACTGCCTTACAACGTCAGTTTCTTCGCCCGAATGAATTCCTCTCGGTAGAAAAATTTAGAAACATGTACATGACAGTGTAGCTGATGAAGAATTGGCAGTTGACCGTCAAAAGGGACAAACAAAAGTATAGGAAGCAACTGGAGTAAAACGTAAGAGAACCAAGTCCAAGTAAATGCTGTTCTCGAGTTCCAGAACGGACAAATATATAAATGTTGGTGATTGCTACGGTGGAGAGCTTAGTCTTCTGAATGTGGATGACTTTTAAAATGTAAACAAAACAAGAATCAAAGTATTGACTTCTTATCCGAGCAGTCACATTGAAGTTCGATGACCAGTGGGTGGATAATAAGACATATTAATGGTCAAAAACATTGCTTTGATGCAGTGGAAAGATGTTGCAAAAGCGATTTTTTAAAAATGAATAAATAAATTCTATGCGCCCTTGGCTGTCTAAACTTGACAGGTGGTTGTCACTTTTCTAATCTGCGGCACATTTGCGGTGGCAGTTTTCACGCTTTGCAGTGTCCAGGGATTTCTGGGGTAAAAATGAAAATTTATGAGTGATAATTGCAAGCTCTCCTTTCTCTCCCGCGCCCCCGCTTTCGCGTCTCCTCTTTTCACGATCTCCTCGCAGGCTACAAAATCTCAGCCACGGGGTTATTCTCAAAATATTCTTAAAAATTTCCGCCCCCATTAATATTCTGTTGAAAAAAGAGTGTATAAAGTTCTAAAATACGAATCATTTGAAAAATTTTCCAAAAATTTTCTTTTCATTTGTCTTTTATCCAGAATTATTTATTTATTTATTTATTTATTTATATCTCCTAGTATAGTGTACACTGTTTTAGGAGTATCCCTGTTAAAGTCGAATATCGATGAATAGACTATAATCGTATTAGTTGAAATGGCGATTTCACGCATGAAGTTCATCTCAACTCGAAACACACGCGTAGTTTATTACTTTCCAATGGTTTAATTCTGATGAAAACAAATTCAAGAAAACCCAGGTTGAAAATTGATTGAAATTACTTTCATCTAAGCTAAGGTCGCGTTCAAGGGACTTGGTTAATGAACTTAATTTAAGCTCTAAATATTCCGGAGGAACGAAAACTTAGCTTGGGCCTTCATCGAAAATCCTGGCTAACATGTACAATGTATTCGAGAGATGTATGCAACATCCTCGATGAAAGGGATATGTGGAATTTTTTCGGGGATTTTTGCTGCAGAATGCAACCGCGGATAATAGAAAATCCACTGCTAATCCAATGCGAAAGTAAGTTTCAAAATGGCGTCGGTCCTTCGAAACATGAATAAGCTTACACGTATACAAAGCTTACCATCTTTTGTCCAGTGTTTCCGACAAGTTTTCTGAGCTGGTCTACAATGATGATGGATCCAAAATCAATTCCTAACTCTCTAATACTATCGTTTTTCCAAATGAACATCCATTTGTGGTCCAGAAGTCTAAATGGATCGCCCTTTGCATGAAATCGTTCTTTGTTGTCAAACCCACGGAGTTTTAAACAATACACACATGACGTGTTGCCACGATCGTGCGCTTTTGGTAGTGCGATCACTAAAGCGTACTCTTCGCCGGGGCCAAAATCGGAAGACATCCTCCCCAATTTCTCAGGAAAATCAGCAAATATTCACTGAACTTCAATCGATGTTCACCGCCAAAGTCTCTACGAGCTGAAACAAAAAATTGAAACTCCCGCTCAGGCGAAAAGACAATCACGTGTTTTTTTTTTTCTCCACTTGGTCGCCCATGCGTAAATATGCCAGTAGAGACCTAAGCTGCGATCAGGCGATTTTTTTTTTTTTTGTAAAAAATCGCCTGATCGCAGGTTAAGAGAGACCTTTACACTCGATACGAGTACCAGATTTCACTTGAAGTTTTTTCACCGTAGTAGAGTGACGACGGCTACCACGTTTTCCCGCCAAAATGACGCTGATTCACGCGCGAGCACTACTGAAAATTTCGTACTCGTAGTCGTACTTGTCTTAGAATCTAAAGCTCTCTATTAAATACCGTAAAATTCCGAAAATAAGCCCCGGGGCTTATATTTTTCAAAGGCCCTTTTTGGGGGCTTACAGTTGGAGGGGTGATTTAACAGATGGTTTTTTGCGTTACGATTTTGGGGGGCTTATATTTGGTGGGGCTTATATTTGGTGGGGCTTATACATGGAGGGGCTTATTGTCGGAATTTTACGGTATGAGTGTTTGTATGGGAAATAAAGAGTTTGTATGGGAATTTAGATGAAATAAATGAACTAAAAGCGGTAAAAGTTACCAATAAGTGCAAATATTGCTACCTTGTGTCGTTGTCTTTGTTTTTACGAGGTTTCAGCGCGATTTGAGGTACTTTTACTATGACACGCCAAAGCGGACAAAAATACTTTCTTTAAATATATAAGCTTAAAACTTTTCCAAAATATCGTATGACCTCGAAAAATGGTTTCGGTAGGTGTTCGCAATTTTATTCCTTTTTTTATCAGCCAATCGAATGACAAGATCAAAACATTGACTCTTCGTTTTCCCGCCAAAGAAAATCCCAATATGGAGAAGGCAAATATATATGGAATGTTACTGTGTTGAGAGGAATTAGCCAATAAGGCCCGAGATAAATAACACGCAAACACTCACGTAAACAGCAACGGTAATTGGTTTGTGGCTCCCTAGTGAGGTTTGCCTGTGTATTCCTGAACTTAACTGTAATTGGCCAGGGGCCCGTTTCTCGAAAGGCCTGGAAACTTTTCAGGCCCTAAGGCAGATTTTGAAATCTAGACCTGTTGAATAGTATCATTTTTCACTTTGATCTTGAACGCAAACACGGCAAAAATAAAACAGCTTTTCGGGCCCGAAAAGTTACCGGGGCGCGATCCATTCAACTAAAATTCTAACCGGTCCGACCGGGAAAAGTGGTCCACCTCAAAAGGTAGACCCGGGGCGCGATCCATTCAACCAAACTTTCCGGAATTTTCGGTCCAAAACTCAATGGATCGGTTCGGTCCAACCGGAAAAGTTTCGAAAAAACGGGTCCACCTTTTGAGGTGGTCCTCTTTTCCCGTTCGGACCGGTTGGAATTTTGGTTGAATGGATCGCGCCCCCGCTTTTTGGAAACTTTTCCGGTTGGACCGAACCGATCCATTCAGTTTTGGACCGAAATTTCCGGAAATTTTGGTTGAATGGATCGCGCCCCCGGACTTTCGAGAAACCAGCCTCTGTATACAATCAACATTCCTGAAATTTTTCAGGTGTTCTTGACTGTAACAATATCCGTGCGATAAACCAATCAAATCGCTCTATTTCTTAGCCTGCGAAAACATCCGTTTCTAGCGGCAAAGAGCAAGGAGAAACGGATGTTTTCGCAGGCTATCTATTTCCGTTTGATTGTTGTTTCTGTTTTGTTCGCGCGTTTTCATTTCAAGGTCATACGAAAATAGCTCTATCAAACATGACTTGAATATATAGCACTTGTTCCGTATTTCTACAACTTATTTCCAAATAAAGACAACACATACATTAGAACTTGCCTTTCCTCGGCCCCACAAATCTGCTCGACCCGATTTTCGCGCTACACCACCAGACATTTACAACTTCTTATTGATTTGTCATTGAAAAACAGCACTGATCCGGGCTTCCGTTTGAAGACTGTTTGAGCAACATTTTAAACCTGAATTCCCGCCAAAACACCGCGGAAGAGTGAAAAGAACATGGCGGAACAAAGCTACGATCAACGAAGAAAACTTGAAGAAGTATTACAGGACTTATTATCGTTTTGGCGTTTACAATCATCAGCGCCGGCCGTTCTAGAACCCCAGCAAATTTGCTGGGTCGTTTTATGAGAAATTTGGCGCGGACATCAATAACGCGTTGTCATCTACTTTTCGGCCCACAACATCTTCTGGAACGAAACGAAAAAGAAATAATAGAGAGATTAAGATTCACATCTACGGCAAACGGCAGATTTAAGTTGAGAATTTCTCGGAATAGAAAATAAGGAGATAAAAACTGTCCAGAACAATTCTAACCGATAAAACTGGCGTGAAGCTACTTATTTTTGAGTAGACGTAATAAAGAGTAAACGACAATTTATAAGGGGAAAATTTGGTCACGTGGTACAAATTCACGTTTGCCGTAAACATGAATCTTAATCTCTCTAAGGGCCTGCAAGCAGGAACTAAAGAAGTAATACTGAAGGACGTACCTTGGAGGGGGGAATCTCCACCGGGATATTTTTTTTCGGTTGCGGTCGTAGCGGGGGGGGGGGGGAAGGTGTGTGGATTTAAATGTATTGTCCTTTTAATATTTCCTTCTGGTTTTTCTAAGGCTACAGTATTCAGTATATGATCATCTCGTTTTAAAGTAGCTTTTGGGTTTTGCTTACAACTGGGAGGCTCCTGTTAAAACCCAAGGTTTTGAAGATTTTTTTTTTTGCTGGTGGTGGGAAAGAGGAGTGGGGATTGTATTATATATGTCAATTATTTTTGTCCCGTTATCACCTCCTTAGCAGTAGAAGTCCAGAGTATCCCTTGGCACTGCAAAAACATGTATGGTTTAAATAAGGGAGTAACCCCCTGGGCTCAGTTGTTCAAATGTTGAATAGTGCTATCCATCAGATAAATCATTATCCAGCTTTGAAATGACTGAGGCCTCGAGATCCAGTCAGTTTCTGTAGAGAGTGCGTACGTGGATGAAATTTTAGATTGATAGGCTTACTGGTAAAAGTTGTATTTTATTTTTATTTAAAAAAACTAAGATAGCAGGCATACTCTAATCGGCTGAGAGGGGTGATTGCATTAGAGTTTGTAAACACAATAAGTTGTAAAGTCAAGATGTTTTGCTGGCACGCGGGGTTATCACACAACCACGAGTTGGAAAGTCCTTGAGCTGAAAACTTGGCAAGTTATTAACACTGGGCTGCCTTATTATAAAATACCTTCGACTTTCTCCCGGGGGGGATTCCTGGGAATTCGTAGTGGGGGTGTGCCGCCCGGCTGTCCAAATCCTGACACTGTCTCAGACCAATACCCATAAGGCAAACGTAAGGGAGCACCCCCGGGGATTTTCTCCGTCAAAAAATGAACACTATCAATTATTAACTTAGTGACGATAAAGACTGTTAAGCGAAGGCAGCCATTAACTGAAGATGTGTTTGAAGCTAGCGTACTTTAAACCTTTTGATGAGTTTTTTTTTCTCCCCTCCAAAACGTGATTGCAAATCTCTCTGTTTGTGTAGCTAGTGTGTATGTGTGTGTACATCCGTTGAGTAAAAATGTCTCTCAAGCTATCATTGGCACTTTTTTCAGTGCCCTCTTCAAAAGAGGGTAGTAGGGTCGCTTTTGAGGTTTCTCTTCGCTTTATGTTGAGGTTTAAACCGTTTAAAATGTGACAGCCGATGTCTCTTTTATATCTTATTACCTGACTCGTCCCCAGTCATCTTCGCGTAACGTGCGCGGCGGGAGCAGGGGGTGATGGGAAGGGAAAAGGGAGGAAGACTGTCTAGAAGTCTCTCTCCCTCGCTTTCCTCCTTCCCATCACACCCCTCGCGCCACTAAGGAGAGACAGAGAGAGAGACGACTGGGGACGAGTCAGTCTTATTCCGATTTTTGCTCTGTATGTGAAAAGTCATTCCTTATAGGAAAGGAATGTGCTCATTGTAGATTGCCATGTCAAAAACTTATATATAACCCAAAATTGAATTGAAATCCTCATCAGCCATTAGAGTGCTCAATAGTTGAACTAGAGCAATAGATAATATGTAGTCGAAGAGCTGGATTATTTGATCCAAGACATGTAATTGCTACTCAGAGTTTCATGCTTCATCAGAAGCAATCATCAGGCAACTGCCAGAAAAACTGTTACAATCAGAGATATATGAAAAATATTTGAAAACAATACATACTGGGTGAGGCGCGTGGTGCGTCTGGCGGGATGCTACTAGCCAGCGTGGCAGTCGCAAAAAGGGGAGGGGGAGGGAGACAGCCTCCCCTTTTTCCCTTCCTCCCTATCCCATACCCCTTTCGACGCCTGCTACGCAAGCTAGATGCTGCGGTTAATTAGGTGATGACATTTTTCAACAAAAATTTTCTAGAATGTCTACAGCGTGACATTTCTGGTTTACATAGAATAACATATAAAGAAAATCATGTAAAACACGCTCAATCTTATTCAAATGTGACAAAGAAATGTAATTTGTGTTTATGGGGAAAATATTTTATTCTATGTGTTGCGTTACATAAACCGGAAATGACTGAGAACAATTTACGCCCATGTGATTTTGTTGTATAATACGTTTTCCTTCAAGTGTGGCACGGAATGTACCAGGTTTTTCAACAAGGATTTTATGAGGACATTTTTAAGTTCGCGAGTTTCTTAACTCTATGTTTTTACGAGGCTGGACAAATGTAAGTTTTCTGCAATTTGTCTTCGTTTATTTGACTGTCTTTTCGCTAGCTAAGGATTCCCATCTAGTAGTTTTGTATCATTTCGCAATTTCTAGCTTCAGATTACCTCATTGCTACGTTCTACCGCGCGTTGTTTTAATAAATACTGAAAATCCAGCCTTTGCCGTGGTTTTGCTCCTTTGACCCATCGGCCCACTATGTAAACCAGAAATGTCATCTTTAAACAACCGAAATGAACTTACATGCGAACAAGGTGTATTATGGGAGAGGTCAGTACAAATGGCAAATATACTACACTGGACAAATAAAAGTTCAAAAATTGGAAGAAAATTACAGTGTTTGACAGGGGAAGAATTATCTATAAAAAGCAGTGATTTTGTTACATCTGCGTCCCCCGTCCTGATGCATAAAAATCCCTATTAAAGACACAAAGTAATTCATGGCATGCGTCCCGTAGGATGCAAAGAACGCTTGATCAATTTGATTTTGGTAGAATATCCTGTTCGTTTGATTTCTGTGGCTGTTGTTCAAAGATGCATTTTTTATTCTGGTCTTTTTTGTGCTTTATATAGAAGGACAATATTTTAATTTCAGTAAACTGTAATAAAGAGGTTATTGGCATCTGTCTCCAGATTAACTGTCTGCTTACATAAATGCCCAAGCATGACTCCTTTTTGTTCAGTTAATTGGGACTCATTGGTTCTAGACTGGGACTCATGATTTTTCACAAGATGAGTCCCAGGACTCATCATAACTATTTGTAACAAAATCACTGTAAAAAGTAATCAAATTATTGTGAGGTTTGAAACCTAGGTCAAAAACTGACTAGCTGTAATAAAATATGTGCCATATGCACTGTAAATAATGATTTTACCCACGTACACTGTACTCATTAATTTATTAAATAAATGTACCAGTGTATACTGATACTTCTCTAAATTTTTAAACATTATAATAGTTTCAGAGGGCACAATTTTTTTAGCATTGTTTAATATAATATTCATCCCTCTCTAACTGATGAGTTACTAACTGACTATACACTACTAATGAGGGATGTTCCTTTGAGGTTGCTAATAGGCCTTTTGCATCAGTTGGTCATGTGATCGACTTTTTGCCATGACCAAAAAGAATGCATAGTGGAAAAATACCTTAATTAGGAATAGAAAGAGCATATAAAAACTATGTAGTTACAACAGTAAATTTTCAGGCCTATATCACTATGTCTCATAAGAAGTGATTGCTCAGTACAGCTACAGTAAATTAAATGGATTTGTATGGGAAGAACAGCTCCTGCCACCTACTCCCAGTTCAGTGGTTTTCCATACAAACCCTTTCTGTATATTTTGAAAATTTTAACCTTCGTGACTACTACCGTCCAGTACATGCCTAAGAGACTTTGTTATGATCAATGCTTTTTTGTTCTTCTTAAATAAGAAATCCTTTTATTTTGAAGGATTAATAATAGAAATTTTTTAACTGGGTGCATCTCCAGACAAAGTCAAAATCACTCCATTTTGTAGCACTAGCCTGAACATTGGCATTGTCTCAAATAGTATTAAACATGCCTCTTCCATTTCTGAAAAAATAGCTCTAGCTTTAAGTTAATATTTAACAACTTATGCAACATTTAAAGGTCTGTTCCATACCCAAAGGGCTTGTCTTTTAGAATTACACAATTAATTTTATACCACTACATGGGAAATTTCTGCAATTTGATTGGCTTTGAGCGGTGGTATTTCAGCTTAATTTGAAATACCTACATGTGAAAATAACAAACCTTTTGCGGGTAGTAGTATAAACAAATAATAGCATAATTTGTACGTGATATTCGGCATAAATACCACTCGTGATATTTCAAAATTATCTCAAATTTCACTCGCCTAACGGCTCGTGAAATTACCTATAACAATTTCGAAATATCACTTGTGGTATTTATGCCAAATATCACTACAAATGATGCTATTACCTATACATATTTGTGATTCAATTCAGTTAAATTGAATTTCCTACCCTACATGCATTTTTGGTTTATGGTTAAGTATTATATTGTGCAGGCCTTAAAAAAATGAAAACAAAATTTAGGAAAGGATAAAATCAAACTATGAAATAATACCACCTAACTGCAAAATATTGTCTTAAAAATCATAGCTGCGAGTATTGAGGTTTAAAACTTAATACACTGCTGAAAGTCATTCATAATATCTGTTTTATAGCCAAGCCTATACTCATATCAACCTGTTTTTGTAATTTTGTAATTGAGTAGGTGTACACAAAATACCATTAAAGTCCTTTCCAGTTCGCCATGTGGGGAAAAGGACTTGATGATGATATTCTGCAAGTTCAGAGAAAAAGCTTGTACCTCAGCGAGCTAGTGGGAGCTGACACCTGGATCCCACATTGGATGAGATGTCTGTTGACTATCGTCAGCATATCAGAAAAGTGCTCTTTTTCATGATATTTTTTGATCACGTCTACAAGAGTCTAAATTGAACAAATATAATAAGGAATTAAATGTAGTTAAATGCAATAAACCCATTTGCTGATCTATAAATCATGCTTTTTATCAATGAGAGAGAGTGTGTCTAATAACATTTGAAATAATTAAATAAAGTTGTTGTTGTTCTTGAAATAATGAATATATATGACACCAAAGAAAATACATTCTCTCAAATAATTAACCGTATGATTAACCGCACAATAACATGCGCGTATTTATTTTTGATTTTGATTTCGTTAACTGCCATTCTAATGGTGGTAAGTAATGATGTTGCGACATCATGTTGCTGATGTAACCTTACAATCTTTCAGTGTGTACAGAGATTAACTGATTAATGGATCAACTTTTTGTTGATCTACGAAACAGAGCTGTATCCATATGTGCTCATATTGAGAAGTCTACCTGCTGATATATGAATTTCATATATTTGAACTTTGGGATGAAGAACAAATTATTTCAAGCTTTCTTTTCGCGACTAAATAAGTTACATTTTCATCTAAGATGATTGTCTTTACATTTAGTTGTTGTTATTGTCCAGTTAAATACACTTGTGTTTAAATATTAGTAACATTTTAACCACCACCACCACCACTGATAACTACACCACTAAAATAACAACCAGGGGCGTAGCGTCCATATACGCACGTACTCCCGTGCGTACAGCTGAGATCTGAGAAAAAAATTTTTCTCATTAAATTTGCTGGCTAACAATTTTATATTTTCACATTATACTGGCGTTTTTTATTAGAATTCCCATTATCTAAGCATTAATCATTCAGTGCTGGCCACTAATAATGGCAAAATGCATTTGAGTGGTAAGCAAAAATAGGAAAAATGCCTCATGTACCCTCAAGGTCAACCAGCCTCACCAGTTTCCCCAGCCCTGCAGGTATTCTTGAAGGAGAGGTTACTATGCCATGACGTGTGGCTTCAGAACAAAACGTATTTGCCATCAACGGAGATTAGGAATATACTTGTGAGGTCAAACAGTGAAGCCCCAGTGATTGATTTTCTGAAGAAACTGTTAGAGAATCCTATGATTAATTCTGCGGCTTGAGGAGCGTGATCACTGGCTTCTGTAGTGTTTTCGTGTGTTTCGTGACACAGAGTACACACATATGGCTCGAAAATCGATACATGATTACTTCAACATAATTAACAAGATAACTGAACAAAGTGCAGAAGAAGCTGAAGGTACGTAAGCATAAATTCTGAGGATGAGTTTAAAACCGAAGTCACAAGATGGAAGCACAAATGGAGTGGCATGGATCCGAATGTGACGCCGCAGACTTTGGTTGAGACTCTTGACAACACAATCTCCCAATTTTATCCCGGTGTATATGTTGCTCTCGTAACATTGTTAACTTATCCTGTGTCTACATGCACTGCCGAACGTAGCTTCAGTAGCATAAAGAGACTAAAATCTCCTCTGTGAAGTACAATGACGGACGAAAGATTAAGCTCCCTAGCAATCCTTCATATACATAAACATAAGAACGTGGATATTGACAGGTTGGTAACAGAGTTTGCCCGTCTTAATGGTCGACGCCTCGCCCTTTGCTTGTGACCTGTCTTTATTGTTTTTGTATTTTTTTTCTTTTTGGAACACTGTAGCTTACAGAAAACACTAGGGAAATGGTTAAAATAAACAACTTTCTACTGCATTTTTACCACATTATTTATTGAAAATGCACCGCAAAAAAAACAGGAGATGGCATTTCCGAGACCCTAAATTTCAAAATTGTCTGGGGGAGCATGCACCCAGACCCCCCTAGTTGAAAGTGCCTTCGGTGCTTAGGAAAAATTTATTCTCGTGCGTACATCTGCAAAATCCCACGCTACGCCCCTGACAACCTGTATTTTACTTTAACTACTGTTAGAACTGACCTGGATAAATGGTGAGCCAGTGTCTGGAAACCTCAATGACACATATCCTGGTACTGTTGAAAAAGCATATAAGAAGTCACTTTCCTCTGGGGTAACACTTCTTGGCAATGTGGAGTCTTTAAACAGCCCACTTTTAGCACCATCAGCTGAAGTCAAGTGAATGGGTTGAAGGTTTTGATCCTCTGACCGGCCTCTGCAAGCTTGGACAATGAACACCTTTGGCTTTTCAGCAAGAGTTGGACATTTTGAGGGCTTAAACTCAGATGTTATATTCTCAATGTAAATTTTTCTGCCCTTGACACCCTCAATAGTGTCTTTTTCGCCACCATGTGACATTATAATGCAAATAAATGCATCATAATTACTGTGATCTAATTTAGCGAATTCTTCAGCCTTTTGTTGCATTTCAAAGTATTGTAGATCATGAAATACTTTAACAACAAAGCCGAGTTCCTCTTGAAACAGCTGGTGCAGTACTTTTTCATCTCTTTCACCACCATAACGATCCTCTGTGTCTTTATCATGGAAGACCAGATTGTTAATAATAAGACAAATGCCTCTTGGATTACTGGCCATGGGATAACAGGACTTTTCAAGTGGTTCTAGTGGAAAACAAAAGCTTATGTTCATTACTGTTCCAAATATTATATGCAACTTGGACCTTACATTATAATGACAATACTGAGAAGAAAAGGAAGCACATACAATTTAACAGTTAACAGCGCCTGATTATTATGCAAGTTTTAATTAGTAAGCACTCTCTGTGTATAGGTCAGCAATCAGTCGACAAGAAATACTGATAGGTGTGCTGACGAACTACAGAGTGGACAGAGGAGGACTCAGGGCAGTGTCTTTCAATTCACAGCTAATGACAAAGAGATAAGCATGAAGCACCACTGAGTGAAGCAAAGGTTTGAACAGGGAAAAATGAAAAAAAGCTGTGCACTAGAAAATCAGGGAGCACAACAAGTTAGTACAAATGCAGAGGTACAGTTGAATTTGCTACATGTAAGGCATGAGACCTCAAAAACTAAGACCTCTTAAAACCAAAGTGGTAAAAAAGACCAGCTAGGATAAAAAAAAAGAAAATTTTAATAATTATGAAATGAAACATGCTCTTAAAGAGAGGCATTTCTTTTGCTTCTTCTGTCAAGATCACATAAAAAAGTATGGAAGTACTGTATATCATATTTTTTAAACATTTTTTAGGTAAACTGGGAAAAGGGGTCGTTTCTTACCCCAAGGTACAAAGCATGCTTCTAAGCTGGCTCCTAGATGTCAAATGCCATTCAAATGAACAGTGGAAATGTTAAAAATACTCCCAGAGACTTTGACGATATACGTTTGCATTAATTTTTTTTATCAAAGTTGACCAATTGATCATAGTACCATAAAAATAGATTGAAACTCAAACTTGAAGAAACTAGATGAGTGGAACAAGCTCTAAACAAAAAAAATGAAATAGAAAACAATACTGTACTGTGAAACTAATCAAAGTTTTTGGGATCTTGGTTTTCAAGGTCATAGTTTTCGAGGTTGTAGTTTTTGCCAAGTGGAATAATCAGTCCAGACAGCAGTCATGGTTTTTGAAGTAAACAAGGACACTTCACTTGATAAATGCAAATTTTATCACCAAATCTGTTCCTTTTTCTTGTAAGTTTTCAAGATCTTAGTTATGGAGACACTCATTCCAGTGAGTATATACCATACCTTGATTAGAGACCTCTGTACCTGAGCCTTGAAGTATTCCCTCACAAACTGGTCGGTATGATCTATTGGTAATAGATGGCGTGTGTAATTTGTACCTTTTAAGCTGTGCCCGTGTTCCTAGAAATGTTTTGATTATTTTAGCATATTGTAAATGTATATATAATATATATGGGATTTTAATGTAGCTTTTTTTATAGCTTTTTTATTTCTTATCTTTTATTTACTGTATTATTCATTATTTATTTTATCTTTATGTTGTGTCCCCAATTAGCGTCAGCTAAATACATTGACACATGAATAAAGTCCATCATCATCATCATCATCATCATCATCATCATCATCATCATGGCTTATGATCTTTTCTAAATGAAATTAGATCACACCACCGACATCATCTTCAGATGTTGGTTCTGGTACTGGTAACTGGACTTTGTTAATACCACTGAGATTGTAACCCCTGTTTCTATTGCATAAATTTAATTTTTCACCTGAGCATGTTCTCACATCAATCCTTCCATCAAAAGCAATGGCAAGCTTAATACGTTTCAGGGAACAAGTAGGATCTGGCCTTCCCTTATAAGCTCGTTTTCCCAATACTAAAGATTGTCTCTTTTCATCTGGAAATGCATCAGCAACCCCACGATAAGCCATACCAAACCACATCGCAAGCCCTGACCGAAGTCGAAAACAAGCGAAATTTCTAAGCAGAGTCCCAGTCCACTGCATCACACCTTTTTGCTCGGATGCGCTCGTTTCACCGCCCAACCTTTATCCACCCTGCTCGCGTGCTCAGGTTTCGCGTGCAGTAACTTTGCAAAGAAAAACAAGGGTCAACACACTCAACCTAGAACTCTAAACACCCACAGAATCACGAATCACGCCATACCACGTGTCTTCTGGGGGCGGGACGGGGGAGGGGGAGGGTGGTAAGAGTCCAAGTGTCAAGCTGAGGTCTCGCAGAGAAAATACAGGATTGGCAAAACCAACCTTTAAAACATGGACAGAACCATGCAAGAATTACGCCATGTCGGATCTATAAAAGATCTACGGCCCCATAGTACATAAAGTACAAACATCAACCACAAAGGACTGCAAAGAACCGCAAACGAATATGCCGAAGAACGTAGGATCTAGGCCATCCCAATAAAATGTTTCGTTTCCCATCGCCCTCCCTCTCGTGAAGGTGGGTCGGTCCGTCGGGCAAAAAAAAGAAAAAAAAGAGAATGAACACATGATTGCATATTATATCTCACGTTTAGTCTGCAAGATATAATCAGATGGTAAAAGATGTATATTAACAGAACTATCAAATGTCTAAAAAGGCTACAAAAACGAAGTATCGATGATAATTTAAGACAATTGGTGTTAATAAGACAAGATCGTATGCTTGTAAATTAAAGTACTTGCTTCTTTACAAGTGATTCTGGAATTTTTGTTTACTTTTCCGAAAAAATGGGTCGGTCGGGCGATGGGAAACGAAGCATTAAATTGGGATGGCCCTATAAAGACCTGATCAGCAAAAACGAAAAGTAGACATATAAAATTCTTCAAGCAGAATATTGCAATGCTGATCGTACTACGTGAAAATTAACTCTGCAAGACATCAACACGACACCGAAAGAACTCAAAACAGAACGGGATTGTAGCCATAGACAGCTGTTTCGCCCTTTTTGGGGTGCGCGAATATTTTTCATCACAGCTTTCTCTGATTGTTGCTCCATACGGACGAGCCCCATGTGTTCGAGTCTCTTACAATTACCGGCACTGGGGTAAATAAAGTCTTTTGTCATATCAAGGACTCCGTTGTATGGAGGTGTGTTAATATCGAGGTTCTGTGGCAATTAATGTTCACATACTTTTCTGTCATCGTGCATTTGCACCGTGCATTCAACATTCACGCAATGTTATTTAATTTGGCATCATGTATTTTTTGAAATTATAAAGAAGGTCAACATCCTCTTGATCTGCCCTGGCTTTAGCCTACGAACAGCAGACGCATTTCCGGTCGTCGCTTCTCTTCCTCCGAGGAGGGAGAGAAGCGACTACCGGAAATGCGTCTGCTGTTCGCAGGCTACCCTGGCTTCTGCCCCTTCCAAAAATCAAACCTCAGGTGAGTCTTTCTGTGGATAAACTGATGCGCAAAACAGGTTTCCCAGGTTTGGGAGTGAAAAGATAAAGAGTCTTTTATGAGGGTTACATAATATATGTGTGTTCATGGATAATAGAAAGACTGGATAGGAAACTGGCTGACGCGATCGGTTCCAACATAGTGGAAAAATGTGACGTCACATTATTGAGAGCCATTCAACCTCATTCGACGTTTTGCGCGTCTTATGTTTCCTCGCATATTTCACTATCTCTGTCTTCGACTATACATATTGGCCATGTTTTGAAGTAAAGGATGAAGAGGACTTGCTCTTGGAGAAGACAGTTAGAGGGTACAAAACCGGTAGAGGCAGAAGACAGAGTAAGTGATTATGAAACTTGTGAGAGCGACGAATGACTCCAGCGCCCGATAATTTTATGCACCAAACGCCGGGAAGCCTAGCTACAAAAAAAGTATGCGAAAACTTACATGTATACAGCTACAAAACACCTGTAAAAAAGGCACAGCCTAATTTTCTTCAAACTACAAGAAAACTGGAAATAATTTTAACCCTTTTTATCACGATTTTCACGATTTCTTTTCTGCTTTTATCGACAGGCTCAGCGAGCGTCAAATTTTATAAGTTAACAACTCTTGACAAAATGATTTTATTAGCGGTAAAAGTACCCAGCTCAAACAGGCGTTTAATTTTCCCTTCAATTTTATTTACGGACAACCAGTGACAAGAAGTCGTATTTGAGAAATATAAAAAAGCGGCGAAAAGCTCACAGCAGGGAAAGGAAATTTGCTTGCGGACCGCCGTGGAAACGCCGTTTCTAAACTTTTTCAAATCAATTTTCATTGTAATTTTCAGGTATAAATATACAGTGACCCAAGGTACTTTTCAGTCAGGTCTTTGAAAAAGCGAACTGCAACGCTTTTAAAAATGTTATGTAAAACGGTTAATTGGTAACTACTAGAATACAACTGGGAAGCAAACTCTCCTGGTTAATTGTAGAACCCTCACTTCTTTTTCATTAGGAAACACTTGTCTTCCATAAGGCTTAATAAAACCTAGAAATGTATTATCTTTGAAATACTGACCTTTTTTGGGGATGAAACAAAGTTTAGGTTTTTGTGTAGTGTTAATGATATGGATAGGGAATATTGTAAATCACCTCTGAAATAAACATAAACACTCTTCCCAAAGAAAAATAGAAGCTGCTTATATATGGAAAAAAAGCCAGTAACATCAGGGGTGATGGGGTTTTGGTTTAGTCTGAGGTAAGTGGATGAGGGATTTAAAAAATATGACTGTCTGGTCACATTATCATGTTGTTGAAAACAAAATGCATACCCCAAACAAGTACAGGTATATGTTTTATTAATTTGATTTAGAATATACCTTGGTAAGGTTTATCATCTACAGGTACATTGTTACTTTGGATCTCTAAAAAACCAAATACAATAATAGTGCTAATCAAGTCCATCTTTGGTTTGAAAAACAATGTGATTCAGATATAGACCGTTTCAGGGAAGAACACTAACCAACTTAAACACATGACTCTGTACCTAATACAAGCATTGACCCTCAAACACAGTTAATTTGTCCCACTCACAAAGAAATAATAAATACACTTCAGAAGTGATAAATAAAGTTTCTGATCGTAAATAATTTAGATGCCACCTTCTGGCTGTCATGCATGACAAAAGCAACTTTGTTGCTGTTTAATACAGAAAGATTGATTTATTTGTTCCCTCTCAGAAGAGTACTTGACCACAATTTTACTGTCTTCATTGACTACGTGTGTTCAGCAAATCCTACAAGAAAGAAAAACAAAAGGAAATCTAAAACACTGTTTAAAAAATAACAACAACACTTAGGAGACTAAACGGAGGACGAAAATGTCAGTAGGTGTTTTCCCATTGATGCAACAATTATTTATAGTTTATGTAAGGGAAAAGTACAAAATTTATTCGAGTCTCTTCAGTGCCTTCGAATACAAGCTGCGAGGAGCGACGTGAGGCGGTAGTATTCACTGGATATGTAATGTAGTAGATTTATTTCAACATTAAAAGATGAGCGAAATTAACATACTACTTTACGAACAATATAACAGGGTTAATCTAGGATATTACTTGAGCGAAACAGTTCTCAACACAAACTTGTCGGTCGATTGGAACTTTACACACCGTTTGCGTACACTTGCTCGGCGCCAGCTCCGAACGTAGTTAGTTTCAGCCATTTTCAAATGAAATTTAAGGCTGAAAAATATCAGTATTCAGTCTGTAACTATGCCATGCCACAATTCCATCCTTAAAACATCTGTCAATCGTAGTTAAGAATAGAAACAAGAAGAAACCTTCATAACAAAGGCGTCCCAAAACAGTCGCCAAGTGTACTAAATATGGCTCGGGTAAGGTCAATTTTTGGGACGCAATTTTCTCAAAGAAGAGGACAAATAACACAAAACAACAACAAGAACTGCTTACCTTGAAGGTTCAAGTGTGGCTTTGAAGGATCGCCATCGCCGTAAGACAACAAACGAAGGAAAAAACACCCACCAAAGATTAAAGGTCAAATGAACCAAAATTTTGACCTTTTTTATTTTAGTTCAATTCTAGTGAAATGTGTTTAATATGAACCAAATAAACATACTATGAAGTTTCAGCTCAATTGAAGCACGTATCTCCGAGATATTCGCAATTAAAAATTGCTGTTTTTTGGCCCTTATCTTCGTAGAGCGGTCGGAAAAATTGTCGGAAAAAACAGCTTGTGACGTCAATGTTGGTCAGGTGAAAAAAAGCGGGAAATTCAAGACAGAGTTTTTCATAAACCATAAACCATAAACCTGGAAAGAACAGGCAATTTGTCTTCAAAAGTTGAAAGCTGTGGTTATAACCTTCTTCTTATGATTTAATTTTCTCGAAGAATACATCATAGTAAAACGGACTGTAACGACATTTACTAATTTCCTTGAGTTGTACTGAAAATGTGCGTGCGTGAGTCCGATATTTTTCAAGATGCATTCACAAAATGTGTTCATATAGGGAAGTTCCTGGATATATAAGGTTCGGAGCTCCACCGTGGACACAAAAACAAAATGTCTTTGAATAATAATCTGCCCAAAGAAATTCAAGTTTGTCCACAATGTGTTTGAAATCACTGAACTTTGTCGCACTCGAGCTGATGTTTTAAAACCCACGCTTTATCGGACATTTCTAGCTTCGCAGATCACTAAAATAAACAAAATCCTCAATGAAGACGTTTTGGCGTTGATATGCGGGCAGAAAAAGAGTTAATCTTTATCTAGTAAATCTTCCCCAAGATGGTTTTCAAAGAAAGCATAGTTTTTTAAACTTCATCGTTTCGCGCAGATTAAGTTTGCTTTGTGTTGTCAAGTTGAACATGCATAACACCTGTTATAAACCTACGCGTACGTAAGATTTCCTTCAAACAAAGTTAAAGTTACATTATTGCAAAAACTTCTTTCCAATTATGTATACGGTTTAATTACCGATTGAGGTCACTGTAAGGACCATAGACGCCACTTTAAGCTGGCAAAGAGATGCGACAAGCAAAGAACAATTCCATCATGCGTAAAATTCAGCTTAAGTGAACTAAAAGAAGCTTCAATGAGGTTGCAAAACAACAAATTTTCATTAAAAAAACATAAGGCTTAAGGCTCTTATACCTGCTAACAAAGAAGAAGTGAATTTTCTGTACGGAAACAACCTACCTAAAGATCTTAAAAGCAAAAGATCAGTTGCAAGCTTCGCAGCCAAGCCATGATTCCGACTACTTAGTTAGATTAGCTACTTTTTTTAGTAATAACTGGTCCATGGGAGGGTCTTCATTCAAGCACATTAAACTCAGCAAACTGAATCATTAGAAAATACAGAAAACTGCACATAAGGATTTGTTTTGCTCGCTTTAGTCAAATCCAGCTCCAGCAATTGTTTACGGGGAAAGAGTCGATTATTTTGGAGTCACTGCTGGCAGTTGTCGTTCTCCGCTACTTCACAGCGAGTGAAAGGAAAATTTGCGTACAGAAAGATCACAAAACTATGGAATTAAAACTGAAAAAAACTAAAGGGAAAAAACTCTGACTATTATTACTTGAGCAACAGAAAAATGATCGAAGTAGTCTTTTCTTCTCGAGTAAGCTTGCTGGCCTTCTAAATTTCCGAGGGTTGAAGTTTTAAGCGCTCAAGTTTGATCACTCGCAAGCGTTAGCATTACGGTTCTTTGACATAAGACTAGGATAAAGCTGGTTCTGCAAAGCTAAATAAATCTGGGCATGTAAAAAAACTAACCGTAACTACTAATAACAGAATACAAGCGGGTTTTAATTTAGTCCGGCGAAAGAAGGCGAAGAACTGGACACAAAATTAATTCACAAATCGAATGCACAATTATCAGAAAAATACAAACCTCTTTGGAAATGTTCAAAACGTTTTATTCCTCCTCAGACTGAAGGATGATCTGTTTTTACTCTAGCAATGGTTGTTCTGAATCCAAAATAATTTTCAAGTGACGAAAAAACAACAACAACAGCAAAACAACAAAAAAAAGCCTTTACAAGGAGCAAACGTTCGCACCTCGTGTATTTCATTTATTCTCAATCTCTCACAGGGGAGAACGACGCAGGCGATTGCAGGCGATAAGGGATGCGCAGAAGCTTGCGCAGACGGTTTTCCGCCCTGAAAGACCAACATTGACGTCACGTAGTCTCCAGTCTATCACGCGGCCATTTCAGAAACGTTTTCGTGAAGTTTTCGGAAATGCTCGGATTTTGATCTTTTATCTTTCTATAAAGGCTTGGGAAGAAAAATCTTTACCCAAATCTCACTTAGGATGGTTCTTTTAAGTGTTTGGTGAAGTTAAAGCGACAAAAGAAAATATGTCATTTTTTTGGTTCATTTGACCTTTAAAGTACCACTGAAAAATCCGAAATAGAACAACATGCAGGCAAAGAAACCCTACATTTCGACTGGTTTGCGCCACATTTTCGCCATCGTTTCGTCAGAAATCTCCACTATGATGGAACCATCCAACGCCATCTTGGAGCACGAACCAACCAATCGGCGATAAGAAATCAGCCCACGTGACATAAGTTTCCTATCCAGTCTTTCTATTATCCATGGTGTGTTAAGGTGTGTAGGGACAAAAACTAAACACAATTTTTACCTTTTTGGTACATTTTAATAAGCTTACAATACACATACATCAATAACTTATTTTCTACTTCTTAAATAATAAAAAAAATCTAACAAAATGTTTCTATAAATATATTAATAATAAGAGATACATGTATGTAGCCTAAAAAATACAAAATTATTTAGTCAGGGTGTTTTAGCGTAACCCATGAAACAGTTGCAAGTCACCAAAAGAAAACCAAGAACTTAGAATTTATTCATGAGTTAAGTAAAATCTCTCTAAAAATTAATGAAAACACTAATTAATTAATAATTACAACTTACAAAAATACACAGATGTGCACCAGATAAAAAATCACAAATATCTTAAGGAATCTATAGTAAACAAGACAGGATGGCCCTTTCCACTTTAATTTATTCTCAAAAGTATGTATTTTCATTGTCATGGAAAAACACATTGCATCCACGATACCGTTTTGATGAGTTTTTAACTTTCACACCAGGCCTGCTTTCACACTAAAACATTCGATAATGGTAGATTCATCGATTGATTCTGAAGCAAAAAAATCCTGGGTAAAACCCACGTGGTACAAATGACATCATAATTGTTTCCATTTTGATGCATTTTTGACCATCCACACTAACACAATATGCATGTATAATATACATTTTCATTTTGATCCCCTTTCAAGAGCATTTTCAAATCTATGCATTTTTTATGAAAATGATCAGCGTATTAGTATGGATGGAATTAATAGGCCTAAACGATCGAAATGGATGGAAATTATGCATTTTCAAATGAAAACATGTTAGTGTGGACAGGGCATAAGATGCCCATATTAATATTATGATCTGGATCAGAATTCATAATCCTTGATCACCAATGAATCATTAAGTGCATGGAACATGCTGATGCATCCCTGTCCAGATGCTAAGTAGCAGCTTGTAGTTCCTTTGATCCAAAATGAACTGATCAAGTTACCTTGGATCATAATCCTGATTCAGATCACCCCCAAAGGAATACATTCTGAATTAATTTTATTCTGCTTCATTGAGAGAATGTTCTCCACCTCAGTCTTTGCCCTCGGTGGATAACATTCTGCCTAATCTGCATAATTCTTCACATCATACACTCAGCCTCATTCAATAATTAACACTTATTGTTAACAGGTTTCGTACAGATTTTTGGATTCAAAATTCAAGACTTTTTCCATACTTTTTTTCCAAAACAATAATTTATTTTTCCAGACTCAAGTTGTCAAATAGGTGATCAATAGAGACCTTTAAAAACACTGGAACAAAGCTTCTCTCATGATGAGCTGCAAACGTACGGTCGAGATTGAATAAGATTTGACCAAAACGAAAAAGATTTCACTTATAAGGCACTAATTGTTGTAGCTTTGAAAAAAAAACTTTATCACCATTTTCCAGACTTTGTCCAGGTTTAGAAAACTGCTTGGCAAATTTCAAGACTTTTTCAAGAATTCAAGACTGTACAAACCCTGTGTTAAATACCTGACTGCTGACTCCTGCAGAAGATAACCAAGTATTGCAACATAATAACTGACAGAGGGCTTTAACTTTAAGGAGCTCTGTCATGAAAATTCAGCCACCAGGACCTGGTGAAAGATAAACATGACTGCCTAAAACATAGACCGAAACACAGCAAACAAAAATTTTAAAGAAAGCGAGGATGCTGGAAAAATTGGAGGAGATTAAAGCAGATTGCCATTTGGGTTTTTGAAAACTGTTCAGCTTACAGTAACTGAGCTTTTTAAAGTTTATCTCTGTTTTTTTACTCAGCTTTTGTTGTTTTTAATAATGCTCATCAGGGTATTGCATTTTTTTGCTGCAAAGCTCACTGAAAAAAAATCTGCACATATAATTAATATCATTTAAATATTCTCTAAAATACTAAATACTAATTTTTAATTTTAATTTTGTGTTTTAACGATTATTGCTAACAAAACATATTAAACCTACCAAATACACAATAATCTACCTTTAGTTAATGGACTGGAACACTTATCAAAACTGCAGTTAGTCTTTCCACTGAGAAGCTGTGAGTTATCATAAACACTGTGACAGGAAATTTACTACATATGTTTTCCAGATTCTACTGATACAGTTTTCAAGGACATGAGAGTAGATTTACTAACAGCCAACCTGCCATAATAGATTAATAAGACTAAACCATACTGTAGTACAGCAGCAAGTTATTAAAACCTCTCTATTGGGCTGAGTAAAATAGTTTTGGGAGTAAAAACATGTAAGGCTGGTGTCTGCTATTTTTCCTGCATAAGAAGTGTAAAATGAGATTATTGAAAGACTAGAGGTAGTGTTAGTTACAAGTACTTTGAACCCCATGGTGAAGCAGACAATAGCCAGATTTACTCCCAGTCAGAGTAGCCTTTTTGTATCAGGCAAATTAAAGATTCTGTTGGTGTTTGCTCACCAACACAACTGTAACAACCTAGGCCTGTTACAAAAACCATAACTGCCCTTTTAAAGGGTTTAACCAAGACTCAATCATTCAAAAAAGCTTAAACAAATTTTACTGTCCAATGGTATAGTTTTCTTTATCAAGCTTTTCCATTACATCATTCCCTATCAAAAGATCTGTCCCAGGGGTAACAGCACCCACTAAGGCATTAACTTTGAAATGACGCTTTCGAATGTAAAGAGAGATCTTTACTTTGAAGCACTCCACGGGACCTCCAATTCCAACCATCAGGGACTTTTTACTTCTATCTGGCTCCAGGCCGAGCTTTTGGACAAAATCACTGGATATGGCTGTGCCTCCATCATTACCAGTGTCAAACTTGACTTTCTTCACAGGGACACGCTTTCCATCTCCATTCCTTACCTTTACCGGTTCCTCATCCATCGATATGACTTTCGGCCTGAATTCTGAATAAAAGGGGTAATAATGCTAGTTAAAAACACACAATGGAACAAAAAAGTTCAGGAGAAGAAGGCAGTACCAAGATCCTGTCTCCTTTTGTTAGAAATATAAAGTCCCACCTGGTAGTCCAGGAAAAGTAAATTTCTTGTTAGGCAATTAAATATTTATTTTACACCTTACTGTCCTCCAACAAAATCATTGACTAAGGCATGCAAGAAGTGGCCAAGGGAAGCAAAATCTGCAACCTGCTTGCCAAAAGGGACAAGCTGAAATTCACATTTTTTCCAGCCCTACCTTTTCTCAGAATGTATAGGAAGTTCCTTGATCCTAGCTTTTTGTCAAAAGTACTGGTTCCTTTTATAAATACATAATACAGTCAACTCTCTTTAAGATGGACATCTTTTGGGACCTGCACTTAAAAATGGCTACCTAAGAGTGATGTCTGTCTTTAATGGAGAGTCAGGAATACAGGGAAAAGAGAAATAATAAGAGTAGGTTGAGTTTGATCGTCCGGGTGAACTTAGTCCTGAATAGGACTGTTCTTGTTGACAGTGACTGACGTTTTGACAACCTTTGCAGTAGTCATCTTCAGAGTCAAAGTGAGTTGTATCACGTCAGTTGATGGTATTATACTCTGGTTATTGATTTGATTGGTCAATTACGTCGTGATGTTATTGGTCGTCTGTCAGTTAAGCCATGATGTTATTGGCTTATAATGAGGACTCATAATCAGTAATTGGTGCGTTTCGATCCGTCTATTGTCACAGTTAAACAGTCATCTATTGTTAGTCAAATTGTCATTCTCTCAGGACTACATTCACCCGGACGATCAAACTCAACCTACTTTTGAAAAGACTCCTGGGTTCAAACCTTTCACAGAAATAATAAGATTATAGGTGGGGACCATCTCTATATGTCTCTTTTATCAAGGTGAAGTGCCCGTTTAAATAGAGCAGACTGTGTCCTCTTTCATTTATTATCAATATTATATTCTATAATATTGTGAGACTGAGTGAGACAAAACATTTGTGTGTCTCCCTTAAGCTTTTTTCAGCAAGCTCTTTTGAAACGTTATCAGAGTATCTCATACACATGTTTTCATTCATCAGCTTCCATATACTGTTTCTTAAGAATTAGTATTTCTTAAATATAACAGTCTACATATTTAACACTAACAGTTCAAAAACTTACTGAGGATCAGGCCCTCACAGACAGCTGGATAAATTGGACTTCTCAGAGATACATCTGTTGTGCCAAACTTTATAAGCACTAGATCTCCAACATCCTCCTCGTCGGTAACCTTTCTAGTTTGCAGAGTGACAGGAGTAGTGGAGAGCGTCAAGTGCTCTCTGCAGTTAAGCTTTAAATCTATTTGATGTTCATCTCCTTTCGTATGAAAGTAGATCCTTTCATTTTTAATGAAGCCAGACTTCAGGCTGACCAGAATAATCTTAGGCTTATCTGGTTTTGTTTGCAAGTAGAGTCCTTTCTGCTTTCCTGGTACGGCATTGGGACACGCTTCCTTTATGCTTCTGTAAACGTTCTCCCCATACGAAAGTTCCATTTGTATTTGTTCGACGTTCTGCAAAATTGGAAAATTTAAAGATATTGAATTGCCTCCTGGTCTTCAATTCGAAAATTCACTTTTAAAAATAACATATGTCCTCCCATTTCTTCCAATATTTTCATTCCTTTTTTGTTAGAAAGAGTGCCTTAACTTAGAAGGAGCTAATTCAATTTGCTAGATTGTACGCCAAATGCATGGCTGATTAAAAAAAAACAAAGATAATGACTGGGAAGAGCAGTCAAGAGCTAGCAACATTATTGGAAAACAAAAGTCCAAGAGCTGAATTAAAATACCAGTATGTAAAAGAGGTTAAAATCAACGGCTAATCAAAGACATTCATAATTAATCTATGGCAATAAAATTTGTGGGGTACTGAAATTGACTTCCAGCGATGTTGTTGTTTGAATGTTACCAGTATAAACCCCAAACCAGGTGGTAGCGTCGCCAAATGTCGGGCTGTCTTCTCAGGCTTGGATTTCTGTAGGGACATATATATTTACTCAACTCATCGAACATGAATCAAACCCACCATTTTACGCCTTTTAGTGTTTCCAAGGTAGCTAGAGATATCGCCGAACTTCCGACACCTCAAAATGGATCCGAAAGATATTCCATTTTCGGCAATTTTCTCGTTCGGCCATATGTAGAGACCGTTTTCCTGATGAAGTTGAAATGGATCACCTTCAAAGCTGTCGTTGTTGTTTCTTTTCAGGGCATAAATAACACTGCCACTACAGTCAGCTTTTGAAATGCCAATGACCACACAGCGATTAGCAGCATCCTGACCATTACGTGTAACTTTGGACAAAACACACGACATTTCAGGAAATCTAACCAGCTGGGAAACGAACTGAATTTTAGACACTGAATGAATGGGAAAGAAAAATCGAATACGAAGTTCCCGCTCTATGGCAATGATGATGCAATAACCAAAGCTCATTGGCCAAGAAATATCACGTGCTCGAAGCACGAACCGTACGATGTCGTAGAACGCCTGGCACATTATGACGGCATTGTTCCCAGTCTTGCGTGTATTCCAGGGTGTATTCTGATTACTGCAAAGCTGATCATACTGCGTGAAAATTAACTTTGTAAGACATCACCACGACACTGAAAGAGCCAAAAACAGAGCAGGGTCGTAGCCGTAGATAGCTGCGTGGCAGGCGTTATCGTTTCTCTCGCGCCAGAAACTCCCTTTCCTTTCCATGAGTCCGCAGTGGAAAAATACCTCTAGGGGACAGGTCACCGGGGCGGGGGCAGGGGCGGGGGGGGGGGAGCAGAGGATTTTAGGGGGAATCACTTGATTTTGGGGAGAACAAAAGGGGAGATAAGTCGTAACTGAGAACCCAAAAGAGGGGATCACTAAAAACAACCTCGTCCCCAGGGCTTTTCCCTTAAAAAATGGGTGGGGCGGGAAAAGGTCCTGGCATCGGCTGGTCACGTGTCCCCTCGTGCACCCTAAAATCCTGGGTGTAATAATTATTAATTATGCGTAACCTCACAGCGCGCGATCTTGGGTGGCCTTTTATATCTCCTGACGATTAACGAAAAGTTTTACACGATTTCCTTTTCGTCACAGATGCTGGCCATGGTAATTTTTTGCTTTCGTCCGATTTCTATGAAAGGAAAAGCGAGTAACATTTATAAAACTTCTGATTATAGAGCGGTATAAATGACAAACAAGCTATCGTATAGCATGAAGTATGTACTGGACAAGTCCGCTTTCTCGACTCTTTAGATATTTTACTTCATTTCTTGCGAAGTGGCCGCTGTACTCAGCCTAGTTCTATTTACCTTAACTCTCAGCCATATCATAGCGACACGCGTTGGTTTAGACTTATCCTGTATGACCTGTATTTTTAAAAAATTCATTGACCTCTACGATCAAACAACTGGCAACAAAGAAAGACTTGGGTCCATTTAAAATTGACAGAGCTGTAGTTGATTCCAATCGATCAGTCAATCTTCCCTTTGATATAAGGAAAATCCTTTGTACTTATTCTCGGAAGAGAAAAGATATCAGAGGTCTTCAAATGTTTCTGCTTTCAGATCGGCGATCTGTCATCGTTCCTTGCTGGGGGGCTGACTTGCATCCGGCGCCGAGATTTGTTTGTTTCATGGTTGGGTTGTAGAGAAGACAAGACTCCATAAAGCATTTTGATGAACAATTCTATTTCAATTAAGTTCAATTTGTTTAAATTCACTGCACATCCTGTGGGCAAAGGCCCCCGTTTTTGTTTGACATTGGGCAAAATCACTGTCAGCTTGATCGTACAGTAATTCGACAGTCACGATGAATTTCAGTCGAAGTACTAGCCGATTAACAGCTTGGCTCAACTCTGAAGCATTTGACCTATTTTATACGTGACAACGTAGAGCCGGTACGCCCTTTCATAAACTTGTAGCATTTGAATAATGTGCAATTAAATGGATCTTTTAAGCTTTTGAATCGCACACACGCGATGTTATTCATATTTTCTGTTAATCCCTTCGACTTCTGTCAGCGCAAAACCAGCGGGTTGCATATAAATTAGTTTCTCAGGAATATTTAGGCGGTACACGTGACCAGCCGATGCCAGGGCCTTTTCCCGCCCCACCCATTTTTTAAGGGAAAAGCCCTGGGGACGAGGTTGCACTGAAAACTTTAGAAGGATTCAGAGGGGGGGTGGGGGCGGGAACCACTCAAACCCCCCTAAAACCCCCTGGAAATGCCATTTCCGAGACTCTAAATTTCAAAACGTCCCTAGATGCCTCGGCCCTCAAGAACTTGTGCCTTTGGCGCGAGTTCCAAAGCCGCCTACTATTCATTATCAGCCTACTACTTCAAAACTTTTTGACAGCCCTTATATGGAACTAAATTTGCGAGAAATTTCTCGAAGACCTTGAAATTTTTTAACGGTGAATTCGCGACACGACAAACGATGATAGGGTAGACTTCCGAAAAGTTATATGGCCATACTAAAGACAGCTGAAAATGGGGAAAAACGACACAAACGACACAAACCTTCTAGTCTATGACTTATATGGACTACTCTAAAATTAGATGTACTACGCCGCAGAAGTTTAGTGGTTTAACCACTGTGGCTACCCTGTGTTTAGTGAATATACGTTGTATTTTCTCCGTGAATGAGTGGACATATGGGACAGTCACCACTCCTCTTGATTTTTCTTGTGCTTTATCTTTCTTGGATTTATCTTTTCTGAATATCCTTCTTCCTGTTCATTTCCTCTTTCACCCTCTTTATCGCCCAATCCTGGTAACCTCATGTATGGAGGGCTGTTCTTATCTGCTCTTCCTCTTGTTTACGGTCTTCTTATTCCGTGACAATGCTGTCACTCCTTTCCAACAACGTCCGTATGACAGCAAGTTTGGACTGAAGTGGATGATGCGATTGAAACGACAGGTACTGGTCTGTGTGTGTGGCTTTCCTGTAAACCAGTAGTTTGATGGATTCGTCCTCCCTCCTGGTGATAAGGGTGTCTAGAAACGGGGTTTGGCCATTTTCCTCTGGTTCGTCCTACTATGAACTGGGACGAGAGAGCCTATCAGCTTTCTCCCATGTGGACACAAGTGATCTCCACCCCCCAACGAGGGAGGGAGGGGGAGAGGTTGGCGTCTACAGAGTGAGTTTGCGCGTTTATCGCAATAATTTTACACTGGCTGACAGTCATCGAAACTGTCAGCAACATGAAGACTTTTCTTGGCTATGTTTTGAGAATATTTAAATAGATATTAGAGTATTGTTCTATTCTAATTCACAAATTGTGTAGTAAAATTGAAAATACTGTGAAAGAGCTCATAAGCCTGAGTCGCCCTTTCCACAAAACATGTTCTAGCCTTCGTAAACTATATATAAAAAAGGGAATTTGGTATACCTACAAAGCATTTACGGCTTGCTAATACGTCACTTGCTCCTTTTTTTCGTCCTTAACTGGTAAAGTCTGTTTTGGAGGATTCGTAGTGTGGATTTAGCAAATATTTCTTTCACTGAGAGGTCATGTGGTCTTGTGCTGTACAGTGATTTCCTGTGGATTCTAATCTTTGCTGTATCAGAAATTGACCTCTGATCGCTAGCTGTATGTGTAAGGATTTTCCTTTCTCGCTTTTAAAAGCGGCCCATTAACCTTTAGGGGTTTGGTTCCATAGTTCTCTGCAAAGTGTTAGATCTGAATCGTCAGTTTAACAGTAAGACAGGGTATGAGATTCCCTGCTATAGTTTTGACATGCTGGATCAGCTTTTTTTTGTTTTGTTTTTTGGCGAGAGCGGTACAACCGTTTCTAACTGGACGCATTTATCGGCCCGTTTCTGGGAATGCGAATTTTCGTTTTTGAATTGCCTGTTAAACAGCCAATTACAAAGGGTGGATCTCGGATCCACGTGTACTTGAAGGAGATGAAGATACGCATTGTTTGTTTTTTGAGCATCCCTTTGTCTTTGAGCATAGTTTAAATTATCTGCTGTTTTCTGTGGTAAAAAGGAGTACTCGCAGCATAAGAGAGGCTCCCTTCTTATGCACATCCACCGTCTAACAGATAATAATAAAGTTGTCTCTTTGCAAAAAATAATCAATTTTGAAGTTCCAAAATTTGAGAAATATCCATGTTTTTCAAAACATTTGTAATACAGTCTCAGACAACCTAGTTCATCAACAACCCCCGACCCCCCCCCCCCCCCCCCACACACACACACACACACACACACACACACACACACACACACACAGCCATAGACGTGGTCCTCCGGTCTCGTTTGGTCCGCTTCCTCTTTGGATCGCACCTCCCCATTAAAAAACCTGGCTACGGGCCTGCAATCGTCCATTTACATATAACAGTAAACCTTTATTGTGCCTTACTCTCCATAAAGAGACATCAGTCTTTTTTACAATAAAGGTCGTTTACAATAAAGTTCCTCAATAAGCAAAATTACTTGAAATTCAGACTAGGGACTACCCTCCTCCCTTCCTACAAGATAACTTCCTACTCTTCTTTGCGGTTTGGGGTAAGCCGTTTAACTGTTTTGACGGCTGCTTCTACCTTGCCATTTTCATTTGACTGGCATGCAGAAATATATCGTGTGAGAACATCATTATGATACTTAAAACCGATTACGTGTAACAATTCCGACAGACAGTAATCAACACCCATTGTAAAACTCCACTCTTCTTGTAAGCTTTGACCGCAACGAGTTTGCCCGGCCCGTGCATATTTATCTTCTATGACCTTTCCCTGAGTCTTTGATGACATGAGCCCTCTGGCCTGCTTATAGACTAGAAACTGGTCATTCATTTGTTTATAATTATTTTTTCCTCCGAGGCAGGTTTAGAGGCTCCCAGTCAAGATCCTTTATAACGCAGTTAAAAGAAACAACGTGTACCCAAGTGGAGTTTTACAATCGTGTAGCCACGCCTTTGTCGAGAAATTCTTCCTGGAAAGAAGGGCGTGGCAAGAGATTTGAGGAAAGGGGATGGAGACTATTGGGACCATCAATCACTGTCGTTGAAACACCAACCGTTACCGCGAATACTCTAATATACCCCGTCCCAAAATAAGCGCTCCGCCGTCCCTGCAATAATGCAGCGCTTATTGATTGCGAAAAAATTATGATATGAGATATAATTATATGACCTTTATTAAACTGCATACACATAATTCTCAAAAACCATTATCATAAAAGCAAAGCCTCTAGGATATTTCATGTCTGGAAAGAACTTTTCTTACTCATCGAATGGACAGCCCGCTGTTGCCATTGAAAACTACTACAGCAAATTATGCTTATGCATATTTCCAAAACATGAGTATTGATAAAGTTTCCATGCTTTATAACTTTATTTAGAGGACATAGGATATATACGACCTATCTGTGTAGTTGGTATCCTCACCAATAAAAATAATCATCTGCAGGGCCCAGTTGTTCGAAGACTCATTAGCGCTAACCCAGGGTTAAATTTTTAACGCGATTCAGTCTATTTTTTTTTATTCAAAAGCATTTTCCGGATAATTTTGTAGATTCTTTTTAAAGCATCGAATACTCAAATTCTAAACAAAAAGAATAAAACTGAATTTGGCTTTTCAGCTTTCGTATCTGAATTGAAATTTTGCACTAACCCTGGGTAATATATCTTAACCCTGCTTTGAACAACCCAGCCAAGTTATCATTAAACTGATACCTGTATATAAATTCTTGTACTTTCAATGTGCTTTACCAGCGGTCCCCACTAGGGTATCGGGACCCAGGATTTCTCTCACTTGAAACTCGAAATTCATAATTTGAAAGCAAAATCGGAGCGGGATTCGGCTTTCAAAGTATGCATATGAAGCGGGATGCCAAAAATGATCATCGAGATAACGCGATTTCACGAAAATTTCAGTTGGAATAACAGGTTTAAAGAACACCACCCATAAAGCACCTTGAAATATACATTGTGTAAGTTACCCTAGAACTAAAAGCTAGAGGAACTTAGAAGGGAAGACACTGCTTTAAAATTTTCCTAATTGTTACTTAATAAGCTCTATACTTTCTATATACAATAGCCTGCGTTGCAATCGTTTCCTTTAAGCCAAGCCGGAGAGTCCTAGGGGTCGTTTTAATTATACCCCAGGGCTAACTTTAAAGGTGGGCTCTGCTCACAACGGGTTCCTTTTAAAGGCCGTAGATATATCAAAGAGAAGGGATTTTATGAGATGAAGTATAAAGAATGGGGATAAAAAGTTTTAAAAGATACTTGAACACTATTTTAAAAAATCTCGAACAAACACACCTAACGAATGATTTCGTCATGCAATCGATTGATTACTCAAGTAAAAGCATAGTCGAGAAGTCCTTGTATTGTCTGTTACAGTGTGAAAAATAAGAAACGTTCTCATTGAGAAATGTATGAAAGGAATTGCCAGTTTTTTGAAAAATTATTTCAAGTTACAAAGAAAGGGTTTAGTGCTCGGGGCTAAGCCCCCCAACGTAAGACTTATTTGTTAAGAGTATGCCCCTGGCCCATCCAAGCCTCTCCCCGACCCAAATGTCAAACGAAATTACAAGTAGGACAAGTATCTAATGTAAAACTTGTTTTTAAGTCAATAACGAAAATTAGAACAATGCAAATAACTTTTGTTACTCCATCAGTCAAAGCACAAGGTCTGACTTAACGTTTTTTACGGTTTTTCCTATGCTTTGATTTTGAATCTCTGACACACTTTTGACACGTGCAATCGTAGATCACCTCCACCAGTTTGTCCACATGAGGGTGTTTTGCTCCAGGACAATTCAAACTGACTTTGGTCCAGCTCCTCAGTGAAGGCCTACAAGTATCACAGTACTTTACCCTCTTGTCAGTCAAATCTTTTCTTGGCCGGGTACCGGGAGCATAATATGAGAAGCATTGCCCAATGCAAATCTTGTTCTGAATGACTTTGGCTTCACAGCCCTTTTCCTGAATGGTTTGATCAAATTCTTCTGCCTTACACGGCAAAGATAGCTGGTCTTGTTCTGAGAAGGTTAGATAACCAAAGCCTTTGCCTTTCCCTCTAGGCTTAGCTTTGCTGGTTTCTAACAGAACAAGCGTAATGAAAATTAAGACGAGAGCGGACCACCTTGCTTTCATGGTTGGCTTATCTGAGGGAGGGAAATAAAACATAATATTAATTATTATACATTGTACTCACTATCTGTCTTCTCAATGGCTAAGAGCCTACGGCTAATTTTGGAAATCAACGCAACCTACAGAATGCATGATTTCCAATAACAATATCAATTCAGGTTCCTTGCGACGGTGATTTTGTCGTTATTTTCTTCAAAACAATGTCTAATAAAACAATTATTAGATTCGGTTTTTGTGATATCCTAAATAATCAAGGTCTCGGTAAGAGTTATCAGCCTCGGCCCTCGGCTCGGCGGATAACACTTACCTCGACCTCGATTATTTAGGATATCACAAAATACTTGTGCAATAATTGTTTATTATTCTCTGATCTAACAAATCAATGTTAAAAAAAAGACTAGGAAAGGTCAAATAAATTAAGATAGTTATTTAAATATCGCCCCCCCCCCAAAAAAAAACAACAACAACAACAACAACAACATCGTTTTACTGTTGACGTTCTGGAAGCCTCGCAGTCGTCTTGTTCCTCCCAAAGATAGATCAAGGAAAGCATTCACATCAGAACGAGGTGTCCTACAATGCACAGGGATGAGGCAGAGGAGGTTGGACACAGCCCACAAGGTATCATAGGGCGAATTATCGAATGGAGCTGCATTAAAATCATTTGCATCGAACCTTCGAGTGAGGCGGATCCCGGGTGCGGATTTTCTTGGTAAGAAGCGCTGAATCAGCCTAGATTGCCTTTTCTTCCCTTGCTTTTGTTTGAGTTCAAGTCTACTCACAACTTCTGGCAAAGGTTTGTCCTAGGTGTGGGTTTTATTCCGCGGATCCATTTCAAACTCAAAAGCACGCGTGGTAAATGAACACACAGAATTGTATTTAAATATTTTCGATCCCAACTGTTTTGCAAGAGAAGCTTCTGCAGTTGGTTATTAAGGCATTGTTTAGAGATTTTGAGGTAGCATGGACTGGTTATAGTCAATGGCTGTCGTTTTGACGTGTAATTATCGGGGTATAATTTCGATATAATTTTATCCTGGAAGACCTTCAATTTGTATGTTTTTGAGCCTGGAGTACTACTTGTCCTACTCGGCAAAATGAGGCGAGTTTCCAGCAATTAACTTTACACTTAATGACAATGCGCTGTCACCTTGGATCATCTACAAAACTCTACATGAACAGACGACTTGTTGGAGTCTTTTCTAGGAACAAAAGGTCTGGTACTGGTGAGAGAGCCTCCACTCTATTCTCTGGCTTCGCTGTTTTTAAAAACAGTACTTGGCTTCATTTTTCGTGGAGGTCACGTGCTATTAAGGCGATTTGATCCTTTTTACCTTTTTAATTACAAAATGTCAGCCGGGAAACATGGAAAGTCTTGGATCGCAGCGATGAGTCTTTTCTTGTGTGGCTTATAATTTATTGAATCCAACTTCTCTTGAGACTCTACAGAGCATGCGCACTAGATGATCTTTCATTTTATGAGCGTGCAACAATCTTTTGTCGGTTAAACTCTGGCAAAACCCCCTTTCCCAACAAAATAAGGATTCCAGGAGCGTACTTTCTCACCGATAAAGAATACGAGAAATCCCTGCCCCGCCCCGCCCCGCCCACTGACGACACAGATAAACAGTTGGTTCCAAGGGGAGCCCATCATGACCTTGAAATGCTGGAATGTTTACAACGGAAAGCAGTATTGATCCATCAAAACATAAGTGCTACAAATTGGGGTAATCAGAATGTTCCGATCCACAGCGGCCGACGCCGCTTAAATATTAAGTTTCGTTTTATACAGCTATCGAAAAGCGACGGATATTTAGTGACAATTTGGCTTCGGCTTCACCGCGACTAGAAGGCGAGGTAGATGTCCTGACAAAACATTTTTTTAGCCTACAATGTTGCAATTATAGCGATAAACTGCAGTCAATAGTACCCTAACGTTCGACCAACAGAAATACCATATGGCAGTCCGGGACCAGCGTTGGCCAACATGGGAGCGAAATAATTCAACAACAGTACAATGTCAGTTGGTTGGTTACCTGAAACGTATTGCCGGACTGTCGATGTGAACTTAGGCAAGTATGGAAGTCTTAGTCAGTATGTATGGTGACTTAGCTTACACTTAGTCGAGTTGACTTGATAGGGAAACCGGAAACATAATGCTTTTAAACGATCTGGCTGTTTGGCAACCAGAATTCAAGCATAAAATTCCCTCTACAATCACTAGCAAAATTGCCATTACACTTCAACTACGATCTTAACATGCTGGAGGGATATAGGTTGTAAACGTTTCAGATTGCAACAACAAACTGAAGTAACTAGCACATCGTGTAAATAGTTACAAGAATTTAACAAATCGAAGCACCAGACTTGACGTGGTGTCTTTTGTTTTTACAATGTAACGCGTACTATGACTGAGTAAATGCTTACTTGTGTGTTCAGTTTTCCCTCGATCCCCTTAAGTTAAACGATCTTGATTCTTGACTGGTTCACTCACCACACCGCTCAGAATGTATCAGTCGTTGTTTGTTTAGATACTTAAAAGAGTCTAACTCTTAAACCTTGATTTCAAGTGACGTCTAGCTTTAAATGTGGGCCTACAAAAATAGACGAGATATTTGAGTACTGAATTACAAGAGTGCGTAAACGAGTGATATTTTGCCTCTCAGCAACGGGTGATAAACATTTTTAAAAACAGCTTCACTCCTTAAGTGCTTTTTTCACTAAAATCCATTCACTTCAAGTGCGCTTGAGAACAGAGATACCGACTGCCGGCATAAAAGTCTTGCACTCAAACATCGTTCTGGAGGTTTCGTTTTAGCCAAGAATGACGGGATCTTCATGAAAAATACTCAGAAGAATTAGCTTTACTTCAAGTAAAACCAGAGTAAGCTTAAACTTTATCGCGCAATTAAGAAATGTCGATCACGAGAGAAAGTTGCGTAACACGAAGCACGAGACATTATCTAGATTTGTTCCTAAATCAAATATATCGGACCTTTAAAGTAAGCGTTCCAATTGGCTAATTTTCGTCTTTGACCTTCCCAACCATTTTAGACTTGTCATAAATCAGCGATATTCGCTGCGGCATGCGACAAAAATCACTCTTATGCACGGCAACAGAGAAAAGACACAAAATTTAAAGCAATAAATGGCTGATCACAACAAATAAAAGCACTTGAATCAAAATTTATCAGGCAGTCGAACACGGAGCCAGTGCTTTGATTGAAAAAAAATAACTTAAGTTCACTGAGCATTGATCAATCGGCCTTTTAGCAGAAACGATTGTCTCGAGAGATTGCATAAAATATTGATCATTCCATGTAAATGTCTCCAATCATTAAAAAATACTGCTTTCTACCAGACATTTCTGTTTAGATATTGAAACTAGAATTTAGAAAGCGTCACTACGAATGAGAGTCTCACTTTAATACGACTTATACCCTCTGCGCATGACAGGAACCTCTGAAAGCTCAAGAAACTCCAGCGTATTTCGTTAGTTCAAGGTCGCGCGTACACACACACACACACACACAGAGAATCTGTGTTTCGTAAAACAAAGACTTTGCGCAGCTTATAACTACCGACGGCTCTCTTCTAATAGATGTCTTTATTGAACGGACGCCTCCTATAAACGGATACAGAGTCCGTCCTTGTCCGAACTTTTGTCTTTTTGTGTGAATCTCCATAAATCGGACACCCTTTTAAGACGAGCATTTGGCCGGTTCCAATGGGGTTCTTCTAGTGAGTGTCATCAATAGTCTGTCGTGGGATCCACTTCAATCACTTACAGCCACGAAAGGTGCAAATAATACCGTTGCTGAAAGCTATCATTCGCAAACGTTTTTTAAACTAAGCAAAGGATAACGCATTGAACTCAAAACTGACTAGTTTGCAAAGTGTATTTATTTATTTTAAATTTTCTTACCCTACAATTTGACTTTGACTGATTTTTTATCATATTTTTACAACAAAAAACAAGAACGTGAGTTTAGCAAAAATATTTGGGGGTTTCTGAGCAAAATGCGCAAAACTCAGTGGGTGATATTAAGTGAGTCTGGTCATGCGTTAATTCACGTCTTGAAAATCTTAATTTGTTACAAAGTGTGACGTCGATCTTAAATCGGCTTAATTTATTATCTGATATTATTTCATTAAGATCAAATATCTCCTCTAAACAAACTTTATTTAGATCTTCTCCTTTGGTCTAATTTGAACAACTTTCTATTTATATACCAACAGAAATCGTTGAAATTTTTGAACGGCTATTAACCATTCTCCAGTGGCGCTTAACTAAACTAAAATACTAATTTTTTTACCTCAAGCGAAATAAATTAGCAGTACTTATTCTTGTATTGCTTTCTAAAAGAAAGTTAACAATAATGGCTTAAAAAGCCGAACCACTCTTGTTTAAGTGTAGGTATATATTTAGCAGGGAAGTTCTTGTTGGTGAAACTGCCCTTGAATATATGTAAGTACTTTCCTTGAACTGAAAAATTAATAGCCTGAAATTCATCCGATTGCTTCGAGTCTTTTTCTCCTCTCAACAACGTACGTTACTGAGGGAGTAATAACGATCGACTCGAAGTAATCGGATAAAATTCAGGCTAAAAAATTAATGCAAATGTGCAGTTTAAAACATGGAATAGGATCTCGTAGACGTCAATTTCGGACTATTCTGGCATCAAATAAGTTAAACAGAGAACGGTTTTGATTAAGTAATATATAAACTAGAGAGTGTTTCTGTGGATTTAATTTAGTCCGCAGAATGACGACTTTGTGAAGGTTAGAGATGTTTATTGAAGATGCTAATGTCCTCTTTTATATAGTTCTTTGGTATTTTTCTCTTGTAAAAGGTGTTTTTTACTATAATAACATAACCTGCTTAATAAGGACACCCTATTCAATGGTTTCTTTAGTGTCCGGATTAACGGATTTGACAGTAATTGATATCCTACCCCCCCCCCCCCCCCCCCCCCGTAGAGAGAGCTGCGCGAGATTTTTTTAAAGCTGATGGTGTCTCTTTTTTCTCCCCTCAGCCGCTTAGTAGTTGAAACTGAATCATGTTCATCATTAGCCGTGTATTGAACAGACTTTGATTTCCTCCAAGACTCCCGTTCTGTCTGTATCACAGTGCGGTTTTTCTAGAGGCTAAGTAGTAAGCTTGCTTTCAAAAATTTTGAAGTGCGACAAGTGTTTGCAAATGCGTCAGCATTTTTTTCGACATGCACGAATGAAACAAGGTTTAGTTCGAAGTTAATTGTTATTATTAGACGACTTCCTCCCATCTTAGCAATCCAATACAACCTCTGATATTGTCTGACTGTAGCTAATAGGCCACGATCTTTGATCTATGGCAAATCGATGTTTGAACTGATACTAATCGCGGGCCTCTGCAGAAAAGCGGACATTGAAATCTGAGGCCACGTAACGGCTTAACAATAAAATTTCCCAACATCAACAAAACTTCAATTAACTGAACTCTGAGCAATAACTGATGATATGAACTCAAACTCATGTTAATAGCAAAATTTCACCAATATCTTGATTTCCGGAGTCAGTTCGTTATTTTTTCTTGTTCCACTCTAGTACCGATAAACATAAAAACATAAAAAATAACAGTGCAACATTATAACAGTAAAAACATATAATCGCACCCAAGGCACTCAACGCTGACTTAACCACTTAAGCGCCCATTTAAACTTTTAACCTCTTCAATTTCAAGAGTCCTCTCAAAAATCAACGGAAAAAATCCACTGACTTGAACGCCGCACTTTACTCTGGCGGGAGTTAGAAACCCATATTCCTTAGGCTTCCCGTGTGAGTCAGCAGTTTGTGGATGAGCGAGCTGGTTTTTAGATTTTTTGGGAACAGCTTTTTGGTTTTGAATCTGGTCGAGTCTCGACTTTTCTAGTGGCAATTAACTTTAATTTGTGACTTTCAACTGCATTAAAACTTCTTACGTTTATTCATAGTCAACATCCGAAAAATGTCATGTTGTGTGTGGTTGAAGGCGGTTTTTATTTCAAAATCAATATCTACAATCAAACAGTCGTATATTTTTTGCGGAAGTTTTGTCTTCGCCGGCGGGAACTTTATTTGCTGTTGTTAATTAAAATATATCCTCAAAAATCGCAAAGTTTAGAACCTGCAAAAATTCCGTGTGACACAATAAGCGAAAGTTCTGCTAAACAGATTTTACTCTAATGGTAACAACGTCGGATTTCATTCACAGAATCGAAACTTCAAACTTCACTACATGCTTTTTACCGATATAGCGGAGAGAGAAATAGCACTAGGATCAGGAGCAGGTACTGCAGAAGAGATTTAATCTGAATGTTATAGCTCTATGCAATTTTACTCAATAGCTCAGTCGAAAGTTAAAACTACCCTTTCACGGTTATTTTTCAGGTTTTAATAACGACCAGTTAGTGAACAGCCATTTACACTGCTGGAAAGAGGGCACAAAAGTTAGGAAAGTTACCAAGTTTAAAGTTGATACGTTAAAAGTGAGCAAACATGTACAGAGCAAGGATATTGTTCCACACTGTCGCGAACTTTTACAGACGTAAGATTGGCGGGTGGCACGAACTTGCCCCCCTTCATACAAACGACTGTAAAATTCGGCGGTCAACAAATCACATTCAAAATTGGAAGTCTACTAATTTTAAGGCATTCGTTTTAGCCGTGTTGACGGATTTTCGCTAATTGGTCCCAGTGTTAAGTCTATTGATATCTTTGTAATTGACTGTAGCAGCAACTACGAGTGTGTTAATGTAGTGAAATAAACTGTGGCGGCACAAGCTAAATGTCCTTGATGGATAACCCAAGCACGTCCAACTGAAACAAAAGATTACGATCCCCGCATGTTTTGAATGAAGGCAAAAACAAGACAGACCTGAACGGAGTGCCGTTGGTTTAGAAATCTAGACTCTTCTAACGATGAGATATTAAAAATTGCTCAACCCCAATTTGAAGCAGTTTTTTCCTCTTTAAACCCCTTCCTATTCGCTGCAATATCAACAGAAAAGGCTCGGAAAATTCATAAGCTATGCTTGTAATTCCTGGTTCCTCTCTACAGCCCTCACACTTAAAATCAAAGTATTTACCACTGATATATCTCATGTTTAAAATATTTGAATGCTCTAGAGATCCACTTTTAAGGAAATTATTTGGCAACAGATGCTCTTAAATACAGTTTTTTGTAATATTTCCACCCACTTCTCAGTGAACAGTTCGCGTGAAAGAATCTTCGCCTTTAATTATCTCCGCCCCAAGCATTTTGGTCGTCAGTAAGAGCAGGTTTCGCTTCGCAGCTTATTACATCAAACTGGTAGCACGAAATCTTTCTAAAAGTCAATGCGTATACAAAACTCTCCCAAGGAATACAACTGCATGGCAATTGAGAAAAAAAAGACAAGTTTCTTTGGGTTCGAATCATGCAAGGCACGAAAGTTGCCTGATTAGCCACGAAGAAAAAAAACCTGATTAAAAGTTATTTTGAATTGCGAAATTAATTTGCTCTTTGGATGAAATTTAGAGATGTAACAGTTTGTATATATAATACCTTTAGTTATATGACTAGGTTATTTCGTGTAAAATTATCTCTGATTATGGTAATATTAATTTATCACAAAAACCAAGAAACATTCTTGTTATGGTTACAACCGAAAACCTGGGGGTCTTTCACTGAGATCTGTTATTTTAGTTTCGTAAATTTATCAGTATGAAAACAATATTGCGTGGATCATCCAAAGAATGGGGAAACCGGATTCTATCCTGTTATTTATTCCAAGACGATAAAACACAAGTCAGCCCTCACTGATCAATACATAAAACCATTGACTCTCCGATTTTATTTCTCGTAAACTATAGAATATAGATTTAGCCAAGCCTTAAGGCGAAGCGTCTGTTCACTTAAAACCTAACCTGCGTTGCAGCCGGCCCATGCACTTGTCTAAAACACAAGGTTTAAGCATCTGCGACTCAGGTGAATAAAAATTTTCTGTCAACTGAGATTCATCGTTTTCATTTTGAAGGGAGAACGGGAAAAAAAGAATGAAGTGTTTTATTTGCGAGGCATTCATAATATAAATTCTATTCTCCTCTTAATACAGGACAGAATGCAAGATGTTTTTGAAGTGTTTGTTTCGGCGGAATAACCTTAACCTCAGCACTGATTTATAGTTCACCACTTTAAATATGCTAGAATAGATACGGCAGAGGCGGTATATTTGTTCCCTAAGTGTTCTCAGTAGTGTGAAACGAGCACTTGTCATCAATTATTTGCAAAAATCGTACTCTGTTTGTTTCTCCGCCTCACGGCGCAGTTAACTACTTCAAAAGAGACTAACTTGAACATCTAAACCGACTCATATTTTCTTTGGAGAATACTGGGCCAAGTCTATGATATCGGCTTGTGGGAGCCGCGATATGTGTTGAATCGGAAAATACTGATTAAGGGGTGCCATTCTCCGATTTATTAGCACTAGTTTAGAGGACTTTCGAGAGCTTCAGTGTTAGACAGTCTGGACGGGGTACTTCGATCAATAACTTAATCTTTGACTTAGCAAGACTGTTTTAAAAGTCCTTTCAACTATTGAAAATTCACGCATGCGCTGTACAAAATTGAAATGTAACCTGCTTCTTTTTTCGCCCAAACCACTTTAATTAAACTGAGTTGCGTAGAAACCTTAAGGTTTTAGTCGTTAGACTTATCTAAGCAGACCAGTTGCTAACTTATTTACTGTATTATAATCGCTACAACCAGCTGCAAAAAGATTTGAGACACTGTACTTCATTTAATCTTGTAGGGCGTCTCTAGGTCCCAGTGCTTGTGACTCCCACCCCCCTTCTGGTTGTAGCCAGAAGTTGCCAACCAGAAGAATAAAATGATGAACTATTTTGTCTAAATTCGGAGGCATTCATAATGTAAGTGTACCTGTCATTTTTAGTGTTGTTTTTATCTAATTTTCTGTACATTTTCTCAGTTTTTAAGGTCTCAACCGACTTTATTACTTGATTTTCCTCGAATTGCATGTGATTTTAATTACTAAAATGGTGTCCTGTACTTTCCTATTTGGCGTCTTTAGTCAACGGAACAAACACTACAACGTCTTCTCTCTCTAATAACGACAAACTCTCGCAGTCGCATGTAAACAAATTGAGTTCAGCTTTCCTTTAGCGAGGAGACCTCATGTCCTGGCCCCAATTGTTCCAAAGGTGAATAGCACTATTTATCCAATGGATAAAGTTAAAAAGGACAGACGGCAAATTGCTTTTGTTCGAAATATCTTAAAGTCTAAAAAATAAAAAAATTGCTGAATAGCGTTATTGGTTTCCCGTAATACTTATCCTCCCGATAGCGATTTATCCGATGGAAGCGCTATCCAACTTCTGAACAACCGGGGTCTGGGTTACGTTTAGAAAGAAGTGCTGCGAGTTTGCGGCTTGGTCAGTTAAGGATTATTTTCCTAAAAACTCTAACATCTTTTTCGCAAAGATCCGTAAAGCTAGGAAAGCCTCTGGCGAGCAAAGCCTTGAAGGCTAAGTTCACACTATTACCGGATAGCCTGCAGAGCAGGTGTTGTTGTTGTTTTTAAGAAAACGCGACTTAGAGGTATATTGATCGCGGCCGCCATCATCACCGGCAGAAAGCAATTTTACCTCTCTGTTGGAATCATTTTTTCACTCGCCTCCAATTCACTGTTGGTTTCAACGTCCAGATCCTTTGCAATACAAAATTCGCCGGTTTTGCAGGCTATAAAACGGATAGCTTTCGCGCTGGCACAACAGCCATACCGATGGGGCTCTGTTCACTCATAAGAACGTTGATTTCGACCGGATTTCTGTAATGGAGCGAAACTGCGCCGCGCGGATCTCTAAAGTAGAAAGTCACATATCGGATAAGTGTTCGGCACGAAAAGCTGTGTGAACAAAGCCTAAATTTTGTGCGACAAAAATGAGATCGAGATGCTTGTTACTAATTTAATAGATTACTAACCTAACCTTAACTTAACTTAACTTTATTTTTTCATCGCTCACATAGTACAAACTCAGTAAAGCCAAAGCCGGGGGCTTATACGGCCTGTGGTCAGAATGACAGAAATTATTTTATATAGATATGAAGACTGTAGGCTAAACTACAAAACTAAAACAAGATACAAAACTGAAATTAAATAAGTTTACATGCATGCAGTCCTATAACAGAGACGGAACTAGTGACAAATAAACTAACAATAAACTATGAGAATCCTGCGCTAGTTCAATTCAGGCTTAACAGTGAAGTTTTAGTTTCTTTTCAAGTTAGTAGTGGTAAGGCTGTCACGGACAGTCAAGGGGATATCGATAGCTACGATTTAAAAAAGTTAGAAACATAACAGACTGATTAAAATTTATTTTGATAATAAGACATAAATTTACTATATTTCAGTCTGGAGCAAGCTAGTCTGGTTATATTTCCAGCTGCCAGATGGCCAGTATTCAGATCAAGAAAACGAAACAGGACAAAACAACACACAATTGTAACTAAAGAGGACACTCTCTCAAAACAAAACACAAATAAAAAAATAGGACAACTTTCTTCTAGGGAGCTTGAGGTGATGTTACATGGGAAGATTCGCAACGACGATTTTAGCGCGACACAGCGGTTGCAATGGTGGAACAATGTTGTAACCATTTGAAACAATGTCGCAACAATGTTGCTACGCTGTGTTGCGCTAAAAATCGTCGTTGCGAATCGTGCCGTGTAACATCACCTTAAAGCAGCAACGACGGCGACGGCTTCGAAGAGCCGTCACTTGAAAAGTGAATTTTCGCTGGCTTCCAACCTTATCGGGCTTGTTAGTCCATCTCGTATAATTTGTCAAATTTTCCAGCTGGATTTGAATTCTAAAAACCTGTATCTAAGTTCAGGAAAGAAAAATAAGGTCGTTGCCTTGTGCCCACATCCTCCACAAAACGTCAGTTAGGAAGCATAAGCAACAACGAAGGCGACGGCAACGAAAACGTCACTTAAAAAGTGAATTCGCGCTGCTTCAAACTTTATCGCGCTTATTCCTTCTCGTTTATTTCGTCAAAAGGTTGGCAAATGTTCTTGGAGTTGAATTCTAAAGGACTGTATCAAAGTTCAGGAAAAGAAAAAGAAAGTTGTCGTCTTGTGTTCCCGTCCTAGACAAAACGTGAATTTAAGCACTTTCACTTTGCAGTCGTGCAAGGACGGCAAAGAAATGTACAAGAAAGCGTGATGCACGTGCAAAGTCGTTGTTTTGCTAATCAACCCTATTGCTTTTTTGCCGTTCTCGTTGCCGTCTCCGTCGCCGTCGTCGTCGTCGTTGCTTAAGCTCCCTAATTTAGGCAGAATCACGTGATAGTCATGCAGTCACTGCAAAGAAATGTACAAAAAAGCGTGATGCACGTGCAAAGTTGTTGTTTTGCTAATCAAAACCTATTGCTTTTTTGCCGTTCTCGTTGCCGTCTCCGTCGCCGTCGTCGTTGCTTAAGCTCCCTAATTTAGGCAGAATCACGTCGTAGTCATGCAGTGACTGCAAAGAAATGTACAAGAAAAGCGTGATGCACGTGCAAAGTTGCCAGTGTGTTGTTAATCTGAGGCCATTGCTTTTTTGCTGTTCTCGTTGTCGCTGCTTAAGCTGCCTTATAACTGAAGTTGTGTATCTTCGGTAATACTGTGGCATATTTTCTTTCACTGGCATTGACGTTTTAGCCTTGATTGCAATTTTTAGTTTAGGATACCTTTTGCAGACTTTAAGTGCCGTACTTTTTGCCCGATATTCTGTGCCCTTTTGGCAGACTAAAAGTGGTATAGTTTTCCCCGCACACTTTTTAAACATCTAGTGTTAGACTTTTGCTGTTTTCCGCCCTCTCAAAATTAAGCCAAATCCAAATTTGAATAATAATCGCACACAATGTTCCCTCAAGCGTTTAAAAAGACACGACGCTTGCTTTTTAACGAACTCCCGGGATTTCAAAGTGAAATCACGGTTATTTACCTAGAACGAATAATTATTCTCTCTTGCATTTACTTCATTTCAATCGTCTTACAAACAGAGTAATTTACAATTAAGATCACGCATCAAACTGTTTGATTCGCAGTTATCGAAAATTTTACGAGACTCAAAGTTGGCCGATTTAGCTGGCTTTCCGAAGGCCTATTCATTCAATTATTATGCCATGCATTGAAAAACTGGGCACGTAAGTACATGTCGCAAAAGACAATAGCATTCTGGGCGATGTATGCCATAACTCACATGCAACTGTCATGAATGATATTAAGTGAATGATTTGAGTTTTAAAAGTTGCATGCCTTATCCTGTCTAATTCAGCTGATGTTATATCCATCGGCTACGCGTGTTCCAAAACAAGCTTAAAAACCATTGAAACACTTTCTTCTTCAAACGAGCCGCTTTATTTTTATTACGAAGTGTTTTGACGAGCGCATTTATGTTTACAATGATTTTCTATTTGGGAACTGAGAAAATTAAAACCGAAATTCTGTTATTAAAACGACAGTGAGAGAGATCGCTGCGGAAAGCAATACTGCATTGGTGAATGTTAAACCCAATCTTGTTTTTGTTTCCTTGTTTTCTAAAAAGATCAGGTATTTTTTGCTGTAGTCTGACAGCTGACAAAGTAGCCATAAGAATTTTGGCAAACCATTTAGAGAGGGTTTTTTTTTATTTTTAACTCAACTAAAACGCTTTCTTTGACGTAACAACCAGCCGCAATTTAAACAAAGAACGAGAAGGGGAAATATGAGTAAAATAGACTATTTTACAAAAGTGTTTTGGGGGCTTTGATAATCACAATAAAGTTGCTGTAAACATTTATTATACATAAAAAAAAATAGCGGGACCACAACCAGAAGGTACTGCCAGAATAGACAATATTAAAATAGTGCCAAAAGCGTTTTATGACAAAAAATGTTTTCAATTAGTGACATACTTTCGACCGCTTGTTCAGTCTGCACACGTTAAAGTCCCCAGAATAGACGGTCGAAAGCTCGTACTTTTTGAAAAATTTTTATCCAGAGAACCACAGTTATATGCTTCATTAAAAACATGCGAGAGGAGAACATTTCACTGTACACTGATTGTACTTTTGATCGTGGGGGCAATTCTTGACCTCTCTTGTGCAATTTATCGCCGGGGACACCAAAAATCATGCGGGGTACTAAACTGGGGAAATGCGTGATATGGCGAATTAATGCTGCAAATACGATTAATTTATATTTGTGACATCGTACCTCGGGGTTCACTGATATAATGTGAAAACGAAAGAAGTAACTGGTGAAAAAAACCGTATATCAATAGGCTATGGTTCATCTATTCTGATACTGTTTCAAATAACAGCCGAGAAAAGAACAAAACAGATGTGGTTTAGAGAGAGTGTCAGATAATAATTGTTCTCTTTTAATATTACATCAAGCAGTGTTTGTTATTTTAACGTTTTATTCGATGTAACGTCACTACTTACGCGTGACAGATGTACGAAGAAGATAGATCGCGTAAACAAAGTATGATTGTAAACTGCGACATTCAATTGAACCGCACATTTTTGGCATGAATAAGACAATTGTTGTAAGAGGTCAAGCCTCAGAACGAAACGAAATTGAGGGTGTAAAGAACGGAGAAATAAACTAGTAAATCGACAGATACAGTCTTCTTATTAATTGAGAACCAGCACCGAGAGATAATCTCGGACAGAGAGCAAAGGAGAGTATACACGGACCGTGCGTTCGAATTAATGATTACTTCCGTAGCTTTACCCCACGCATACTGACGCTTGGAGAAAAACTAATTTACATTTTACCTCTCCGTTTCAGGGCTTTTTATTACGCCAAGACGGACAACACTTGACATCTTTTTGAAACCACACAATAGAAGATCTGCTCATTGTGTTTTAAAAGCAATGTATAAAGGACCGCCACTATCCGGCAATTTATCATTCACTCTTCGCTTCGTCTTAGGAGAGCAGCAGAGCTCAGTGGAGGATCATTGACTCAAACCGTGTTTATTTTACCCACAGAGAGAAGTTTCCGTCGAGGAGGCTTACACTTCATATAAACGAACTCATAATATCTAATGCTTCACGTAAGGCTATTTACTTCTTTCATATATTATTCTGGTTTGAGGCTTTTTATGAGGAATTTGCGCAAAAGGTACGTCCAGTACTCTATTTTTTATCACCATATATATATATATTTTAAAATACAACTCATTTCACTACATTTCAGTATGAAAAAGGGCTCTATTAGACAAGGAAGGGTGGTATCTATTTTCAAGCTTGATAGCACGATTATTTTCATTTCCTAGCAACCTGTGAGAGATTCATATCTAGTGTGGGGGGCAACTAAGGCCGTTAGGTTACCTGGGTGAAAATATTGCACTTTCTTGTGTGTACCTTACGAATGGAATATATGTCTAAGAGGGTTTTATCAGTACAAAAAAAAAAAAATTTTCTACATGCTATTGTCTTGGTAAAAAAGAAAATTTTTTCTGCAGTTTTAAACTCTCACTTCCTAGAATTAGTTCCCCGCATAAAATAAGTGATTTCTGAAATGAAAATAAAAAGCACCAAGTGAAATTGCACACTCAAAAACTAGAATTTCTTTACCCATCTGTACAGTTTCCGTTTTCTCCGCAGGTTTTCTGGGGAAAAAATATCGGATGACCTGCGTAGTTTGTGAAAGGGTTACTTTTTAAAGGCGTGGACGCTTTTATTTGCTCAACTTCATAATTTTGGTAAAGGCAAAGTTCGTCGTACATAATTAGCTTTTATAAGACAAAAAAAATTGTTCATAGTACAAAAGAGCCTTTAGAGTTAATAATTTCATCCTAAATCACCGCAAATTGAGGTCGTTGTTTGGTTCTAAATTTTCAGCCATTTGTAAAGCTATTTTTAACATATTTAGTCTCGTTTCAGTTAGCCTGAAATGTGTTCTAAAAAAATAAAGTCCGAATTCGCGATTAAAATTGGCGTTGATCTTATTTTTATACTGTACAGGTTTCTTTCGTAAGGTCCACATCAGCTATATATATATTTGGCTGCCTTATTTATCGACCTACATAACAAAATAAGTATGCATGTATGTATTTATATCACACAGAATAACTAGACGCACTTTATAGTCAAATATATGCAACTTTCCTGTCCACAAGAGGACAGGATAGTCTGGATTGTTAAAACAATGATGAATGTTTGAACAATTTATTTTTATCATTTGAATTGCTTAAACGAAGTACTCACTTCCTGACCACATAGATATTGGTTTCTTCGTTAAGTAAACACACAGTTTCCGGGAAAATTTCACAGTATATTCCCAGCCAGTTATATTGGACATTCCTCAATAAATTCAATAAAAAGCTAATCACATCGAAACTTCATCAAGCAAATGAATTAAATCTTTGGTTACTGGCCAGGAATCAACAGAAAGTAGTGTAATTTCGAAACGGTGAATTCGACAAATATCGTAAGGAGAGGATTTCCCCCCCAAGACGTTTTTGCGATTTTTATCGTATACACACATGTGCAGAAATAATACAAGAAACGATATCAGCAGCTCCAAAGTCAACAGACGTAAACTTTCACCACATTATTGACGAATTCATATGTTCAAAAGTTTTGACCAACAAATGCCTGAAGATAAAGACTTCGTTTAAGGCAACATCTTTATAGCTTTTATCAATGCCTGATGTGAATCATATTTAATTGCTAGGCAAGAAATTTTGCAAGTTTTTATTCAAGCTAGGTTTGTTAATGAAATGCCAGTGGAAACAGTTGTAGCCTCGAGCAATTAAAATCGTTAACAAATTCAGCGATAACTAAAATTTTCGCTCAGTCTGATTGTTTTGCAGAAGTGATAACAAAAGTAAACATTACTTGTTTTGATATTAGTCACAGAGGACTTTCAAATGAGCCCGTACAGTTAACAACAATATGTAAAATAGTCGATTTTATTTTAAGTGGAGAAAGACAGTGAAGACATAAACAAGTTCGAACAAACTGAAGGTAAAGAAGGCCATGTAAAATAGCATTTCAAACCTGTTTGAAACAAAACAGGTTTGAAATGCTATTTTACATAGCCTTCTTTTAAAAAAAACCATTCATGTTTCTAGTTTTTTAAAATTTATAGCGTTTAAAGACTTCCCGCTTCCAGCTGGAATCTAATATCGCGCGCCAAAGAGAAAGACGTGAAAGCTTGACATGTAGTTTGACATTCCCAGATCTAGCTTGGTTAGTCAATGTATTCCTGAAAAACGCCGGTATAGTCGATCACATATAAATAGTGTAAAGATGTTACTTTAGCCATTCAAAAATTTGCATCGCTAAAAATTGCACAGAAAAAATGATTTTCTGCGCTACTTTTGCGTTACGATTCTCAACCAACTTCAAAAAATCTCAACACCAACTTACAACGCTGTGTTGCGCTAAAACCTGAACCTTCCCTTGTTACAGCACCATCCTTATCTTTTGGACACATTGGAATATTTTCCGTTTTTATTTTTCTTAATTTGGAAATTTTCTAATAGGGAGTTTTTTTGGGACTGGAAATCTGCACTGGTTCTCGGGACTGATCTATGTTTAACCTTCATTTGAAGTGCGGGATTTAGGACTGGCGGGAAGGGAATCAATATTCGAACGGGACAAAGAATTTGGCGAGATCCGATTCTGAATCAGCAGTATAGCTTCTCTACGGCTCCTCTCTCAAAAATTTGTGATTACCTTAGGAAATGCAGGAAAGAAGAAATATTCGAAAGGGACAAGGGATTTGAAGGGATCAAATTCAGAATGAGACTGATTAATACGCGATTCAGGCAAATCCTCCTTTTCTTTTCCTCTATCAGGTCCTGCTCGCAGGGTGACATGGGATCGGTAATGGCCTTACATGGCCTTAGTTTGGCTGGGAGCTGTCTATTGACCGCCTTTCCTACCAGTTTATAAACATGCATTGATATTTTTTACAACCATTTAGACGCAGTAACGAACGATCAAGATTTCTACTTATTTTTCAAACGTTGTTAATAAGGATTAGACATTAAAATATCATCAACTGAGGTATTCAATATTCATTGGCTATTCCGTTGCCGTGGATTTCCATTCCTTTTGAAGTGAAAACAACGGGTGTTTTACGTTAAGTTATATATAATTCATCTGTAAAGTATATTTAGTTTTGTCTTCTTAAAAGTGGTGTTTTTTCCGACTATGTGCGTAAGAGGGGCTTAAAAGATTTACTTAATGACGAAACATTTTAACATCATTATATAAAAGAAGATAAAAAAGATTATGTCTTACTGCTGCTTATTTTTAATTGTTTGTATTCAATTAGATCTCTGTTGTTTTTATCATTTGTCTTTATATAACTTATTTTTAGCTGCTTTATAGTATTAAACTCCAAAGCATTTCTAAAAAAAAATAAAAAGCAATCTATGGTCTTTACAAAACCTTTTCGCTTCTTCATATCAGTCCATAAGCCTTTGAACTCGCTGACAAGGAGACGATTGGTAGTATTATAAAAGAAAAAGGCGCAGACATAGTTACTTCTCATGGAATAGTTCCAAGGGTGCAATGTTTTAGAATTTGCATGTCGGCGACAAAGATTGTGTTTCGTAATATAACCTGGTGTTGGTTGTATTCGACAGGTCTTTTCAACGCTAAAGCACGTGTCTTATCTATGTGTTTCTACAAAATGGTGTTCTCGACGTTTTTAACGGCATGGGTCTTCATAACTGCAAAAGGAATACACGGAGAAATATTTACCTCGCTCTCGCAACTCAAAGGCCTTGTTCGCTTGGAAGGCGCGCTATCGAAAACTCTCGACAATTACCTGGAACAACAATCGGAAGCTCCCGATATTATACGAAAATTTGCCGATCATGTTAGAATGGAAAGCCAAATCGCCAAAAGCGATATTGAGAGATACGTGTTTCACCCCATCAATTCTTTTCAGCTTGTGAGAAGGTTTGTAAGGCATTGGAAAGAGCTGGGATCTTACCTCGAAAAAGGAGCTCCAAATGGTAAGTGCCAATATTACAGCTTGTTTCAATCCAAGGTCGTTTAGCAAAAAAAGTAAAAAAAAAACAAACAACGCATGGATGAGCGAGTGCATTGTTGACTTACATAAACAAGCGGAAATTTTCTAGGGCGTATGAGGCTTGCTAAAGATGCACAAGCAGCTTAACCGTCTTTAGTTCATATATCTAAAGGGACAGGTTCACGGTTCAGCGCATGCTCATCAAAATGCTGTTTTCCTGCCGGGACATGCTGTATCGTCTAAACAAGGAATATGATCATGTAATAATGTTGTCAAAGAACCAATCTGCACACTCCCCTGGCAGTCACTTGCACTTGATCAACTTAAATATTTGCAAATAGCTGTAAATTAATCAACCATGGAATAAAATCATCGAGTCAACAATGAATTTAACGTTCAACTTGGTAGTGTTGGCATAATCCACTAACTTTTTCTGTGATTTTAGTACTCCTCCATCCTCCTTCAGGTTACTCTGAAATACACTTCTTACTGTGAAATACACTCTGAGATCGCTGAGATACATGTGAGTGGAAATATTAACCGATAGAATTAATAATAAATTGGAAGAAAGTGATTTAATTAATGAGCATGCGCTTAACCATGAACCTGTCCCTTTAAAAGAAAAAAATTCTTTTTTAATTTGGTCTGACTTTCACTTTTAAGATCTTCAGTGGGAGCTTAGAATTAACCGCCCAGCATTTCCAACGTCCCAAGACTTCATGGGAAGCATTTCAGCGATTCTGCGCATTCAAGACGTTTATAAACTTAGCGCATGCGTAGTCGCTGACGGTAAACTACACGCTGGAAACAACAGCGGGAGACTGGGCGCAGATGAGTGTTATGAACTGGGTGTCGTCAGTGATTCGAAGGAAAATTACGATGATGTAATCGAGTGGATGAGGGAAGCGCTAAAGCGTATGAGCCCGCCTTATCAATACAGCGGTGCACTGTCAAAAGTTGATGTGCTGGAGTATTTGTCATGGGCCGAGTACAAGGTAGGTTTTATCCTCGTTCCCAGGGTCCTCTCATACTCTTCTTTACGTCTTTACGTGGAGACGAGTAGTAGAGGACTGGGTACGAGGTTGGGTAGGTCTGTCTGCTTGAAATAGGGGTTTTTGTTTATGAGTTCAGGAGGTCATAGAATTGCGGTTAGGTGAATGACATTTGCAAAAATACATATAGCTATTATTTCTACTGCGTTCATTGCGCGGTATTTCTTTGGGTTCCTAATGATTTGCGAAATCTGCTGTATAATTGAACAAACTTGTCCCATGTAATAAAAAGACAAAAACATGCAGGACATTTGACCACTCAGCAGATCGAGGTTTTAGACTCTGTGACGCATGAAAGGGCTGTAAAGTTTTATTGTTTTTATTTGTGCATTATATTCTTGCAGCTTGGGCTTCTCGATGATGCTATCACACACACAAAAGATATTCTACAAAAAGGTATAGCTAATAGTAAGGTGTTAGAATCTTTTTTTTTTCAAAAGTACGCTTTGAGTTTTTAATGGTAATGGATTGCGTACTACTTCATTTCGCCTTACAAAGCTTTTACAATGCCATATCGGCGCGTAGAGCATGGTTTCGCTAGCTAGAACAGCACCATAAGCACGAGCAAGCTCTCATCGATTCTCAAACGGCCTACATGTACGCATAAGCACTACCTTAAATAGGATGTAGCACCTGGCCGCACGTTTGGGGGAGGGGTTGGGACGAAGAAACGGTAGAGACCTTGAGACTTGAGACGTCCTCAAGCACCATAGCACGGGAAAAAAACTTCTCTCTATATTGTGCTCCTCGTGTTTGTGCTTCTATTGATGCGGTGTTGTTGGCATACTTGCTTTGTGTGTGTACGGCATGCGTTGTGCTTGCGTCTCTACCAGGTTCAACATTAGATCTAGCTGATGGTCAGTTTTCTACTCTGCAAGCAGATTTGAATTTTGGATTCGCGACTAACAACTTTTAACTGCTTTTTGCAGATCCAAAGAATGAACAAGCTAAAACTAACCTAGATTACTTCAGAGCAGAGGGGTTAAAACGCGATTCACTGACCGATAACACAAAGAAGTCACCCCTAAACGAAATCAATAACAGAGGACCATTTTCCTTCACTTATGAGAGGTTATGCCGTGGGGAAACTAGAAAGGCAAGTGGAGAAAAACGAGCACACAATGGAGGACGAGTTTAAAAGTTCTTGAGAACCCCGCATGTTAGTAAATAGTTATTCTGTAGAGCGGGAGATCTCGGGTTCCATTTCCAGTGTCGGGTCAACACTCAGGATCTTGAAATACCTAAGAAATAAAGGTACTTCCTTTGCCCTGCACTGCCCCACATTGCAGTGGCACCATGATGACTACTTATCCAGTCCTGTCTCTGGAAGGAGACATAAAAAGACTAAGGCTGCGCGCAAACAGACGCAACAACTCCCAACGTTGTTGGCGCAACAATGTTGGGAGTTGTTGCGTGTGTGTTGGCAGTGGTCTGCAAACGGATGCAACAACTCCCAACAATGTTGGGACCTGCAGTGCATCGTGGGAAGGATACAACCCATATGTAAACCATGCGTAATGAGAGTGCGTGGCCCCAACGATGTTGGAAGAGCTGTGCAAACGGTCCAACATTGTTGCGCTACGCTTCGGCGATCACGGAACAAAAGAAATGTTGGGAGTTGTTGGCTGAAAAGTTTGACTGGTTTCAAACTTTGCGCAACAACTCCCAACAACATCCAACAACATGCAACAGGGTGTGCAATCGGACGCAACATGTAACATCCAAAATGTTGCGTCCGTTTGCACGCAGCCTAAAAACAGTGGTGTCATCGACCAGTACTTTCTTGCTAAATACATTGACACTGAAATAAACTAGGTGTTATTTTATTCTCCCCACATGGAAAGTGTTTGAAAGCTTATACAGAGGACAGATACACTTCAGCACACTGACCATGTGGGAAACAGTTTTAGGGAGTTGTAGCTTTGACTCTCATACCATTGGTAATTAATCCTCTTTCGAGAGTTTGAGCTTCACGTGTACTGCTAACGGCAAACGTCAGAATCAAGTTGAGAATTTCTCAAAATGGAAAAAGAGCAGATAAAACGACTCAAGACAATTCTTGTGGATAAAAAAATTGTGGGAAACTACTAATTTATGTCTAGAAACGATGAACAGTAAACGACAAGTAAAGGGGGAACTTGTTCACGTGGTACAAATTCGCCTCTGCCGTTTGACATAAACGTGTTGCTTAACCTCTCTTCTGTTTATACAAAGGGGAATGCAGATTAAGACTATTCTTTCGCCACTTTAAAACGAGAAGGGAGCTATGACGAGTTAACTTTCCCAAAGGTTTCTGGGATTGTTACTAAGGACGGGGAAAGAAATTGGCCAATAGCTGACCATGCAGCGCGTCCCCAGTTACGTTCCCATAAACAATTGCGGAACGCATTTCGGCCCCAGTTCTCTGAGATGAATTAGAACCTTTTCATGCATTTTCTGTAAGATAAATGAATAATCTTTCTACACAGAGCCAAGAGGAAAGAGACAAACTCTTCTGCTACTACGACAACAATCGTCCAGAGATACTCCTGAAGCCAGTCAAAGTGGAGATGATAAATTTGGATCCAAGTCTCTACCTGTTTCATGACGTTGTTACAGACAAGGAGATAAACCATGTGATTAAACTAGCAAGACCGAAGGTTAGTTTCCTCGTCGACGCTACTTAAGCTGACTCCTTCCCGCAAAATTTTCTCTCGGGCGGGAATGGTGTTTATTTCGAGTACCTACTTTAAAGGATCTCCCATCACCTCTCAATGCCGGACGCACTCCCAATTTGTAATTTCTATTAGTAAGTAGAATTGTCGCATTAGGATCAAGTAGCAGAACATAATTGTCCCATTTAGCCGCAATTGAAGCTAGACACTGAGGCCTAGAATAACTAGGGAACGAACTCATCTTTTGGGGAAATGCAGACACATGTTACGCTCCCTGTGCTCAAAACCCAACTACTGTCCTGATTTCATCAAACAGTTAACAACCACAAATAAGAACAAATATTGCCTAGACCCTGCACGGCGTCTTCCCAGTCCCTCTCGGTCAATTTACTTCGGTGACGTGCATCTTCTCTTGGACCACGTGACCCGAAACACTTTGGCCGCGCGGAATAATAAGGCCTAGGGACTAGACAAGGTCAAATATACATTTTAACGCTGGACTCGGTTTCATGTGTGTTTGTATTTGTATTTCATCGGCCCTTAATCTTTAATCACGTTTTCAAGACTTCAAACTTTTGCTTAAACTGGTAAGAATTTTTCAGCAGCCTTTTGTTACTGAATAATTATTTTGTTTGAAGTGTTACATAACCGGGTAACTTATCATGTTGTCATAGTTGAATGTGTGCAACTTTAAATGCGTGTAAAGGGAATCTGATTGGACATGTTGAGGTTTGCGTGGGACTGGGTTAGTGTTGTTTCGAATTGCAGTATGGGACAGTGAGACGCTATCGCGTATTTCATTGGCTTTTTCGAGGTTTCACAGGAAACTGGCTCAAAATTCGTTCCCACAATGCAGCAGGACACACCGATCCAAAATAAAGCATAACCTCAAAATCTCCAGTATCCAGCACTTAGATTCTTACATCGAGCTTTTGTTTGTTTTTCCTCCACAGCTCAAGAGAGCGGTTGTCACAGATACAAGTAATGGCAATCAGATATCCGCCGAGTACAGAATTAGCCAAAGGTTAGGAGCAGTTAGTTAGAACCGATCCGAAATATTGAGAGGGGGTAGGGGAGGGGGGTGGGGGTCTGCTTTGGGAGAATTTAGAAGGAATCGAAGAAGTTAATTTTTGTTTTGTTTTTTAAGTACGTGGTTGGAAGACAGTGATTCGTCCATCATCAACCGAATAAGTCGGAGGATTCAAGGGATAACAGGGCTATCACTTGATCCTGCCCATTCAGAACCACTACAGGTAAGTTTAAACCACTGATATCCCAAGGGTATAATCCAACGTACCCCTCCGGTACCCTGATATGACGTCAAAGTGTGCATTGCATTGCAATACCCTTGTCGACAACGGACTAGAACTACTTTACCCGCGTAGCTCTGCAGTTTGCAACAGCAGTATGAGAATAAACTAAGTACACTCGATCTTGTTAACGTCAAGTCTAAGCTTGGAGGTTTTTATCGTGATGACAATTGTCCAATACCCCTGGAATACTCCCATGTGTATTCGATAAAAAAGCGGTTGGCTTATATTATCCTATTCTCGCCAATTTTTTTACCCTGAAGAAGGTAACTTAATTCTGTTTTCTCTCAGGTGGCTAATTACGGCATCGGTGGGCACTATGAGCCGCATCACGATTACGTCCAGGTATATCCGCTCGCTAAATTGAGATTTCGAAGCCAAGGTTCTCTCCTGTGACGAGAAATTCGCCACTTTAGAAACGAGAAATATTAACGTTCGCCTGGGACTAGAAACAATTGCGGGTCACGTTTCAGCTCCAGACCCCTTCTCTCTTGCTTGACTGCGCATTTTTACCCCTCCAGTTCACTCTCGCTCCAGTTTTCGTGCTTAGTTTCCACAGGGTAGCCCGGGTTGCAGCGGGAATTGCCACTCGAGACCTAGATAGAAAACAGACTGATGATTTAGACTGTCCGCGACGCAGGCTACCACAGGAACGCTTTCTTTAGCCTGTTTGCTTGCAGCTGGTCTCGACGAGCGAAACTGAGCACAGAAACAATCGCACGTGACAAGAATTGGAGAAGAATGAAAGGAGGAGATAGAGAGTGCGCTTCACTCTCCCAGTCCTTGGCCATTCTTGTTCAGCACTCGATTTTCTTTTACCAAGACCAACTGAGAGCCTGTAGCTGACAACACTTGGTATACGGGCCATGGCTGTTTCCTTTTGTAGTTCTTCTTACAAATTTCTTCTTAAATATGTGCTTGTATATACTCCATGATAAAGGATTGTGGGCTTCGAGATTACTCTCCCAGGAGAGGAGGGATTTTGGAGTTTGGCCCAAGAGTAATTCCTGACTACTTACAAGTATAACTAACCTTTCAGAATTCAGACCGAAGACTACCTCATGGTGAAGTTGGCGATAGGATTGCTACGATGTTGATTTATGTAAGTTCCACGCACAGCGAACATCAATTTTTTAACCCACAAAAAACAATCATTACTAGAATTCGATCGTAAGTAACATAAATTCCGAGTGCGCACCAGGGAATCTTTTGTAGGGCTTTTTATTGGTGTGTTTGTTTTAATGGCGGTGAATGTTAAACAAGACGCTTTTGTAGCGTATAATTGGGCTTCCCCAAGTTCTCAAGGCATTTGCACGTGCAAGTCGCGCTACCGCGTTTACTGGATTAGGGTCATGAGGATTCTAGAAACAGGATTGCCTATGACTAGTCTCTTTTTAGGCGAAGCGTGAACATGATCAGTGCCTTCTCGCAGACAAACCACAAAGCTGCATGTACTATAATGCGCCTGCGTTATATGCAGTTAAGACAAGGTCGGGCTCATGAATTCCAATCTCTCTAATTAAAAATCGAGTAATGAATACTGAGCAGCCTAGTGATTCCTGTTACCGACCTGCAAAAGGAACAAGATTAACTAATGCATTACACAGGACACCCAAGTATTTAACGATATCGCCTATTCACCAGCGTTACCATTGTATTGACCAGGGAAACCAGTACAACGGATGTTCATTAACACCTACTTTTTCTCTCGCGCAGTTGAGTGACATAGATGCTGGAGGCGCCACAGTGTTTTTGGATATTGAAGAATTTGTTCATCCTCAAAAGGTTTGTTTACTGACCTCTGAATTTACGGTTCCACTCGCACATCAGACGTGAGAAATCAGTTCGCAAAGGTGGATCGAAGTTTTTTTTAACGTTTGATCAAAATTTGTGGACATTGTTGAAAAACTGTTTTTACGGGTAATCCTCTCTCTCTGGCTCATTAGCACAAGGTTAATGGTCAGAACGTAGAGCCATTCATAAGAGATAGAGCAAGCCGTTGACATGCCATGTTTTAAAAGTGATTAGCTACGTAATTTTCATTTTTAACCTAGGTTTGAACGTGTCATCATGGCGGCCATATTGGTGGCTAAGAACAAAAGCATTTTTCTCTTCGTGAAAATGCCTCGAAAGATGTCTTATGCATTGACCACTAACATGGTCGCTTTCTCACGTTATAAGACGTGGTTGCAGACCAAGACTGAATTCAGTTCAACCAGGGTCAACGTTAGTTAACAATTTCAGTTTTCAAGAACAGTGCTAACATAGAGCAATACAACAGTCAACAGCGAAAACAGTAAAATATTCAGCAAATCTCTTCTTTCATCACTTAATACGTCGCCAGCGTTGCATTTACGGACAGGGTCAATAGTCCTCAAAATTCTTAAGAATATTCAAGCCAGCCCTGTTATAAACATTCTCAGCCCGTTTAAATGTTCTTTTCTTGTTTTGCAGGGTGACGCCGTATTCTGGTACAACCTTGATAAGAACGGCTTTCCCGATGAAAGGACGAAGCATGCCGCTTGTCCAGTGGTTGTAGGATCAAAATGGGGTAAGTATCTTTAAACACGTGCCATTTACTTGTTCTGTGTTGCTTCCGCAGCAACCAGTCTCGTCAGAGCTGAGCTCGATGAAAATATGTGTTACATGACGTATTAAATGGGGTTCGACAGGCGAGCGCGAATGGCAAGGGAAGTTTGGAGTTTGAGTGAATGGTTTGTGTTAAAGGGGGGGAGGGAGTTGCAGATAAACGTTGAGTTGCTTTGCGCAGGTCAGTTTTACAAACTGCGCAATCTCCAGTACCTATACATAGTATTGTTAAGACGCAAAAACTCCTCAAATAACTCGAAGTGAGAGTTCTGAGTGCATCATCGTTTGCCTTACGGCTTTTCTCTGTAAAACATTTCTTTGATTTGAAATATTTATAAATTGATGTCTTTTGTAGTTGCCAACAAATGGATCAATGAAAGAGGGCAGGAGTTTCGCAGACCATGTCTACCAACATGATAAGCCTTTTGGTTTCTAAAAGTTTCTATAGTTAATATTTATTTATTTATTTTACCAATATATTATACCTAGACAAGAGTCCTATTATGGCTCTTGACCTAGACCATACGCGGTTGTCACCAATAAAAACCTTAAAAATACGGCGAGAGATGAACATTTCCTTTGTATGGGTCGGGAAAGATGATTTTTCAGTCAGTTCTATTTCTTTGGAGCCGCCTGGGTCACTGACTGAAAAATCACTTTTCTTAGGCGATTGCGGAGCTACGCTTTCATGAAGTGACCTCACATTTTGAATAAAATGACTCCAGCAGTATTTGTGCCAAGGAGCGTACTGACTTTAAATGGTAAGAGAAGTTTGTAAACCCTTAGGTTATACCCCAAGCCTGCATCACAAAGTCTACTCCGCCGGTTAACCGTAAACTGGCGGTAATAAGCTCCTCCAGTTATAACCCCCCCAGATATAAACGCACCCCCCCCCCCGAATAAAAGCCCCTCTCTCGCAGCCTCCTCCTCAGGCGTTTCGTTTCTCGCATGGTCGAGGTGAGCGCGAAACGCGAGTGACTGGTGATGAACCGCAAGAAACCATGGGAAGAGTACAGTTTTCTCCTTCCCGCCTTCCTTTTCGCGCACATTTTCATCGAGAGAGAGACGTCTGGGTACGAGGCAGCCTCTCTAGCTTGTATCGATATAAATTTAATTTATTTTGACGCTATAAAGCTCATTTTAATACCAGTAAATGCAAAACGTATATTGATCAGCACTGCCGTAGCTTGTTTCGAAGCGCCTTTTTGCTCCCTCTGACATAACCCCGGGGGGGGGGGGTACTTTAGGAATTTCTGGGTGGGGATGTGCCACTGGGACACTGGAACCCTTAACCTATACCAGAGCTAGTTCAGCTAAATTTTGCTACCCTATACTAGAGTAAACTCCCCAAATCCTCCCTATCCTAGAGTAGCTGTTTCCCTAATCTAGATAAAATCTTCAACCAACTGATCAGTTTCCTGAGAAATGATACCCTATTCTAGACCCAAATGCTCTGATTTATATACCCTATCCTAGAGTAAACTGCTTGAAAACCATACCCTTCACAGTGGCACATACCTACATAACTCATATATGGCAGTACCCCCCCCCCTCCCCCAGGGACATAACCCCCTCTGTTTGTAGGCCATCCTGAAACCCCTCCCAAAGATAGGTAAGCCTGTGGCTTACAGTAAACTGGACATTATCCAGGTTTCGACTGACACGTCTAGCTGTGCCACAGGATTTTCCTAACCAAAGTTTATACGTAATCAAGAGAAAAGATTTTGAGATTAAATGGTTAATGATCACCTAAAGTTAAATTCTTTGATCAAACAAATTCTCTCAACTTATCACTTAGGGCAATGTATGAACATCAGTCTTGAGAATTTAGACGTGGATATTTATAGGGTTAACATAAAAAAAATAACGGATCATTATACATTTCTGGAAAACTGCATACCTACCCCTCCCCTTAGTCAGGGAGGGGTAGGTGGGCAGTTTCCCAGAAACGTATAATGATCAATGATCCAAAATAACAACAACTGTAAGACAACTTCCAAAGATTTAATTTTCCTCTGCTTCACAAAAAACAACTTCCATATATAAAGCTTCTTATGATTCACAAAACATGTTGTGCTTTGAAAGATTGTAAAAATGTCTCTTCTCCGAGGCATGCTGCATTCCTCTGCCCACACAGAGAGAGAATTTTTACAGAGAATTGGCTTCTGGGTATTTCCGTATTTCAAACATTTTAATTCTAAAGAAAAATAACAACTGCTAAGAAAAGAATTATTTATCATATCTAGCATGTAATAAAGTTCAATTTAAGAAAAACACCCACAAGAACCCGTCAGGAAGATATTTAGCTCAAAGGCAAGAGACAGTGGTTATGTTTAATGCCATATCAGCACAGCTAAGTTTATTGTCCATTGGTGAGTTTGTAAAGTGATGGTCATCTATTTGGCTTGTTGTGCCTTTGTTGCTATAACTGCTTCCTCGTCCATGGCTTTCAGCACAGTCACCAAAAATGACTCATCATTGTCAAATTTAGTTTGGATTTCTTTACCCAGGTCCCCCTCGGGCAGTTTCAAGTCCTCGCGAGTATCACCACTGTCATCCATGAGGGCTAGATAGCCATCATCAATGTTATTCAACTACATAAAAAGGGAAAAAAAAGACAAGAGCAAATACAGCTTACCCTTTAAAGCAAGTCATTTTGACTAGCCCTAAAAAGATTTTTGACAAGCAGGATAATTAATTAATTAGTATTGATTACTATTTGTATTTATTTAAAATGTAATCATTGGATAATGCAATTCTAGAGCTCTGATTGGCTTAGCCATCATGGTATGACCCATTATACGACAGTCTCCAAATATTATGGTAACTGTACGCATCTGCTCAAAATTAAGGTGATTCCCTAGTTTTGCACTGCGCATCTCTTACTGCGCATAACAAGATGGCCGCCGTAAAAAAGAGCATGTGAAGTAACATTATTAAAATGAAGTTGACTGAAGACAAACGCTATTGGAATTTTTGCTTGCTGTTGTTTCTTGCTGAGGTGAGACTCAATGTGTTGGGAATGTGCATAATGTAGGCAGTACGCGTGTTGCTGAGTTCGACTTCCTCTCGGAGAACCTCGATAGTGGATGTTTAACTTGTGCTTACTCACTTTGATTTTCATTTAAACACTTTCTTTATCACATTGTGTCCTAAATGTGATATCTCGATGTAAATTCTGTAAAAACGGATTTTTTAATACTTTCTTCCCCCTTTCACATACATTCTATTTTGAAACTCGCCCCAGTCCTCCCTCAAAAATTGGAGAAAATGCGTTTGGTGCGCACTTTCTGCAGCTCTAACGCAAAAACGAGTACAGTGACCCCCATTTTTTATTTCATGATTTTAATAAGGACAGTGCTTCCCTTCGATGAGAAAAAAATTGGCACAAATCTACGTTCAGTGTTTTGGCAATTTTACTAAATTGTACGGATTGAGCCATCACGGGTCGAAAAGCGCGCGTCCAATTTAATTCTAGTTTGGAGCACAAAGTAAAGACAAGGGCATTAACAGGCATTTTTTCTGGTACGTAAATGGATAAACAATACATTAAAGTCAAATTCTGTGTGATGCCACATGCATCATCGAAAAAATCTTACCTTTTGTCTAGTTTTGGGCTGCCTGCGGTTTTTGCAAAAGGGTCCTAAATAGCCGCATTTGACAGCATTGTGACGTCAAAATGAGCATGGTGACCCCCACTTTTTCTACTTTTTTATCATCTTCTTGACTTGTTACATCAGTGCACCAAGTTTTAGCTACAATCTATGTTAGGTTCTTTTACTAAGGAATCACCTTAAAAACAAGCTGAGAATTCTTCCAGACTTTATTTAATGAAGTCTGGAAGAATTCTCGATATTTTGTGGGCATTTTTAATAGAACAATTATTCCACTTGCGCTTGTTGGATATGAGATGATTATAGCCAAGTCATATCCAGTGCACACTCGTGGAATAATAATATTGTCACATGTGACAGGACTACATGCTGTAGAATTTGGAAATAATTGGATGATACAAAATTCGGAGGATAGCGCTATATGTTAGCTCAAAAGCTAAGCTCCTCTGACCACCGTACACTTCTATCAAAGCCATTAATTTCATTCTTTTCTTTTTTCTCTTTTTTGTTACTTAATTCCTATGTTACTACATACAGTGCAAATATTATATACAAGTGTGAATAAACTGAACTGAACTGAACCAAGTCCAATTTGGCTGTCAAAGGAATTTTATGAATTCGATTATTTCCAAATTGGACAAGCACAATTTTTCAAGTACACATACTTGTGTAATGTGAATTCCCCCTAAAACTTCCCTTGTCATTAGGCAAGCCAAGAACAGAATTCACTTTGCTTGATGCAAAAATCCACTAGCCCCAGGCTATCGGATATGACAATCTTTGCATGGTGAAAGTTATTAGAGTCAAACAATCTTGGGCCCATAAAAACTAATCATGCCAACACACTAGATGGCATCTTGGATATTACATAAATGCATTGTACAGCATCTCACTAAGCAGAATGAGCTGAAAATAATCCTCCTTACTTAAGGTTATTCCCGGGGGTTTCAATAATAACTGAAGTAGCCACTACGCATAAACATGAAGGCTGCTGCCTAACGGATACCTGGTCGCCAGAGGCTCCAACTGTTTGCTCGCACGCGACTAAAATTTAAACAAGCATCCCACATGGGCGCCTTCACTTTCAGTGAAGGGAAGGAACAACAGAATTCCCTGTTCACTTTGCGCTTTTGAAATGAAAATGTAAATAAGTGTTCATTGACTGTCGGCAAAATATCTCTGCTGATAACAGTAAACAAACAAGCACTTTTCTGGAAATTCAAAACTCAAACGAATCAAGTTTCGAGATGTGGGAATCAAGTTTCGAGAATCTGCTTACCTATATTTAAGTTTATTGAACAATGGGCTCCTAGAAATGTGGCACGGGCTGCCAAGTTTCTATCTTAGGAGCCTGAATCCCAAAAAATTTTCTTAGGCAGCAGCCTTGAAAATATAAACAAACTCATAATAAGGCAGCAAAGTCTGTAAGCGATACATTACTGGTCCGCGGTCAGTCAACACCTTATACTGTCTCTGACTGTATTTTCCTTCAGCAAATCATTTTCAAAACAAAACCAAACTAAGTGTATCAAGCACTTAAACTAGAGGTGAAACATAACAGGATAACTCTCGCCAGGATGGCCAAAAGGTGACTGTGTCCACTTAACAGCGGTTTAATTTACAATTATTTTTCTACTATTGTTTCGGGACTTTGTTTACTGGCCAATTATTAAAGGGTAGCCGCTTGATGGAGGTTGAACTGTAATTTCCGCTGGCGTGAGCAAGTTGGTATCATATTACAAGCAATAAATGAGAGGTTGTATGAGAAATGGAATACTGAGTGCTGTGAACAATTTATCAATATTGTTATATTTTACCTTTTGATCAATGAATTAAGTAAAGAAGATTTTTTTTTGTTGTATTTCTGTGTGTTTGGGTGGGAATTCATCAATTTAGTCCACTTTTTGGCTTTATTGCTTGGGTTCGAGGTCAAATTTCTCTTGTCCAAGGGTGGGTTAGTCAACTTAACAGAAATTTTAACTTAATGAAAGTTAAAACTGTGGGAAACTCATGAATGCTTTGTTTAGAAAATACAGAAGCGATGCAATATGAAATACTTGAAATGATATACCCAATTCCCGCTGCCGTGCACTATGAAGTTCATTTTCTAAAAAATAGCAACTCCATGGTTCAACATCTGTAATCAGTAGCTACAAAATTTTCGTTACTCCTTTTTATCAACTGATGGAAGATAAAGCAGTGATAAAAGTTGTGTTAATTTCCAAGATTAAGGGCTATAATGACAAGAGCCATTCGTTTTTAAGTGAAATACTTGGATACACGCTACATTTGAGATGCTTGTTTGAGTAAGGAAGTGCTAGAAGGCAAAGGATCACCTATTCAAAATTAAAGGTTATGATCAAATATGAGCTTATGAATTCCTAATTTAAAATAAGTATCAGCCCTTTAAGCTTCAAGACCCACATACCAATTCTCCACACTGATCTCCATACATTTCTTAAAAATTCAAGCATATGCCATCACAAAATGAGAGAACCGTTTTGTAGTGAAAATTTGTAAAGTTTTAACCCACACTAAAACTTCACGACAGTAAAAACTCAGAAGGATCAATAATTCTTTAGTTTGAAATTTGATGACGTCATGTGAAAACCAGCAATTAGGGTTACAGTATATATATGTTGTGTGTAATTGTTGGTGTAAACACACACATACCTGGTAGTCCTTGCGCAACACATGTGGCACATCCATATTGTGAGTCGATGGACAGATATCCTCATACTTCTTATTAGTAAAAATGTCTATCCCTACCAGATGAACCTTTAATTGAAATGAATATATGTGAGCACAACAGAACCTGTGTTGAGCCAGTCACCGTCTCATAAGGTAGGAACCCACTAGGCAACAAGTGACAAAAAACACATAAAGGTGACAGATCATCCCTTGTGTACAGGTTGGGCGAATAGTTGTAGCAAAATATCGCAGCGACAAATCGCTTCATATGAACTGCAGAATTTTTGCGAAAACCTTTGTCTCTTTGTTGCTACACAAGTTGCAAAAAATCAACTCAGACTGAATTTGAGTGACCTGTTACAGTGACAAAATTCTGTTGCAGTGACAAAGAGTTTCACAAAAATACACCAGTATACACAAAGTGATTTGTTGCTGTGATGTGTCGCTGTGACATGTGGCTGCAACTTGTCGCCTTTTGTGTACTGTCCTTTAAAGTGACGATGTCACAAGGATATTGCTGTTTCAGGCCAATTCTGTGCTGAACTCACTTCTTAGAGCCTTTGAATACACAGAATACTAGATAACTTCTGGACAATCTAGAGAACTGTTTTTATTGCAACTTCTTTTAGAAGCACTTAACATAATTTGTGACCCTATTTGGGAAAACCAGGCTTAATGGAAATAGCGCTGAGCCAGTTTTCATTCACAACACATTTCAATGCATTCCCAAAGCATTTTAAACCGTTGGCAATGTTATCCAATGTTCGAAAATCATTCAGGAGCATTCAGGAAACGTGTCAAATGTTTGCAAAATGTTTCAGTTTAATATCATTTCTTTGCATTGTCTGTCAAGTTTTTACGTGTGAGGTCACATTTTGAAATATAGAACTTAAAGCAAGGTTTGCTTCTTCTTAATCCTGGAATGGTAGTAAACTTAATTTGCTGTGTGCATTGACCATCTACACACTTCTTTAATGCTTCTCTTGAATGCTGAAATTATCTTTTTTACAAAAGGCCACAGTCCATTGAAAAACAGCGACATTTGCACAGAAATATTTCCGGATATGTCAGAGGACACAAATGTTGCCATGTAACCAAATGAAAACACAATGAAATACATCATTTTTCAAGAGGTGCATCTTCACTTCTCATCTTCAAAATAAGACTAGAAACCACGATATTTGTATAACAGATTTCTCCACTCCAAATCAACTCCTGTGAAAACATCAACATCGTTGAAAAAAAGCCAATGCGCTGAACAACGTTGGAAAATCATTCTTAATCATTTGACAAAGTTGCCCACATTCATGGGAAATGTTGCAAATGCATTATGGACAATTGAGAAACATTCCAATGCATTTTACAGTATTCAAATGCATTTCAACGCAAATTTCATCAAGCCCAGTTTTTCTAAATAAGGTTCACATTAATCCTGTTTAAAGGGGACGTAAACAGCTGAATCGTCAGAAAAATTTACGGAGAAAGGTAAAAGAATAATAAAAATGGCAGACATCCAACCTTTAATTATGGAAAGCACACTTTTATAGTCCCATGTTGGATTGTGTTTTAGTAACATTTCTAATTTGCTTCTTTCATCATTTAAAATACAAGAAAATCTCCGGGTGAAACCACCTCCCATTTATTGCCAGCTTTGCAAAAGACCAAAATTCTTCCACGCCTTGTAGGTAGTGTCCCTGGTAAGCGACCCCATCTAGATAAGGGCACTGACCACTTTCTGGGGTGACAGTTAAGGCTGGTTTTCACTAGCGACGGAATCAGAGTTGGAGTCGTAAGCAGAGTCATAAGTGTGCTTATGACCTAGTGAAAATAAAAAATCTGGAGTCATAATCGGAGTCAGAAAAGCAACGGAATTAGAGTCAGAAGAATCAGAACATTTCCATTTTCTTCCGACTCCACTTATGACTCCGTCACTTATGTTCTGCTTATGATCTAGTGAAACCTAGATTGTCAGAGTCGGGAGCAAACGCAGAAGGATAAACCGATAATTGCATTTAAATGTATGACTGGGTGTGCACCGCATTCATTATTTTCTAAATATATTCAAAGAGCTAGCATCAGAATTCGAATCAGAACGCTGTTTTCACTCGATCATAAAGTCCTACACTTCCGATCACGACTCCGACTCTGACTGTGTCACTGGTGAAAACCAGCCTTTATGTGGCTAATTGAAATTTAGGCTAAGTTAAACTCAGGACATGGCTGGCCAGCAGTCTCTCGGAGGAGGATAAACCAATAATTGCATTTAAATGTATGACTGGGTGTGCACCAGATTCATTATTTTCTAAATATATTCAAAGAGCTAGTATCACTAAGCACACCATAAGGAACGCCCAGATGTTATATATATATATATATCTGCATAAAACCACCACGGAGTCGTAAGCAGAATCAGAAGAATCAGAAAGCTGTTTTCACTCGATCATAAAGTCCTACACTTTCGATTATGACTCCGACTCTTGACTGTGTCGCTAGTGAAAACCAACCTTTATGTGGCTAAATGAAATTCTCAGGACATGGCTGGCCAGCAGTCTCTCAGAGGAGATATGTGGGGGCCACCCTTACTGCATCAAAGGGGCTCACCGGTTTTTAACAGCCTTCCCTTTCAGGTCAGGCCATTATTGCCGTGTGTCGTTACCTGTCATAGCTCGTGCTTGCATATTGTTTTTCTTCTCCCTACCCCTCCCCCTATGGTAACTGGGTTCCACTTGTTAGCAATGTGACAGTACATTGGTGAATGTCACTTTCAGGGTTGTCAAGGTTACACATTGCACTTGGCTGCAGTTCAGGCTTCACCGATCTCACAGGCACCTCCCCCCATGCTCACCTCTGTTGATGAGTTAAATTTAAAAAGTTTTCCATTGTTTTACCCCTGCAAGCCAGCACTTAACAAATGATCTGTTCTCTTTGTTCACAGTATAACAAAGGCGTTTCTTACTTTAGCATGTCCATGTTTTCCAGTTTTAGAAGTAGACATTTCCACTATTTTGCACGGGCGTCCCTTGATAAGAACATGACCATTTTTACGAAGTGCTGAACACTGCTGAGGATAAGTCTTAGATGCACCAGCATCAGCTCCTTCAAAGTCGTCGTGATGATCAGCCATTAATGTAAACACTGAAAAGAAAATGGGGGCAAGATTTACAGGGATCTTATGTTCACAGTCTGCATGCAAATTATTTTTTTGGGGGAGGGCCATTTGACAGTCAAATTTTACACTATGGTAGGGCATTAGACCACTATATTGGCCCAATGTAAAGGCAATTTGAGCAGGCCTGTCTTGAAAATTCAATTGTCCGGGGGAAGGATGTTGAAGTATAAATTGAATGGTGCATTATCTTGACATACTGTACTTTTGCCCATCTAAACAAAAATTAAAGAGTTTCAAGCTCTTCCCGAAAAAAAAACTGAAAATCTTCGGGAATCTTAGTACTTCACTCAATAAAACAACATTTCCTTCGAGGGTGTACAACATTGTTCAACATTAATTTTATCCTATCCTGATAGCCTTCCGCCTTAATTTAGTATAAAAACTTACAAAAAGCCAGCAGTACTATAGACAATATAAATTATTTCATCACCATGCAAGAAAAAACCAACTTTGTTCTAAAACGTTTCCAAGATAACATCCTTCTCAAGTTTGTCACGTGTGTATGTGAAAGCACATACGGCGCCGGGCCGAAATGAACTTCATTTCACCGGTAAAAGAACCGATTGCAAACGTTTGAAGAACCCACTATTAAAACTACGTAACCCTCATTACTAAACATTGAGTTACTGTAAATTGATTACTGAAATAATCAGTGTACGGAGTCAAAGACCACGTTATTTCACAAGACCCCGCTACTGGTGAAGACCAAATAAGTTCATCAAAAGATCAAAAATGTACTTCCTTAGATAACGAAAGCAAGCTCGTTTGAAACATTTAATCATCCTGCATTAACAAGGGTGCGAAGAAGTTTATGACACACCATGCGATACTAAAGGATCAAAACTAACTGCAAAGAAAATAAGACGATAAATGAGATACTTACAATCTGCAACAACCTCACGGCAACGTGGTTTAGAAAGGGAAGGCAACGAGGCCTTGTCCGACAACAGAGGGGGTACCAATCAATTGATCAATGCCCTACCCATGACGGAAGTAGGTTTGGAAATTTTATGGTGTGTGTGACGGATATGACATCACGTTTATATTAAAAGGGATGCTTTTCTTATTTTGATCTAATTTTGCTCTTTGTTTTTAGCAGGAAGAGGCTCTTTGTGTTTTTCTTGTATGTTTGTATGTGCTTGTAATTCTTTGCCATGATTGATTGATTAAATAGCATTCACACCTTGCTTGTGACCAAGTTCCTCTTCCGCAATGAAATCGAGCAGCCCTGGGAGCGAGAGCTCCTGGGAGAGTTGTATTTCACAACCGATGTTGAGGTTATGTTGAGGTTTTTTTAGGTAGGTGATATGGAGGAAAGTGCTTTATTTTATTTTTTTTTCTGTAATTCTTCTCATTAAGATTATTGATATGTTTTGCAGTACTATAATCCATTGTAATGAATATTGTACAATACTACGGAGCATAACAGAAATCTGTTGAAATGTGCTAAATCATTAATTTAGGAAGCTTCGTTTGAAATGCTACAGCCTCCAAAGCTTACTTAAGCTTATATTTAAATGCGGGCAGATCAGGCGCATGGCAAGGCTTATTTTAATGAAATATGTTTTAATGATATACTCCCAAAGACAGTATTCACTATTATCTTAACACTGCTGAATATCTTTTAATCATCATTGCGTTAATACCCAGCTGTTTCACAGCTCTCATGAGAACTAGAAACCATCTCTGAAACTGAAGACCATTAAATAGCCCACGGTTGGCTTACCTTTGCAGTGTATGGAGAATTGATTAGGACAGATGAATAACCTGCGCCACAAACAAAACTAAGGGTGCTTTCCAAAAGTCAGAACTGGCCGCCGGACAATGGCTGGAGCAGACTTTCTGGCAATGAAGTAGGCTTAATCCAATAGGTTTCGCTGAAAAACCATCTCCCCTGTTTATAATATTTTGGATTTGAATGATCTGGATGTCTAGTTTTGATCAAAAGTGAAATTCTCATTAAGATGGAAATGGGCTGGCTGGTCAGTTCTTACAAATGGAAAGCGCCCTTAAACCTCCGGTTGAAATTATCTGCCTGCAATCCAGCGCCGAAATCCTTGTTTTGGGCCCCCATCTGTGTACCAGGATTTGAGTACGTGCCATGATTGGCCAGTTAAAAAAGCTATTGTTTGATTAACCAGTTAGGTTAGAGGGAAATTTGAAACACACTTCTGGTAATTTGGTGAGTCCTTTGGTGGCCCAGAACAAGGATCTTGGCACTGCTTTGCAGACCTTACTAGCTGGGGTGAGATTAAGTTCTTGACACTGCTGTGCCAGAGGACATTGGTGATAAGTTCACCATCAGCACTTGGGTCAAGATGGGTTTGTCAAAGGGTCGTCAGACCATTGTTGCCAACACTGACAAGGAACGTCTTGACCGTGTCCACTTTTCCCTGTCAGTTTCTGGATGCAGGTTGTATATGAATGAAGGGGTTAATACAGTGTTCTTTTGTGTTGGTGGGGGTTACAGAGATTTGGTTTCTTCAATACCAAGTTGATAGTAGCCTTAGAAAACAGCCAACATTTGGCGACGCTACCACTGGTTCCCCCACCAAATGATGTCTGAGAAACAAGCGCAGAAATTCCATACGGATGACGTGTCACTACCCAGATCTGGGTAATGCTTCTGATTAACTGAATCAAATTTCTCATGCGTCACGACCAATCAGAAGCACAATCCAGATCTGGGAAGTGACGCATCATTAGTATGGAATTTCTGTGCTTGTTTCTCAGATGTCATTTAGCCATCGGTAGCATCACCAAATGTCATCTGTTTTCTCAGGCTAAGTTGGTATTAGGAAGATTGGTCAGTGCAAAAAGATTGAGAAGCGGGTGTTTTTAGCACTAGCCCTTTATCTTACAAAGGGCTGGCACTACAAAAGTCAGCTTCTTTTTTAAAAAGGACAACTCTTTCTTCTATTGACCTAAGAACCGGCAAATGCAGACAACTCTCCTCACTCCTAGCCACAAGGGGTGTTTTGCAAGAGAGTTGTCTGCCCCTCATTGACAGAATTTATTCCATACTGATGATGTATGTCAATGTTTACATAATATATATGGTAGTCATGAAGACCCAAATTATGTAAATTTTTTCGAGGTGACCTGTACCCAAGGGGGTTTGCATAACACATACCAGTACAATCTGAAACCTGGATTGGATTACCAATTCTAGAATCCAGATTCTGGCTTCCATGTTCCTTATTTTAGGCAAACCTTTCCCCATCCAAGGCATTCCACAGTTATACTATATATTTGTGAAAAAATTCTCAGTTTTTCTGATTTGCTCTCTTGATTTGAGGAGGAGCCGTAATTATGACATCAAGAGGACAAAGTGAGACTCAAAAGCTAAAACAGAATCTTGGAGAACAGCTTGATCGATTGGTAGCCCAGCTCGCAGATTTGGAGGAATGCAAGTGAGTTGTTCTTTAAAATCTGATTACTTATGATAACGACTTCTTTGAGTTTCAAAAAGTTAAAATGAGACCTATTTTACTGTAATTAGCTTTAGCTTAGTGTTGAAAGCCAAGACACAAAATTTAAAATTTTTGTTCGTCAACTATAGACTTTGTTGTTTTTCCACAATAACCAATAATATTGAATTTGATTTGTCCATTATTATTGACTATCGTATCGCTTAAGGTTTTTGATCAATGAACGATTATAATTGATGGACGGCACACCACTACTAGGAATAAATAATAAATGTTTTCAACTTGTTATGTTTGCTTTTAAATTTATTTTTTACAATGTTGCTTAAATTTATTTTTTACAATGTTGCTTAAATGACTGTTATCTTTTGTGTGGGAGAGAATAATTACTGGTAAGTATTTAATTAATGTTGATTTAGTAACAGTATATGTAATAATAATATTATGTTTTTAGGGAAGATTTAGAGGATGATGAATATGAGGAAACAAAAAAGGAGACGCTAGAACAACTTAAAGAATTCAAGGAGACATTGGATAAATTTGCAGCTGGGAATGTAACTCTGGTTGATGAGATCAGCAGCATGCAGTTGGTAATTTTTAACAGCTTAAATACAGTTGAACCTCCTCCAAGCTGCCATTTAAAAGCCCCCTGGAGTGCTTGTACTTGGAAATTGCCGAGGCAGAATAAAGAAAAAAAATTTTTGTTGATTTATTATTAGCAAACCCCAGCCCAACCTCCATTCGGTAGACACTGTATTCATGGGACGCTTGCCTCGGTCCCGAGGGTGTCCCCAGAATACAGGTTCCAATGTAAGCTTATAAGGCTGGAAAGTTGTTATTTGATGATGGATTTGTTTTGGAGACTGACCTGGTCTGGTCAGCCACACTGCTGGTTACAGAACCCTTTGTTCGTTACCTGAACCAGAGACATTTTCAAATACGTTACTTTATCAACAGGCCATTCAGGCAGCCATAAGTGAAGCTTTTAAAACTCCTGAGGTCATCCGCTTGTTTGCAAAGAAACAACCTGGACAACTAAGGCAGAGACTAGCAGAGGTATAGGATATGAAATATTTTATGGCTGCTTTAAAAATAACTAGTGATCATACAGTTAACAGGGCTCAAACAGAGTCTTGAATTCTTAAAAAAGCCTTGAAATATAATTTGCCCAGCAATTTTCCAGACCTGGAAAATGTCTGGAAAATAGAGATAAAGTCATGAAACATTGATGAGATCTGGAGAAATAGGTGTGGAAACCGGAAGAAACTGGAATGTAAACTGGGAGAAATTGGACTGGGTTATATAGTGGTGTAGAAATAGAATATTGTGGGCAGAACTTCTCAGAACTGAAAAAAATGGCTGGTTACTAGAAGAAATAGTTTTGAGATGGGAATGGAAATTGGGAAGATTGGGCTGACAACTGGGAGAAATTAATGTTCACTGAATAAATTAATGTTTGTGATGAAAAAACTCTTGATAACAAGAAATTGGGATAGGATTTCAAGCTGTTATATTAAATGTCAAGTTTTCATGTAAGCAAAATAATGATAGCTGCGAAAAGAAAATCTGCTTTTGAGGGATCTCTGTTTCTCATTGTTGATTGAAGTGATGTCATTTCCTGCAGATGCAAAGAGATCTTAAGACTGGTCACCTGAGTCAAACAGCATACACACAACAAGCAGTGGAAATTTTAACAGCTTTAAAGAAGCTTGGTGAACAGGTAATGCACAATTATTTGCTATTACAGTTGACTCTCAATAACTCGAACCCTTGATTACTCAAACTGCCTACTGACTCAAAGTAATTTTTGTTTCCCCTCAGATCGTTTCTATATGATTTTACCCTCAATAACTCGAACCATGTTTTGAGCACATGACAAGTCTGAAACATTGAATTTTTTTCACAACAACCATTTCAATTCTTTGCGTCTACTTTTTCATCACTCCAGTTCAAATTCAGTGTCCATCCTTAATTCCTAATTTTCATTGAAAATATCAGTCTATATCCCTTACTGCCCTTGAAGTGAAGTGTGCATGATTTTACTTGCATTCCCTCCCCATCCATTGGCTTATTTCCTTATTTCCAGTTATTCGTTTCAAATTCCTGAAAAATCGAACTCCCAATAACTCAAACTTTTTTCGCTTTCCCTAGAATGTCTGAGTTATCAGAGTCGACTGTAATGACAATTGCAAATTGACATTGCCACTACTGGAGATTTATTTATCCCAGAAACATATCTTTTAAGCAGTTGACTGTCATAATCATAATGATGCATATTCAGAGATGTCATGCCATGTTTGCATTACCCCCTGGATTCCAACAACCCAAAACAATATGGTTCCTTGAAAAACATGGGTCTCGGAAAATTTTGGCTGGATCCCAGAATCCGGAAGCCTTTGTGATGGGTCTCGAAGTCTCGTTTTTGGGTCAGGATTTTGCTTCTCATGGTCTCAGTCTTAAATTTTGAAACCAGGGTCTCTCAGTCTTTCAAAGTCATGAATTTACCATTCTATACCCCTCATACCCCCTCCCTGCCGATAAACACAAATCAATCTAGTTACCAAATTATATGAAGTCATAGAGTACATACCATCAAAATTCACTTTTATGAATTATATTAACAAAATAATTTTTGTCAGTGATGAAATGTGGCACGCAAAAATGCCCCAGAAACCGTACTGTGAATAAAAAAATTTTCAAGTTGTAAAGGAATGGAACACAAATTTCATGAAATATCTTACTATGAAAAAATTGTTCGTTTAATATTTGTACATATTTCTTATCATGTGATTTCAGCTCAAACCTCAAGAGGCTGAGTTTCTGGCTGTTAATACCAATGCTGCTTTGAGTACCTTTGAAAAAGTTTCTGAAAATATTGGTAAGTGCATCTATTATTTACTTTCAATACACTCGTGATGATCAGATTGATATAATACAAGGACTTAGCAGGGCTCGAAAAAAACTTAAATTCCAGCTTTTCTAATTGGGCAAGCAGCTTTCATTTTTTGTCTGGGGCCACTCTTGCTCCTCTTAGTTAACCCCTTAAGCCCTGATATCCACTTACAAATTCTCCAAACTGATCTCCATAGATTTCCTTAAAGAATTGGTTGAGATGAGAGAATTTGATAAAAGATCAAAACATTTTCCCCGAGGTGACCCTGGTCAAGTAAGCTTCAAAAGTTACTAGCCCATCGACAAACAAAATCTGCTTGTCCGGGAGTACCGGACGAGACATTTTTCGAGCCCTGCTTCGGCTACGTGAAAAGGTATAAACAAAAATCCTTCGATGATAAATCTGAGGGTGAGATTATTTCGTCGCGTCCAACTTCCAAATAAACGCCATCCTCTAATAAGCACTGCATTTGAGGTGTAAAATATTTGATAAGCGCCGCGGCGCTTATTCCAGTGAATACGGTACAGGGTAACATGCGTACCAAGCAAATAGAGCACTTCAAGACTTTAAATGGCTGCCACCCTCGTGTCTTGACTCTTCACTCCTCAACGCTCGCACGTTACACGTACCACGTCCCCTCGGAAACTGGTCGTTTCGATACAAACTCAAGCAGTGAAATTGCACAAAAATATTGTTCACTTCAAGTATAGTTTGCGAGTGAAGAAGAAAAACATTTTGGGTGAATATCTTCCTTCTTTAAGCCAAGTATGTGGAAAGATTTACACCTCGACTAGATAAACTTGTATCGAAACGACGTGTAGCGAAACAACTTTGTATCGAAACGACCGGTAAACGTCCCCTCTTACTGTGGAGAAGAAATTTGAGAATAGCTACTTGCAGCCTTTAACAAATAGGAAACTTTAAAAATTCTTTCAATTTTCCCTTGCAGGGAGCGGGGATAAACTTCTCAAAGTGGCTGGCTCACAAGTAGAAGATGCGCAAAAATGATAAAATCATGATCAATAATTGATCATTATATACCAAAATTACTAGTGATCTTCCAATCATGGCCATGATGCTGACATTATTTAGATAAGAAAGCTTTTAACTCTTTGATGTACAAATTCTTTTCTTTTTTCACATAATGTCTTTTATCATAGAGGAGTCAGATTGAGAGGTATCGTGAAAATGTTTGTAGAATTTTTCATTGGCTTAGTTTTTCAGTGTTAAATTTCCATCTTTTGCTGTAATACACCAAAGCAAGAGACTATAAAGGGGACAGAGAGAGCATCCCCCATATACACCCTATTCCATAGGTAATTCGTCTCGAGTTATTTTTAGAATCGGGATAAAGTTACCTCGCGCGAGGCGTGGATGTTTCGTGGAGGTTTCGCATGACCAAACGCCGTGCAAAACATGTCGGGCGAGAGGCAATGAAAGCGTAAAAAGATCGAGAGCATTCCTGAATATTGAAGCGAAATGAGTCGGCGCTCACCTGGGAAAAAGGAATCTGGACTCTTTGACAACCCGTGCAATCAGTTTAACTCGAAGTTGTAACCTCAGTGCTTTAATAAAATGAGAAATTTCGCCGGTCTATTGAAACCGGTCGTTTGTACAATTTAGGGAATTTAAGATCCAACGACGCGGACGACAACTAGAACTTCAAAAAAACAATAGGTTTAATTAGCAAAACAACAACTTCGCACGTGCAACACACTTTTTTGTTCATTTCTTTCCCGTTTTTGCACGACTACGACGTTAAAATGCCTAATTTCGCGTTTTATGGAGGACGTAAATAAGCAACGACGAAATTTTATTTCTCTTTCTGAGCTTGAATATGGTCCCTTGAAATTTAGCTTTAGGAGGGTTCGCATACAATTGACAAAGTAAGTGGGTAGGAATAATCGCTATAAAGACTGAAAAAAATAAACATCAAACCTGAAATTGCTCTCTTCAAACTGTAAATTATAAATAATCCTGAGAGAATATTCAGTGTGTTAAGGATTTCCCTGCTCTACCGTTAGCTCTGTACAAGAGAGGAAGGGCGATTCTTTTTTAATTTCGGTTTCGCTGACACAGCTTTCGCAGAAATCTCGCTGTAGTCGTTTTCGTCGACAAAAGGAATAGCAAAATCGCTCTCCGCGTCTTCCCCTGTTTTGTTCTGCGTCATTTCGTGAAGGACGCGTGGCTCTCAGCGTGGGTCATCCACGCGGAACTATGTGCGCTATGTGATTGGCTGTTGTCTAATCCCCCTTGAGATCTGTGGTGTTAAAAATAACTCGAGACGAATTACCTATGGAATAGGGTGTATATGGGGGATGCCCTCTCTGTCCCCTTTATAGTCTCTTGACCAAAGATAAGACGTAGATTTACACGGGCGTACATCTAGAAGTGAGTTAAAAAGCTGAGGCACAGCTGAATTTTTTGTAAACTTACTTTGAGGTACATATCCGGTCCGAATGTAAAATTGGGTATCAGTAGTTCCCTACTGATCAAAATTTCATGGTATCGTCCAGGTTTTACTTGGCTGTAGGCAGACTTTTGTGGCGTAGACGACACAAGGGCCAGAAAGTATTGAAATCTAACAAATAGGGATTATGCTCCCAACGGTCGCAATTAGAAGAACTAGGCCAGGAGTAAAAAACTACGAGCAAAAATATCTTCCTCGTAACGGATGGATATTTTTGAAACACGATCAGTCTTTTTGGGAATCATATCTTGTTTTAGTTTTAATTAATTTAGCCGCCATTTATTGCAAGTCAAGCAATTAGTTTAATTCAGAAGAGGACGCACGCTTCCGATGGTTCATCCTTCTGATTGTCTAAGGCATTTCTGCTTTATTTTTACAAGTTTTCAAACTGAAAACCAGCCTAGATACGGTAATTTTCATGAAAAGTAGCTTTTCAATGAAAATGTATAAGTAAAATAGTAACATATCTGTTGTTTAATAAACGAGGAACATTTTGAAGTTTTTATATCGGTACGTTGTGGTGTAGCTACAACTATAGTATTAAATCATATTGCTAGTTTGATAAAAGTTTTCAGTGCAGTAAGATGGAACTATTAGAGAGATATTAAAAGTATTGAAAAATAACTTTGAAGTTTGAAGTGAAAAACATTCATGAAGTTGTATGTTTGAATTAAATATCAGCGGATGTCTGGGAACGACAATGTTGTACCTGTTCGCTGTTCGCTTTCAGGTTCAATTCTACCTCAAAACGGGTAAGGGGTATGCTATGGCTTATTTTTATCTAAAAATCGGCAACTTGGTTTTTTTAAAAACTTACTTGTTTATACACCCTTACTAAAACTTTACAAAGCAGGTACATTTAAATTATTTCGTTTTAGGCGGTAAGGTAAACACAGTAGTCCCAAAACCGTGGAATACCGGCGCCGGGAGAGCACACTGTCTGAGAAATCCAAGCCTATCAGCTGAATAACTTCTTTAAATTCAAAGAGCAAGTTTAACGTTGTCTAGACTTTAATTTTGCTCATTTTGTTAAGATTTTAAAACGCTTTTTCCCCCGAGACGATTTTTCCGTCTGATCCAAAGATTTTGTCGTTTTCGAACGGAAATTCTTATTAAATATTTAAGAGGTTGTGGACTTTAGTCCCTTTTCAGACCAGTTTCACTTAGATGTGCCGATCTTATGAGCTAAAATAATACATTTTGCTCACACCAGTCAAGACTGCCGACGTCTGAAACTGGCCGACAAGAGATTTTATATTAGAGTACACATTGAAAGGTCACCAATAAGCTCTTCAGTTCAAACTTTATATGTAGCCTTTGTTCAAACTTGAGCTCAGTTTGTCAAAAGTAATAGAATTTATATTGCCCGCATGAAAAAAGTTTCAAAATAGAATGGAAGTAAAGGGAAATCGCAAGGATGTCCTACGTAAAACAACTTTAACGTATAAGGAAATTTTACGTCATAAAGCGATTTTGTAGGCTGGGATGTCATGCATGGCAATGTACCATCAAAAACAGTGAGCTGGTATACGGCATTTTTTACAGAAAAGGTACCCCCTTTCGTATACACTCGATCTTCTATTAAAAATGAGTAGCCCTTCACATAGCTAGTTTAGAACTTAACATCCCTCAGTAACTTCTGTAAATGCGCGCTGTCTTTAAAATATGAATAAATCACAAAACCAGAACGTTTTCTCGACTTTTTCACAGCCTTAAAATCAGAACATCTGTTTGCCCTTTGGGCCTTTTTACCCGCCGATGACAGATTTACCTACCCTTTTATGCACTTCAACTTGTGAAATCCCTACCCTTTTTAAATGCTTAAGGTCTGGAAAAGTTACCCCTTTCGGGCGGAGGGTCCCAAGCCACTATACCCATCCCGGTATGATATGCAGGTGAAATGTTGATTGTTTTATTGTTAAACGCATTGCTCTTATCACAGTGTCGTTCTCGTTCCTCGCGGCGCTGAATCTCAACGCCGTTGAAAACACCGTAAATTCTACACAAGTTGTTACATGTCTATAAACTACAAGCTCTCTTAGACTTGTCGATAGTTTCGAGAGCCTGTCGACAAGCTATCAGTACGTTTTCGCGGTAAGCTGCCGCGGTGTTAGCTAACCTGTCGGTAAACCAGCATCAGTAAAAGCCTGGTTCTCATATGCCGCCGATGCACCTGCGACATGGCCGCCGGTACTGCCTCGGATACCGTTCCGATATGAGCACAGAAGTGGCCGGCAACATTGCTCATGCGAGTCTTTACCCCCGCATGCCTGCGACGTTGACTCAAGTTCAGCTCTAGTTGCCGGAGGCGCATGTTCTGATTCGTCCGAGACTGTGTCCCAGGCGTTACTAGCCTGCGAGCAAGCTCTCCTTTCCTCGGCCCCTCGCTCGCGCGTTCTCGCGAGGCTCGCTTCGCTTGCCCAAATAGGAGAGCTTGCTCGCAGGCTAAGGCGTTACCGGCGGCTTCGTCGCAGATACATTGGCGAGGGCATATGAGAACCAGGCTTAACCTGTCGGCTACTGAGTTCAGTATCAGGAGAACTTGTCGGTAAGCTGTGGAACCTTTTGGTTGGCTGCTTTTCCTCGGAACTTTTGAAGTTCTTCCGAAAACTCGTAACCATTCGGCTCGAAATTGTTGACGTTCCCTTCTGGGCTTTTGCTGTCCCCTTGTCATTTGGTGCGAGCAAACCACTTCAAATTTAAACTCGTCTTTTAAACGCTGCTTATAGTTGATTTAAAGGGGCAGGATCCCACCAGAATCTCAAGATTTTTGTGGCCCGATTGATGCTCTAGCTCGTAACATGTCGTAAGAACGCCAAAAAGGAGCCCATACGGCCCCACTCCACTAAACAACCACTACTTATTTATTTACTTATTTATTCAGGAACATCTGGTTTTATTAGCATATAAACCGTGATTCTCAAAACGACACAGAATGTAAGTGTTGCTTAGGGCTAGCAAAATAGCCACGATTACAAAGAGTGATCGCGAACAATTTTTCGTTTGAGAATGATTTTTCTCAGCGAGCGACACTAGCGACTCGGGAAAAAAAAACCCGAGCTCTCTAAGGAGTCGAAACTGCTAGCTGCCGTCTTCCAATTTAATAACTACAGGAGACTCGTATATCCCAGCTAAAGCCACCTTGCTAAGCCGACTTATAACTTGTACTTCCTAGCTTTTAAATCTAGCTGAGCTGTAGTTGATGAAATTCTACAATGCGACCAGTTTAAATTACGTGAAATCTTAATTTACGGTAGAGTAGTGCTTTTTCATGCTAATATTTCACAAGTACATGTAGACCAAATAGAAATTTCGCATTTTGGCGAGATTTCTTTGCCCGCTTCAAGCTTCTAAGACAGGTGCGAACTAAAAAATAATTCGCGAAATTCCAGGTTTTCAGAAGATATTTTCAAGATATCAAGCAAGAGCTCACAACAGATACCGTAAAATTTCGAAAATAAGCCCCTCCAAATATAAGCCCTCCAAACCGGTAACGCAAAAAACCCTCCGTTAAATCGCCCCTTCAAATATAAACCCCCCAGGGGCTTGTACTTAGAAAATTGCCCTCAAATACAACGTAAAACAAAGCAAAAACGGTAAATTCACTTCCAACTATAAGGCTAGCCCTTTCAAGTTTGAAACGCAAATTTCCCTCCGTGGATAAGCCCCTCCGAACATAAGCCCCTCCAAAAATAAGCCCCTCAAAGAGGGCTTTTGAAAAATATGAGCCCTGGGGCTTATTTTCGGAATGCTACGGTATTTTTGAAAGAAACTGGAAGTTATACAGAGAATGGCGCTCTTACTTCCGTACATATACTGGCCCTAATCCTGCGGTCTATCCAGCACAGCCCGCCAAACAGCTGTTCGCACCAATCTGGAAACGAACGACTTGGCAGCATCACGTACTTATTCTATGATAATTACGATATCTAAAAGCTGGACAAAGGCCTCATTACATTGACTACAAATTGAAGGTTCAAATAAATCATATAAACTAGCGCCGAAAAAAAAAAGAAAAAGTTTACTTTGTAAATTGGAAACCTTTTTTCATCCTTCGACACGTGCGACTGGTACAGTTGCACTTTTGTTTTTGCAGGTGTCGTGTCAGTACGACAGAATTAGCAAGGTTTTTTAAGACAACTGAAAAAAAGAAAACTCCAGTCATTAAAATAATTTAAATGCATGCAAATCCAATTTGAGCTGTACACAATCACAATACAAAGAGACCACACACATGGGTGTAAGGACATGTGATCAGTGACGTCACGGTTCTTGTGGCGTGAGGAGGGGAAAGAAATCGCAGGCAGTATTGGATTACACATAAAAGACGAAATTTTCAACAGTATTTCTTCTCCGATTTCAAGTTTTGGTCAACCAAGATGTGTCTGATGTCGCCAGGAACGACCCTTCTTTGTGTTTTCAGTATTCTGGTCCCTTTGTGTGGAGGTTTGGACCTTGAAGATGCTGGTAAGTGAATTCAGCTGGCCGAAGCATGTTTACAATCTTCAAACCCAAAAGCGCGTTTTTTGACACTGCTCTAAAAGGCTTTCTGTTTCAGCAGAGTACCTCGCTTTGGGCTCAGAATTGTGCTGTTTTTGATTTCTGTGTACTCGTGCTAGGTAGAATATGGATCTGTTGGTAGTTCTACAGCTTGTTTACTTGAGAGTCGGTGTTTTTTTCCAGTTCGTTTAAACACCACGGGAAGCGAATTGTAACACAAAGTTAAGCTCAAACAGTTTCAGCAACGGAGATGATATTGAAAATTCCTCGTGTTTTTGTCGCTTGAAACAATAAGTTAAACAAGAATAAGTGTAAAAGGTGATAACTTTATCTTTTTCTGACTAATTTGCAATATTAAAGCACCGAGAGTTTTCTTTTGCGGCTCTCTACCTAGGCAATGACAAACCATGCGCCATATTGCAAATATTCACAGCAACTAATATGTGCGAAGATTTGCATTGCTTTTTCAAAACGTTTTGTCTTCGTACAATCTTTCTACGTTTAATTTTCTTTCGTTTACCTATCGGGTACTGTGCTAGGGAATGTGAACTGGATTTCGATCCTATTTGACAAAGTAAAGTAGGTTGTCGCCAAACAATGTCTTTTATGTACCTTCGGTTTCTTGTCATAAATTTTGCGAAACCTTCTTTTCTGTTGGAACAATGCATTCACGGGATATAGAACATACTAAAATACTTATTTACGCCTTAGATTTGCAGAAAGGTTTTCTCAGTTTGTTGGTTTTCTATAAGGCACATGTATGTAAAATACTTTCAGATATCGACTTTTCGAGATTTAGATTACTTTGTAATTTACATGCGTAACGAAGCAGTTGGAAAGTTTATTAAGCTTTCATAATAGAAATGCTTTCCTAGCTAGATTGACTAATTTTCACTTAATCTGATGTTTAAATGCCTCCCATTCCAAATTTCGTCGACGAATGATTCATTTTCTTTCCTCTTTATCTGTGATTTTTATTAAAGAACTTTAAATACCAGCGTCAAACTATTCGTTTCGACGGTACGTCTTCAATTTTCGTCATTTTTGCACAAATCATGAGTGTTTATATGTGCAAATTAAAGTCAGACTACTTTTTATTCAAATATTTGGGGCGGTTTACTGCAGAAAAAACAATATCCGATTAACTCCCAGACGAGGAAACTCGGTTAGTTGAAATGTGGAAACATGATACAGCCAAACTAAAAAAGTACCCTGTCCAATATCTGGAATTAGGAAACTCTTAGTTTCTCTTTGCTGGGGAATTTTTTACAGTTACGTAAAGGAACAAATTTAATGCTGGGCTGTCATTTTCATTTGTGTCCCAAAGGTTCTTCCCAAGAATCGAACCTAATATTGTAAATGTTAAAACATAAGCTTTTGAATGTTACATGTTTGCATGTACATCATCTTCTTGATACATTGAATATGGTATAGAATTAAGCTTTTTCAAATTTTTTAACTTTTTTGTTTTGCCAATGACGTGATCCTCTATAAACTGTTATACTATGTCATCTTCCCTCTTCATATCTACACCCTTTTTTGAGGGTTTTTCCGTATAGCCAAAAATAGCACTTAAAACGTAAAACCATTTTTAACCAAATGCAGCTATCTAGTATTTAATGTACCATGTCTCTTGCAAACAACCCTGTCCATTGGTAAAACACTCAGACAGTGTAAGAATTGAGAATTAATTGATGCTTCAGGGTCTATTTGGGTTGTACCCTGCCATTATTTTCAGCGTACACTATTGTCAAGATCCAAGTGTTCCTTCCTGCTTGACTTGGTCTTTTCAATTTGATTTTCAAATAGCACTCCCTTTTATTAGCCAAGCTTGAAATTTATTAAACCAGTTTTATAGAATAAGATATATGGCTCTTGGTTTTTCATTGCTGGTGAATTTTTTTACAATGGCATGGTGTGGCAAAGTGCATGATTGGGCCTTTGGGTTAATCCTTGAGCATAAAAAATAAAATGTAAATTCACAGATAGTCCCTTGCAAATCAATGCTCACATCTCAAGGCTTGAACATTGAAAATCATAAGCTCATTTGTCTTCTGAACTCCAAAACTCTTATGGAGTGAAACTCAACTTGAGACAATTTAATAATTTTGAAATTATGAATATATGAAAATCATATATGTGAACTGCAGAGTGAAGAATTATTTGAAGGAAGATCATCGCAGTTATATACACAACTTATGCAGTTGCAAAAAGAAAGCCTGAAAAAATTCAGGCTTGTATGGGATTCAAACCCTTGACCTCTACTATACTGGTGCAGCACTCTACCAATTAAGCTAACAAGCCAACTAGGAGCAGGTCGTTGAATTGGTTCATTACAAACCTCTGAAAGGATGATGATGAAATTATGAATATATGAAAATCATATGTGTGAACTGCGGAACCAATTCAACGACCTGCTCCCAGTTGGCTTGTTAGCTTAATTGGTAGAGCGCTGCACCGGTATTGCAGAGGTCAAGGGTTTGGATCCTGTACAAGCCTAACTTTTTTTCAGGCTTTCTTTTCGCAACTGAATAACTTGCATATATAACTGCGATGATCTTCCTTCAAATAATTATTATTTTAGTTTCTCAAGTTAAAGCAAGTCAAGATAGTCTTGAACTAAGAAAACAAATGAGCTTTTTTCTTAATAGCATTCAGGTTGCGCATACAAGTGCTATTTATTTCAAAGGTTGCCATCTTCACTACTTGAGGATTGAAAACAATTAATAATAATAATAATAATAATAACACTTATATAGCGCTTATCCGCATGCGTTCTAAGCGCTTTACATCCATTGTATTACAGTATGACTTAGAAATATAAAAACAAAAGATTAAGTAAACTAATTTAGATTAAAAGCGCATTTAAAAAGGTGTGTTTTCAGTTTAGATTTAAAAATATTTAAACTGGGCGAAGACTTGACTTCTAAAGGTAAGGAGTTCCATAAAAAGGGAGCAGCTACTATAAAAGTTCTAAAACCATAAGACTTAAGGTTCCATTTGTTTTGTTTTTAAAGAAATGCTAAAAGCCATTCTGAAACTCTTGGACAGTGTTAAATGTTAATTCTCATGACCTCTTTGACTGATTAAGCATCAAGTGTCGCTGATTTTGAGAAAGCTAATGACTGATGTTGATTTGCTTTCAATGACCCTTGATCTCACGTACTGTATGTAACTTCCACAGGGTTTGACTTTGTACAGAACGAGTACGCTCGCGCCCTCACTGAGTATCATGCTGTTAACAAGACCGTAATGCACATCAGGGCTGCTGGCTGCGGCAAACAACCAGTCACATATACAATCACTGAACCAGACACACCTTTCAGAATTGATGAAAAAGGCCACATTTGGCTCGATAAGCCTCTGAACTCTGAGAAAGTGAAGTCATATGTTCTGCATGTGAAGGCTGTGTGTGGAAATGGCGAGAAGAAAGTTGCAAATACTGTGGTACACTTTAACGTGATCAACATGAACAAGCATGCGCCTCAGTTCGAATTTGAAAAATACAGCTGTGACATAGTTGAGAACACCCGTGAAATGCGCTTTAACCCTACATTGAGAGTCCTGGATGCTGATCGTGGAGAAGCCGGCAGAATAAAGAATGTAACAATTGTTGAATCTGGTCTTCCTTTTGTTTTCATGGTTGATGAGAATGGAGTTGTTACTGGGAAAGCAACTCAAGACATGGATGCAGAGGACATCACCAATTACTTCTTTGACATTATTGCTTGGGATAATGGACACCCCTCTAAATCATCTTTCCCCGTGAGCTTGGAATGTGAAGTGGATGATGTGAACGAGTTTCCACCACAGTTTATGAAAGACAGCTACCAAGCAACCATCCAGCGTGGGAGGACTTACGACAGTATCTTGCAGGTACATGTACAAACTGTTTTGTTATTTTGCAAGTTTTATGTTAGAGGTGCAATGGAAGATCAAGAAGGATGAATAGTATCATTTCCACTTATGTACCTAACTTTGTCTCTCCAATTTTTTTTTACAAAGTATCGGTAACTACATTGACTTGGATCTGTGAAATTTCTCTTTGGCAATCATAGGTTGCACATGTGTAGGGTACCCATAGAGTACAGTAAGCCAATCAAGCCATTATCAGTTTGTTGTATGAATCCCTCATTACTTTGTTTTAACATAATCTTTTTGCTTGACTGCAATATATTTTTTTTTGCAGACACTCAGTTGCCACTGGCTACAATTTATTTACCTATGCCTACAGATAAACTGGTTAACTGGAAATTCAGCAATGTTGTTATTAACATATCTTTTTCATTTTACTCTTCTAGATTCTTGCTGAAGACAAAGATATGGGCTTGGTCAATGGTCGTGTATGCAAGTATATCGTCGAAGGTTTCAATTTGCCTTTCAAGGTGAGTGAGCAAGGTGTTGTTAGCCTGGACGAGCCACTGGGACCAGATGCTTATGATACGTATGATTTCCAAGTGGATGCTGTGGACTGTAGTGGAATGATGTCATTGAAAAGTGCGAAGATATCCATTACCGTGAAGACACCTTGCCATGCAGGTAGGTTATAGCCAACAGGTTTGCAAGTCATGATTCACCAGTCACTGAGAGTTTGTATGGCAACATTAGTAGTTCAGTGATGACGTTTGTTAAGCCTAATAATTCTTTTTTGATTTTCTTGTTTCCGTCATCATTGTTGTTGCTTAAGCTCACTAGTAGCATTACCACTCAAAACAATTCTTGATATATGTATGTGACAATTTTGTCAAAAAACCAACTATTTGATGGACAATGCATGATAAAAAATAATGACATCCACAGATACCCATGGAGAGGGCTCTACAGCATACCACAGAGAAACCGCTGAATGCTTTCTTTATTGCACTTTCTCTGACCCCCAACACCAACCCATTCCTTCTCTTGTCGAGAAGCTATTTCAGCTAAAATAGAAGTATCAGTATCATTATGCATACAGGATGAAAAAGTAACACTTTTTGTTCATATGTCTCTAAGATAATTTTTTTAGTTCATATGTTGTACACTGTACTGTATTTTAATACTTACATCATATGAACTTCCACTCCAACCTTATTTATAGGTGGTGAATAATTTTTGATTTTCTGCCTACATAGTAATACAGTGGAACGTCGATAACTCAAACTCCCCACTAACTCGAACTAAGTCCAATTGCCTTTGGATTTCACCCACTTTTCTGCCATTTTTACTCGGTTAACTCAAATTTCTTGGTAACTCAAATTCACTTTTCTTTTTCTTGATCAAAATTTCACTGAAATCTACCCCGATAACTCAAATTCTGGTTCTTGTAACTCCACTCAAATGCCATCCCATTAGCTCTTCTTGTTGTATAAGGGTAAAAACACTGAAACTAACACGGTCAACAATACTACAGCAATTTGATTTTAATTAGTGCAATGAACGGATCATGTTTTATCATAAAAATGGTTAATCATTTTACCGTTTCTTACGAAATAATTTAGATTTGCACTGCACTATACACTGAAGTGCTGAAAAATCAGTAACTATCAATTTTTAACATGGCAAATTAAATTTTACAATGACCGCGATAACTCAAACCGTTTTTCGTTTCCCTTCATAGTTTGAGTCACTGGGGTTTTACTGTAGTTCCTTTTGGTCATTAATTATTAATGTTAGAAGTCTAGATTTTTGTCTGTTATGGTGTTGGAGAGGATGCAGGAAATGATAAAAATATTTCTAATTTTTAAAAAAAATATTGTTTACTCCATATATTCCTTAGTTCTTTACTAATAATTTGAACCTTGAAACCAATGAATAACTTAAAATGAAATCAGTTTATTTCTATGTATTGGCTATTTTTTTTTTAAAAAAAGACTGTCAACTTGGGTCCAAAACTGTTGATATCCATTTGGAAATATTAATTTTATTCTTGTTACATGTAAGCCGCCTCCCTTAGCTTATAGGCTGGCACATTAGTATTCATCTATTTATATCTTGTTTGGTTATGTTCTGTTTACAATGAAAGTCAGAGTTGCGAATTTTTTTTTGGCCTGAAATAGAGTATGTGTATTACTAGCAATAACCAAAGGTTAGGCATTACACGCTAGCCTCCCTTGCAGGCATTTTTAGTGGAGATTGTATTTTGACCCTCCCCACAAACACCTGCTAAACCAAGATATTCCTTTCCCTAGCTTAGCCAATCACATTGTACCTTGCAAATTCTGGAAGGTTTACCTTGACCGCAGGGTAATGCAATAATTACTTGATCTACATGAAACACTGAGAAAGCTTTATGACCTCTAATAAATGTTAGACTCAGAGCGGTAAAAGTAAGATTTACTCAGTCAGATTTTAGAATACTCAGAGAACTGCATAACCTTAGCTAAGGAAAGAAAAGAAGGAAAAAAGTAACTGTGGGGTGATGTTTTTACACTATCACGAGCTCATGAGTTGTGTTTAGCGTGTTAACACTTTATTTCAAAACTGTTGATTTGTCACTTACCACACAAATAAAACAACAGGAAAGGACTGTTGTTCTCAGTTGAGCAGGCGTTTGTGGGGAGGGACGAAATACAAGCTCCCCTAAAAATGCCTGCGTGGGAACCTAGTGCTCAGATTGATTCAAAAGGTATTACCCCAGTGCTGTGCTTTGCGTCAAGTTTCATGTGATAGAAGTGATCAAATATTTTATTAACCCTTTCACTGCCAGAGTGCTTGATGGAGTTTTGTAAGGTGACTCTAACTTTTGAGTCTGTAGACAAAATCCTATGATGTGACCATTCAAATAAAAGCTCTCTGCCTGAACTCACACATGGTGCTATTTGTTTTTCAAAATTTTACAAAGTGAAATTGGCAAACTTAACCGAATTTTGCCTTTGGCTTTATTTGACAGTGAAAGGGTTAATATGAGTGAAAAAAGGTGCAAACAAGGGTGATCAGATTGGTTTCTATGCATTCCATTATTTAATTCTTTGGTTAAGTTTAAAGAAATGCTGGCTACGTACATTAATGTATTGCGCATGTGTAATATACATTACATGTAGGATTACCGGCCCATCTGGTCACCCACAATTATTTTAGTAGTCTCACTGTGAGTATATGGTTTTTCTTGTTGAATTTGGGCTCAATTTCAAACTATTTAAACAAATTCACTTGGTTGTTGTGGTGGTTTTTTTTACAGAGTTTGTTGGTCCCGCCAAACACGAGCTCACACTTCAACAATGCACAGGAAAAGTGATGGTTACTCCGGATATCAAACTGAATGATTGCGCCAGAAAGGAGAAAAACGCCAACTTTTCTGCTCTTGTTTATATGGAGACACCTTCTGGGATGGGCTGTGACAGACAAACCTTTGAAGCATCTGATATTTACACACTTTGCGGAGCAAGTGACTTTATTGATCTTCTTCCCAGACCTGGAACAGGCAGAGAATGGACAAAGAAGTTGAAAGTATTTACTAAAAAATGGGGACGCAAAGGTTAGTTTTTCAGTAGACTAGTGAAACCTTTATAAGCAAATCCTGGCTGACATCAATGTGTACATTTTGGCATATTAGCATTCAAATTTACCCTATGCAGAAGAAAACGCGAAAAGATTTATTGTTGATAACAGCTAATTTTTAGCTGTAATTGTTGTTTACTTTCAGAAAAGAATGGCTACTTCTTTGATGGTAAAACTTATGTTGAAGTTCCCAACACTGCTGTGCCAGAGGACATTGGTGATAAGTTCACCATCAGCACTTGGGTCAAGATGGGTTTGTCAAAGGGTCGTCAGACCATTGTTGCCAACACTGACAAGGAACGTCTTGACCGTGTCCACTTTTCCCTGTCAGTTTCTGGAAGCAAGCTTTTCTTTGTTCACAGACGGGAGGCAATCCATGCCAGCCGCAATCTCTACTGCAATGCGGAGTTCCAGTATAAGCCAGTCATCTTTGATTTTCAATGGCATCACATTGTTGTAGTTGCTGATGGCTGCGCTGCCAAGTTGTTTATTGATGGAGTTCATCAACCATCAGTGGTGGTAACACCTGATTGGACCCTTCACAAGTCAAAATTGAGAAACAGGTTGACAGTTGGTGCTCGTTACCTGGCTAAGGAAGGTGTTTACAGTGAGTACTTCACAGGATATCTTTCTGGACTTGCAGTCAAACCCAACACCACTTTGGATGAACAGGTTTGTTGTATATGTTACAGGTCAAAATTAAATTCAGGTTAAAAGTTTTTAACCTAGGTTGATTGTCTCCTTAAGCCCTAATTATTCATGAATTAGGGCTTTGGTATTTTCCTCAAATCAACAGCTAAATAATATTTGGCTTTCGATTGTGATGAGTTTGAGCATACTCATGATACAGTCAAGTGACTCCTTGTGTGACCTTTTCTCGTAAGCAGCCACCTATATCCAAAACACCCAATTTTTTTCAGGCAAAGCCCTATAATAATTATTAGAACCTCTCATAAGTGTCTGCAACCACTCTTTGGCCTGACAGTTTTAAGGTTTTCCATTGTTTTTAACCTCTTGTAAGCAACCGTTTGGTACATGGGTTTTGGATGGTGTGGTCTCTGTTCGTTGTATGTACTATGCCACACAAAGACGTAGGTGTACAAGGAAGGTTCAGGGACAACATGGAACTGCACATATACGTAACTTAGAAACTGCAAGTAATAAGTTCTTTGCCAAAAAGTAGATGGTTCTGGACCTTTTTTTGAAAAGACCCCCCTTTGGTACAATTCTCATATAAGTAACCACCTCCTGTAAGCAGCGTGCAAAGAAAGTAGTGTCTGATAGTCCAGGGCCAGTGTATTTTGCTATCAGGCTAGATAATTCTGTTTTTCACTTGCCCGACGGGCAGGTGATGTTTTTTGAGAAATTCAATTGACAGAAGAACTGTGAAATCAATTCTGCTCGTCAAAAAGCTTTGGGGCTAGTTGAACTGACGTCTGGGCTAGTAAATGCTAGCTTCAGCTTGCCTGAATGGCAAGCTGTAAAAATGATTTTCTTTGCACCCTGTGTAAGCAACCCAAGTAATGACCAATCATTAATGTGCCATCATCATATCATTTCCCTGGTCTGTGCTCTCTTTGACCACAGCTTTTGACAAATCAGCATGCAAAAAGTCGCTCCGTTTTTGAACCGAGCATTTTTTTTTATCTGCCTCAGATTCTGCATTGTGTGGTTGGATGCAAAGAACATGTAAAAGTTGACGGTCCAGTACCAGGAAAGTTCTCTGCAGAAACCATTGATTTTGCAACCATCAGAATCTCTGGCATGGGAGCCCCAGATGACTTTGTTAAGGCATTGCAGCATATCGTGTACATTAATGAGCGCTTGGTACCAACACCTGGAAAAAGATCTGTGATGATCATGACCACGTTCAACGCGACTCCCCTTCAGACGGTCAATGTTGACATCAATGTTGCAGGTAACACTAGGCCAGTGATAGTGGTACAAGGCCTGGATGCTGACATTGGCTTAAACTGGATGAAGAGGAACGTCTTGCGAGAAAAGGGGCAGCGGATCTTTGAAACCCTAGAAATTACTTATGAGGGCTGCGAGAAGGAAGAAGATTCACCTGTGGACAAAGCGCGACTTTTGGACATGGCAATTGTGAGAGTTGACCCTCCGTTTAAGAAGGAAGAGAGCTTTAACTTTCCTCACGGCATCAAAGGTTTGAAGGAAAAGGGATTGAGTGTTAGTTTCAACAAACAAGAGCTGGTTATCAGAGGCATTGCCCACTTCTCGGAGTATGAAGATGTTCTTCGGCAGATGGTTTACATTAATCTGGATCCAGCTTCTAACTTGCACCGGGAATTCACTGTGAGTATTTCCTTCCTTTGTTTTCTCTCCTACTTTCAGATTCAACGTTGAATAATATTATTATTGAGTCTGCAGGTAAAACGGATAATGTACATGTAACAACGTTTGTATAAAACATCTAACCTGAGTCATAACCCACAGGTCTGTAGACAAAATTCTTTAATGTGGTAGCCAGAAAGGTATTTACCTTAATTTTCTTGAAATAGAATATTTGTGCAGCCTTGCAGTGAAAATAAACACGCTCTCACTTCCTTGAGCAATTTATGACTACATGATGTGTAGAATTTTCAGCCTTTCAAGTGAACCTTCTTTGGCAGTTCTTAGCGGTTTGGATCATCACCCACCCCAAGCCCATTGTCTCCAGTACCCCTCTCTATCTGGCAAGGGTATTTTGCAGAATGCAAACAGCTGCCAAATGCTGAATGACTCTGAAGTTTAGTGGTGAGAGTTAGGAAACAGAGTTAATCAAGTTTCAGATCCGTTTTCCCAGAGTCATTGGGCATTCGGTGGCCATTTGGCATCCTACATAATACCCCTCCTGACCTCAACCTGGAGAATTGACAAACTGGAGTTTTTATCTCAAGAATGACAAAGAGATGTGGCTTGGATTGTTTTCTTGCCATTTTCAAGTCTGGGTTATTCAGAGTCCAAATATTAATTTGACCTTTGTTCCTCCACAGGTGATGGTCTCAACATTGAAAGGCAAATGTGTGAGCGACAAGGAACAACTTAACCTCAACACCATCTACTCAAACAGAGGGTTAGGGAAATATGATGTCAAGTATGCCAAGAGCGGCCTAAAGGAAGAAGAGATGGCTGGAGTTGCGTCAATGGAGGGCAGTTTTGCTGGAGTCACATCAAACAGCATCTCTGCTGGAATTATGGCTTTGATCATTGTCTGCAGTCTGTCTATTTTCATCCTTCTTGTGGTGATTGGCATCTATAAGTACAGACAGTAAGTTTGTGTTTTTCTAGATTTTCAAGAACATACTGTACTGTGAAAAATACATGAATGATCACAAAGACTCCACAACAACTGTTACAGCATCTATAGTTTTTATCCTTGATGTACTGAAGGCAAAGAACAGCTCTATTATTCGACATACTGTATAAGCTATGGTATTGCAGAAAATCATATCTTGGTAGCTTTTATTCAAAAAATTATTTAAAGAGCTTAATCATGGTTTCATCATCATTGTTTTTAAGCTAGAAGTTAATCTCTTCCATTCTTTATAGTTTACCATGAACTTTATAATATAATACTTTGTACTTAACCAAAGGAATATTTTTTTAAGTTTCATTCAAATTCAAGAGCTTGAAAAAGGTCTGTTTGGAAGTCATGGGCTTTTACATTTCCTTTTTGCAAGTAACTTTTAACCCTCAAAGCCCTAAGAGTGATCAGCATCAAATTTCTCCTTGTAATATCAATGCTTTGTAAAACAGAATGGTCATGAGTATTACAGACATGATCACACAAGATGCATTTGCTTGACATTTTATCAACGTCTCCCCAATACTTCTGTAGGAAAGGAATAGGGGCAACAAAGGAAAATTCAAATTTTGATCTTAGGGTTAAAGAGTTAAAGCTCACTTGCCCAATGAGCAAGGCTCTCGGCAGGTCATGTTCTAATAAGACATGCAAGCAGTGGACCTGGGCAAGCAAAATTTAAGGTCTGCCTCCCCAAAGGAAAGCTGGAATTCAAGTCACTTTTAAGTCCTTAAAGTTACCAGTAAACTTCACCTTGGGAATTGCACTGCACTGCACGGTCGGAATCAAATGTTATGACATCCATTGATGAAAAGGCTACTTTGATGTTTTATCTATTGTGCTAAATGTTCTTTCTTACTCTTGTAGAAAACCTGAAACTGTGAAAGTTGCTGCACCAGGCGACGACAAAGAAGAGATGTACTGGGACGACACTGGTCTCAGTGGTGTGCGTATTACGCTTAATCCCATGCAGAAATTTCAGGAGCTTGATCTTAATGAAGACGGTGCGAACACAGACAAGTCTGACACAGAAGACGAGGAGGGCGCGGCCGGCAAGGGCTTGCTCGAGTGGGATAATTCTGATATGTAAACAGGATCAATTAAAGTTTCTGGGTAACTGACCACCTCCCCCCCTCCCCCTCCTCCACTCAGCCACAATTTTGCCCAAAGTGAGAAGGAAGTGTTAATGTTGCCTTAAGGGAGGGGTAGGTGGTTAGTCATCCACAAACCTCAGTTGATCCTGTAAACATCTGTACTGTGCCTCTGGTAGTTCTTTAATGCTACATTACATGTGCGTGCAATGTAGCAACTTTTAATTGCAGTTATGGTACTAAAGTTTTTTGTTGGATTTAAAATTTTGGTTGCGTGAACATCGTACAAACTGCAAAGGGAAGATATTTCTTCTAGACATATTGGATTTACATATCTAACCATTCTTCAATCAACTTTATGGTACAACTTTTTTTTACCATTTTTGGTTTGCCTTTACCTTTTTTTACTCTAGGGCAATTTTTTGTCCACTATGTATGCTTTAGTGTGTCAGTTTTCATATATTTATTCAAATATTTTTTGTAGAGTTTTTTTTTTAGTTGAAAGTATTTGTACGAGGGGTAAGGATTTATAATATAATATGGATTTAGGGATGATGTATAGTCGAAAACTGGTGATTTTTCTAATGTTGTTTTTTGTTTTGATCAATTTTGTTAATCTTTATCTAAATGTTGACATGAAACAAATGAAAAAGCAAAAAAAAAAAAAACGGTATTAAATAAACATAGTAACCAATTGCAAGTGTGAAGGAAGCCATAAACATCGTAAAAATAATACTGTGAAAGCTGTAGTTACTAATCCGATTTGTAGACTGGAAATAATCCTGTGTTCGGAGTTTGTTCTACCTCTGGAATTCCAGGAAATTTGTTGGAATTTTAAACCTTTTTTTGAGGGTCGTGAAAAATTTGGGGAATCTCAAAATTTTGTTGGATGAATGTCGTAAAAGATGCACGTGAGAGAAACAGAAGCTGTTAGTTTTTTAATGTTCGGAATTAACGGCGTGTGAAAAGCGTTTTTTGAAAAGTTAAACAGTTAAGATTCTGGCTCTTGGAGTTTTCATGTTTCACACCGAAAAACCTTTTCAGAAAATTCCTGGAAGTTTATTCTCTCTCTTAGTAGTACGAACCCTGTAAGGATATTATCTGGTACGGCTTTACCAGCAGGTATACATACACACGTTATTCCTGGTAATAAGAAAATTACTTAATTTGTCAGTTATTGTTTGACCCTTTTTAACATTATTTTTTATTGTCACCAAGTTAATTCCTCATTTAGCCTGGAAAGTCAAAGGTTGTCGTCGAAAAAATCGTTGTTGGCTCGCTGAACATCTTTATCTGTTACCTGGACAGTTTAACTGGACAATTTTGTAGTGGAATCTTTAGACAATGTTAAGTTACTCACTATTTCTGAAGAATGTTTGGTAGTCTAATTAAATATGTTACCTGAAATGTATATAGATTATGTATGTGATTCACATGTGAACTTGCGAACCGTTGTTTACCATCTTTTTTTCTCTAACCTTTTTGGAGAAAAGACTCGGCGGTCTTTGAGAGGAGACTTGAGGGTTGCAAGACAGTTGTGAATTGCTAAGTGTATTGTCTTCTGCTAATTACCCGCTTATCATAAAACAGAAAAAAGGGAGTGCAAAACAGTTGTGAGTTATGCTGTCATTAAACTGTCTGTATTATTCCAAAATCTTTGTTATTTTTATGCTCTTTTAAAACCCTGTTAGTCCTAATAATGACCAATATCAATTTTCCCCGAACTTTTTCAACACATGATCAAGAAAAAGGGTTATGAGAATTCTTAAAATGATCACCAAAGGGAAAATGGTTTGATCTATTGTCAAATTCTCTCACCGAAATCTTTAACAAAATGTGTGTAGATCAGTTTGTAGAATTTTTCTCTGGATAGGAGAAAATGATCCTTTAATTTGCTGTTGGCCCAGTGCTCCACGGCAGCGCCCTTCCCGCCAAAAAAAACAGGCGACTGCTGTGAGGTGTTGTCATAACTAAACATCCCTCAGCCTATGATCCTTGTAAAGTGCAGGGCCGAGTTGCTCAAAGCTGGGTTAAGATAACCCAGGGTTAGTGCGAGATTTGAATTCAGATTTGATAGCTTAAAAAGCATTTCAGTTTTAATTCTTTTTGTCTACAAGTTGATGATTGGAAGCCCTAAAGATATCACAGAGAATTATCCCAGAAAAGGCTTTTGAACACAAGAAAAAGAAAGCCGGGTTAAGCGCTAATAGGCCTTGGAACAACGCGGCCAGGAGTTTTCCTCTTCAATCTGCTCTGCTACACGTATTGCTCATGGGTAACCTGAGATCAGGCCCAATTTTAACGGTTCTCATACATTCTCTCTAACGGCCAGCGTTACGCCATGCCCCCCGGAATGTAATTTTCAAAGCGAAACAAAAAGAGAGCCTGATCTCTCATGGGAAACTCCAGGGATCGCTGTTAATGGAGAGATTAATAGTGACGTTTACAGCAAACGTCAGATTCAAGTTGAGAAGTTCTCAAAATAGAAAATGAGCAGATAAAAACAGCTCAAAAAAATTCTTACGGATAAAACTGGGGGCGTGAATCTACTGATTTCCGTGCGGTTATTAGTATTTGGCGGACGTATGCCGTAAACGTGACTCAAATGTCTCTCACACCTTTTTCGCAAAATTCTGAAAATTCGACGGCCAAACAGCCCGTCTTTTGGCGAAAATTCCTTGCTGTTCTACTAGACACAAGCCAGTTCCTCCACGTCTCTGGACTTTTATCAAAGTCGATCTTTCCCTTCTCATTTCCTGCTTCGGTAGTAGCTACAACACTCGTCACAAATCGTTGAAACAGACACCGTTTCTCTCGAATTTTCTTGAAAAATCATGACATTTCTATTTTCACTCTGTTTTCTCCCCTGAAATGTGCCTTCTCCCTCCCCAATGTTGAGCCACGCGTATTTTGAAGCACTCAGACCACTGTGATACCCAAATCAACATTGGGGAAGGGGAAATAGACACAAGTGTTTCAAGATTTTTGACGAGTATTGTAGGCCCGCGCCCTTGCTTTTGCCGCAGAAAACAAAAATTTCCCGCTCGCGCTTCGCGCCCGAGAAAAATTTTGAGCTCGACTTAAGGGCACGTCTACCACGTCTCTTGCTGTATCAACCATCCAGGAGCCGAGATTTTGTCGACCAAATTTTTGACTGACACCTTATATTGTCTGAAATTCGCTTGCCATAGTCCTTCATCAGGGTGAACCAGAGGATTGTTGGTAGTACGGTTTATTTTTGGAAAGGTAGAGCAACGCCACTGGTTGGAACATGGTATCCAGGGTAAAAACTGGAGAAATTAGTTGAATGACAAAAAGCGTTAATGAAAACACTCTCTAACGGTGCCTCGCTTCAGCTCTGTATATGGTAAAAATTCGCTTATAGAGGTCCCTTACTATGGAATGCTTTAATTTTTAAGAACAATACTCTGACAATAATCTTTCAAACATAGTTATAAAGACCTGAAGAGGAAAACCTATTCAATGGACATTTTTAAAGAGTTGACTTTTAAAGAGACTTCTACAACAACTACAAATTTTAGACGTAAAGATTTTAATTATATTTAGGGGATTTTAGAGTTTTTAATGATGTACATATATCTCAGTCAGAGTCATTAATTCCGCGTTAAAATCACCGACCATAGATAACTTGTAAGGTCAAAAATATGAATTTGTATGGTAAGATTTACGGTCTGTTTTAGGAAACAAGAACAGGCGTTACTCCTTAACAGAAAACTTCTAGTCGTCCTCTTTGTTCGCTTAATACATTGCTGATTTAGCAAGTTATGGTCAGTTATTGCTTCCTAGGTTCCAGTTAAGCGGCTTAAGCCTGAAGAAAAAGCACAAATTACAAATTAAGGAAAACGCCACAATAAGGTAAGAAGTTTTAATTGAGAATCAACGCGCATTTCTGTTTCCTCGAACATATTTTAATTTTGCAAACAATCTTTTGTCTTTTCGATCTTGAATCCTTTGTGTATGATTTGATTGTTTTACTCCCAAAAGCCCTTCCTTTTTCAGTCTTGTTCCCAGTTCCCTTCACTAGCCCCCGCCACCTATAAGGTTGCGTGGAACTGGGTATTAGTTCCGGGCAATATGGCAGCTTGCTGACGAAAACGGAAGAAAAAAGTTTACCGGCATGATTCCTCTTACCTTAATCAACTTAAGACGAAGGATGTTGTACATGAAACATAAATTCTACAGGCTTGATAACGTATGGCGGATTATAATTATCGCTTTGCTTCTAATGTTTTTGTGGATTTGGGGTAAGATTGTTGGAAATAAGCTTTATATTGAACTTTAGCCTTGGCTTGTTTTAATGAAACAGTGATTATAAGCACTGTTAAGACGTCATCCTCGATGTAAGACCCTGTTAAACTCACGGTTGACGTAAAACAAAGAAAACAAAGAAGTCATCACAATAGAACCTAGGAAAACAAAAGGTGCGAAACAAAGAAAAAGTTCACAGGTTTTTACACCAAGGAAAACCCATTAAAACTAGGTATTTTCAATTGAGAAAAAAAGTAGCTATGTTTTATACTTGTGGAAACATATGGCTTAAGCAAATAATAAACCTCTCTGGCTTGCATAGATGTTATGTTTTCTCAATACAGGTCATGTGATTTATAATACTCTACAGTGTTTAGGGAAGTGTTTTTTTCTAATTTCGTCTTATTTACGTGCACATCTACGCATGAATAGACATTGGGTCAAATTTCCCTGGGACCTTTATTGGGAAAACAAAACGTACAAGCTAAAGGTTTAATTAATACATCAATCTCACCTTTTGTCCACAGTGTGGAATTCATCCCGGATGGAGAGAAGAGCACCTTATGTGATTCCTAAATCAATACAACAGCATTTAACACATTACTGCAACTTTCCAGTGCGGACATCGGGTGCAGAGGGATCGTTAAGTTTAGAAGACCTGGAGCATTCGAAGCGTTTTAGATTAGAAATGGTCCATGTGCTAATTCGCCATGGAGATAGGTCTCCAGCCATGGATATAGCCAACATGGATAACAAAAATTATGATTACGATTGTACATTTAAGACAGCAGATCGTGATCACAAACAAATGTTTGAAGAGTTCAAGCAAACATCGATGTATTTTAAACTTCGTGAGTTTGTCAAGGGTGTGAGAACTAGTCAATCTCTCGTCCCATCAGGGAAAAAATGTGAAATTGGACAGCTGACTCAGAGAGGTTTTCTTCAACACTTTGAAATTGGAAAACACATGCGAGAAGTATATCATGACTTGTTAGGAGATGATATTACAGGTGGCAATCTTCTTTTGCGGTCAACGCAAAGGACAAGATGCATTCAAAGTGCTGCAGCTTTCCTTTTTGGACTTTTAACAAAAGACACTATAATGAGAGGTAACTGGCATAAAATAATACCTCTGAAAATACAAAATCTGGAGTCCGCTCACTCTCTGTTTTGCAGTTCCCCGTCCGCATATCAAAACCTCCCTTGCCGTCCCGAGGTCTTATTATTCCGTGCGTTACGTGTCAGATATTTCGCTGAAATGCATTCACTGAGAAGGCTTGGAAAGACACTATCATGCAGGTAGCCCAACTCTTGCTTTCGGGCAACTAGAAAATCTTTGTTTTTTCACACAAATCATATGCTGGGTACCCTATATTTTTCAGATTCAGAGCACTGGGTTCCCTTAATAATGACAAAGTTAGTTGTTGATGGTGATGAAAAATGCACATAAATGCCACCAGAAACAACTGTTCTATGAACAGCAACTGTGAAATAAAATTGAAAAAAAAAACATTTGTACATTTTTGAGGAAATGTGGGGCTAAATTCAAAACTGAAACATGGAAGAGCTTAAGAGATTATTTCTTGCCCTCAAAAGCTGCAATCAAGGTGGGGGTGGGGATGGCAAGGGAGGCCTCTTCCATTTTCTATCCCTCACTCCACCCCCCAGTGTCCAGAGTGTTGGCTTACAGGCATATGATACACACAGATCCACACTGGTTTCTGCCGTTTTATGCAAATCCGTCAGAGTTTTCAAAATAAATAAATTTTTAATATAAAAAAAACTCTATAAGTTGAAATCAAGAGATGAAATAATCCACCAATTTGCAAAACTTTATCCAAGGAGAATGTAGGCTCGATTTCCGCCGTCTCCTGGGTCCAGTCTTTGATCCTCTAAGAAGAATGGAATTGGCCAATATCCTGTCTGAGTGATTCAGAAACCCCAGAAGTTTCCTGGGGGAACATGCCCCCAACCCCCCTAGAACCTTACACTTTTGGCGCTTGTTCAGGAAATCTGTCAGTATTTATCCCAGATCCGCACCTGCATTAGTAAATGATTGCTTTAAATATACAGTGTAGTGATTATAACCACAGTTCTGGTTTCTTTGTGATATAGAGGGAATAGCCATTAACCTGACTTCAGATATTTGGCTGCGAGAGGATGACCATGGTGTACCCTATAAGTGTCCGTCATTTTACCAACGTTGGGCAGAATATAAACAGACCCAAGAATATATCACAGGGGCAGCAGAAATGGAGCCATTCATGCAGAAGTACTCTCAAATACTAGGAACTTCAAGATCATCTATAACAACTGTGATATTGTACGTAAATTGAGTTTCTTTGTGTTGTCCATAGGAACACCTTTGCCCTTTGCCATTGTCACAAATGTCACTGCCAAGATACGCTTCAACATTTTATTATAAGTAGCAGAATCTCTCCTAAAATGACAAATTCCCTTAACTTGCTCCTTTTTGTAAAAAAATATTTAAAACAAGAATACATCCCTCATTATTGAATAAAACCAAAAGTGTGAACATTGTTCAAAATTTAGTGTCATGATAATACAGTACCATTATACTAGAAACACAGGTGAATGGAACTTTCTACTAACTTATTTTTTTTACTTTCCCTTTGGTTGAATTTTCTCTGAATTTAAGCCAATCAGTTTACCTCAAACATTTTTTTTTGTTTCCTTTGGGAGTTAGAATTAGTGGGGTCTGCTATTAGTTTTGTAATATTATTGATTTGCAAGATCATGTAAAAGTGAAATAAATATTAGACGGATTAAAATTCATGTTTACGCCAAACGTTAAATGTCAGATTCAAGTTGAGGATTTCCAAGAATAGAAAATAAGCAGATAAAAACTGTCCCGAACAATTCTTATAAAACTGGTGTGAAACTACTTATTTTTTAGTTGAAGTGATAAACAGTTAACGACAACTGAGGGAAAAACTTGGTCACGTGGTACAAATTCACGTTTTCCATTTGGTGTAAACGTGAATCTTAATCTCTCTAGTATAAATCAAGATTTCCTTAATTGTATGTTAACTGACACCAAAACAATAGTTACTTATTTAAATAGTAACTATTGTTTTAGTTAGTAAATTAATTATTAAAATTATTTAATTTTAATTTATTTTTATTACATATTTATTGCATATTTAATTTAATAATTATAATATTATTCATTCCTCCAGCCTGACTGATGCAATTTTAACTCGATACTGCTACAAACATCCCCTCCCCTGTGGACCAGGGGGCTGTGTGACACAGGAGATGGCAGCCGACGGAATCAACTTTGCAAGCTGGGCATTTGCTGAGAATTTCACTGCAATAGCTGATGTTGCCACCCACCCCATGTTGATTCAGATGGCAAAGAGGATGATTGACAAGTCTCGTGATAAAACCAAACTCAAGTTTATACTTTATAGTGCCCATGACAGTACTGTGACACCACTGCTACTAAATCTGGGTGTTCATGATCGGAATAAGTGGACTCCTTACGCTACCAGAGTGGTTATTGAACTCTGGAGAGACACAACATCACCAGCATCATCAAAAGAATCTATAGAACCCTTGTACTTTAGAGTTTTGGTTAATGGCAAAGCTGTCACTAGTAAGATGAAGTTCTGTGGAGAAGCTTTGCTTAAGGGTGAACTTTGTCCTGTTAGGGAACTGATTACTTGGCTCTCGGCAGGTAAAGGGGCGAAAGGAATGGATGATAATTATCAGTCACTTTGTAATACATGAAAAGGAGTCTTTCTAGGTGACTTCATCGCAACAAAATTTCCTCATGTAGCTAGAAAAATGCAGACAGTATTTGTTTTTTTTTAATTTATGCTGGTTATTCAAGAATGACGAGACCAAAGAAAGGGTTTAATAATGGAGGGTTTTTTCAGTCTTATACTAGTGGCAGCATATGTTACTTTTCAATAAACGTTGTTGGAAAGCAATAAGGGAAATTTCATGAAAAAATTGATTTCCAAAGTCAGCCACGAAGCGTGAATCTTGTCATAAAATGAAAAGGTAAAACATTTGTGAGGTTTACACCTTTCTATGGCACTGAGAACCGTGACTTTATGATTAGGAGATTTACAGCTTCAACAACCTCATGGCTTTGTTGCACAGGCCTTAGTGACTAAGTGACTTAGTGGCCTTAGTGACTGTACTATGCTGAACATCTAACGGCTGTACACCGTAAAGATTTATTAGTCAGAGATATTGAGGCCATATGGATACAGGTGAAATTCCCTACCCACGCTACTTTATTCTCAGTTGTTTACCGATCTGAACTCGAAACTCCGAACTTCTTTGAAAACTTTCACGGCGTTCTTGAGAAAGCCTGGTTGAAAACAGACAGTATTTTCGTCCTTGGTGACTTAAACTGCTGCATGTTGGAAGCCCAAAACAATTCTGGCTCCACCTTAATTACATCTAAGACAAAGAATTTGCTGAGGCTTTTTGAAGATTTTAATATGCAAAATGTTATTGCTGAACCAACCCGCATAACTTATACCACAAAGTCACTGATTGATCTTATTGTTACCACCAAGGTGGATGTTGTGCGATGCACAGGAGTAATGCCACTAGGTATATCCGACCATTGCCTAGTGTATGCGACGCTTAAATTGGGCAGCAAAAGACCACCGCCGAAGATTAATCGCACCAGAAACTTTAAAAATTTTAATGCAGCGAATTTTAAGGCTGATAATTATTGAAAAGATTCCTTTTCATATCTTGGAAATTTTTCATCACAAAGACGATGCGCTCTGGGGATGGGAACAATTGTTTAAAGATATATGCAATGCTCACGCCCCGTTTAAGGATGTGAAAGTGAGAAGTATTTCTGCTCCGTGGATTAACAACACAATTAGGCACAAAATGAATCGCAGATTTAAATTATTCAAAGAGGCAAACCGGACGAAGGATCCTAGCAAATGGGCTGCATATAAGAAACTTAGAAATGAAATCACAGCGGATATACGCAGAGCCAAGGCTAAGCATTTTAAAGATCTATTAGCTGATGTCAAAACCACTGCATAGTATTGGAACCTGCTTTCAAACTGAAGGCGAATAACCCTAAATTAAGGAAAGCGATAGGTCCATTGAAAAGAGAGGTTGGATCGCTCGCAGTTGATGACAAAGAAAAATCAAACCTAGTCAACAATTTCTTCTCTAACATCGGAGAGAAACTGGCTGGCAGTTTCCAGCCCCAATATCTATCTCACCAGGCCACGTCGACTAAGATTGTTCCCTGTGTCAATAACATTGCACTATCGCCTTTGGCCATTGAGAGAAAATTAGCTAATCTCAAAACAAATAAAGCGACAGGACCCGACGACATATCACCGAAAATAGTCAAGAAAGCTGGAGATGCATTGCTATCCCCGTTGATGTTCCTTTACAATATGAGTTTGAAAGATGGTTGCGTCTTCAGCCAATGGAAGACTGCGAGAGTCAATCCTGTTTTTAAAAAGGATGACGAGACTGAAATCGGAAACGCCCCATATCTCTTCTCTCTCAGTGTTCCGAGCAAAATACCTGAAACCATTGTTGCTGATTCGATCATTCACCATGCCTTGAAAATAGATTAACTACAGACAAACAATGGGCTTACAGGAGAGGATATTCTACAGAGCTGTTGCTAGTACATATGACAGAAATTTGGAGGAGTGAAATAAAGTTGTTGGTATAGTGCTTGTAGATTTCCAGAAAGCGTTCGACTGTGTCTCCCATAATGTGCTATTACGTAAATTAGAAAATGATTTTGGAATTAATGGGTGCTACTCGACTGGCTGCGCAGTTACCTTGACAATAGAAAACAATATACTGTGCTAAATGATATAGCATCAGATCTTAACATTGTTAAATCGGGAATACCGCAGGGTTCCGTTCTAGGACCGACCTTATTTTCTCTTTACACAAGTGATTTACCTCAAGCTATAACCACTGCGACAACCTACATGTCTGCTGATGATACTACCCTATGTTGCATTGGCGATTCTATCGACGCAGTAATTTCTGAACTTAACAAAGCTTTGGAAGAGTTTCTATACTGGTGCAAGACAAACTCCCTTGTGCCTCATCCAAAGAAATGCGAAGCAATGATCCTCCATCGTGGAAGATTCACTGGCCCTGCATTGAAAGAGTTAACGTTGGCCCAGCACACCATCAAATGGACAAATGGGTTACACACTCTCGTCTATTAGGCGTATTGATAGATGATCAACTAAACTGGTCTAAACATGTTAGTGTTGTTAAAAAAGGCTTTGTTGATAAGTTAAACTTGTTAAAACGTAGCAAATTTCTTCCAAAGAATATGTTATTAGACTTGTATTTTAGAGTTATTATGCCGTCGATCGTATATGGTATATCAGTATGGGGAGGCCTCACAAATAAGGAAGGCCTTAAGGCATTAGAAGCACTGCATTGTAGAGCTGCGAGAATTATCTTTGAGCTACCTTGGGAGGTGTCTAATGCAGATGTTATGAAAAAGGCTAATTGGTCTTCTTTAGCCTTTATGTATAAAATTAGCTTAGCTAAGCTTATGTATAAAATCCACAATAACCTGACTCCAGACGCTATGTCAGCTATTATTAAGAACAATGATAACATCAAGCGATATCAACTTATAAAGAAACTGAAAATTGATGTCCCTCGTTTTAACACCAACTACATGAGGAACTCTGTAGCTCGTAGAGGAGCAATAGTTTGGAACACGTTGGTTCCTCAACTTAATGACGATATAGACAATGTTAAGAAATATGCGATTATACACCGAATGCAAATATGGCGGATCTCTCGGTCAGCCCGGGTCTAGTTGCGCGAAAGCGAGGCTAGTGAGGCCTCAATAGTTTTGTTTTGACTGCGCGTCTTAGCGATTCAGTCGATGAATATCGTTTCCTTCGAGTTGTTACGTGCTTAAGAGCCATCAAATAGGAGATTTAACTCCAGCAGAGACGAAAGTTGATTATCTTCGCTTTGCCAAAGTTCTTTACGAAGAAAGAAATGGATTCAAGCGATTCGGCGCGGCGAATGGAGGCACTCTACTATCACGGAGTTATTTTTTAAAAGAACGAAAGTGTGCTCGCTTCACTTCAGAAGAGAAGACTCACGAAACTATTAGAATGGGTGAATAACTGAAAGATTCATGGTTCTGTTTCAAGTTTGCTTTGTCCGTTCTCTTACCAAGGAAAGGTAAATATCCTCGAGGACGAGTGAATCCGCCGTCGCGACTTACCGATCTTTAGAAGCTCTCACGGACAAAGGGCGAATGTTTTTTCACAGTCTTCACGATCCTGTGTTCAAGAGTTTGAGCAGTGCCATAAAAGAAGCAATCGCTGTTAGTTTATCTCGAAACAATCCGACAAGTTGCTAAAATAGATCACGCGCAAGGTCAAATACTATGCTCGAATAC
>OZ037992.1:5651516-5779016 GCA_964035705.1 Porites rus
AATCCATCTCTAAAACGTTTTCGAGTTTCCGCGAAATCCAGCAGTTTTTTTGGAGGGGATGACCAAAACACTAGGGATTTGGGCATCCCGAGAGGGTACCGGGGGATGCCCAAAACGCTGCAGTAATGTGAGAAGGGGATGATTTGGGAATGGGGATGCCCAAAACCAGGCTTTTGTACATTATGCTAGCATTTTTTCGAGCATTTTAGTGAGGCAAAAGCATTGAGCATTATTCGAGCATTTTAGTGGCATTTTCCCCGGAAAATTAATTTTTCCGAGAAAATAAAATAGAAATTAACTTTTTTCAGGAGCCCATGCCCCACAAGCTCCTGCGTTTTTAAAGAAAATGAAGACTAAAACTCAAAATTCACAAAAAACCTAATACAGCTGTTTTTTTGGCTGTATTTATGAACTTGTACATGTTGTCGTTGTTACTTGCAACACTTGCACGTTTTTGTAAGTGTAAACTTTGAAATTAATTTAAAAAACCCTTTGTATGATGAGCATCATCCGAGCATTTTAGTGACTTTTTTGGGGAGACCGAGCATTTTAGTGGGAAAAATGGATCATTAAGGTGGAGCATTTTAGTGGGGAAGCAAAAGCATAATGTACAAAAGCCTACCCAAAACGCTGTGACACGATGACACCGCCTGTCACCTATAAGATGCGTGGAACTGGGAATTAGTTCCGCGTTCCGGGGAAAAATTTATGGCGGCTTGCTGAGGGAAAAGGACAAGAAAAGTTTACCGACATGATTCCTCTCACCTTAATCAAGTTAAGACGAAGGATGTTGTACATGAAACATCAACTCTACAGGCTTGATAACGTGTGGCGGATTATAATTGTCGCTCTGCTTCTCATATTTTTGTGGTTTTGGGGTAAGATTGTTGAAATAAGCTTATTGAACTTTAGCCTGTCACAGGCCAGCGGCGGATGCAGCATTATTACAAAGAGGGGGTTGTAAGTATGAGAGTTCAAGGCAAACGTCCCTGGGCCAAGAAATGGGGGAGGGGGAGTTGGGGGGTAATGTTTGAATACATAGATTTTCGGCATTTTGATTGAAGAGGTATAAATTTGTCTCATCTGAGACACTATTATTAAGGACTAAGAGTACAGTGCAACAACGATAGTTCATTAGTTGTTTGTCAAAACTGAGACTAGCTTGAAAGAGCCTTCTTGGATGAGCCTTTACAAAGACTTGCTGGCATATCTCGTCTTCCTCGAATCTCTTGGAGTAGTATATGGCGATCTACTGGGAGATCAGAGAATCGCTCTTCAGGCGTTGTTGACCTAGAGCAGTTCTTGATTCATTTCATCCATCATCAGTGAAACCGACGGCTCAGCTTCTGCGTTTGTGATCGGTAGGGTGTAGGCAATGACCAGAAGGCGACAGATATTTGGAAAAGCATCTTCATCGCAAACACCAGGTGCTAATATAAGGTTGTTTGGAAGCTCCCTATCTGTTGACTGCCAGAGTGTTTTCCATCTACTTAGTACCTAATTTCCAAGGGATTTAAGAAATGGAATATCTTTCTCCCAGAACAGCATGTCTTCTACTTCATCATCCTGCTGCAGTGCCTTGTTTACTATAATCGATGGCACGACATAGAGCAGATGGCTGGCGTGGCGATCTTCGTCAGAAAATCGACCTTGCATTTGGATGATTAAGGAGTCAAGAAGAGGAATAGATACAGTCTTCTTGTAACGATCGATTGGACTGGAACTAACATTATAACTTATAATATTATTTTTGGCATGAAAAAGGGATAGACATGGATAGCCAGACAAGTTTGAAAATTTCCCAAAGGGGGGGTTGCAACCTCCTCAACCCTCCCCCTGGATCCGCCTCTGGAGGCTTGGCTTGGTTTATTGAAACAGTGATTATAAGCACCGTTAAAACGTCATCCTCGGTGTAAGACCCTGTTAAACTCACGGTTGACGTACAACAAAGAAAACACAGAAGTCATCACAATAGAACCTTGGAAAACAAAAGGTGCGAAACAAAGAAAAAGTTCACAGGTTCTTATACCGAGGAAAACCCGTTAAAACAAAGTATTTTCAAATGAGAAAAAGGTAGCTATGTTTTATACTTGTGGAAACATATGGCCTGGCTTAAGCAAATAATAAACCCCTTTAGCTAGTATGTTATGTTTTCTCAATACAGGTCATGTGATTTATAATACTCTACAGTGTGTAGGGAAGTGTTTTTTTCTAATTTCATCTTATTCACTTGCATATCTACACATGGATAGACGATGGAGTCAAGTTCCCCTGGGAACTCTATTCGGAAAACAAAACATACAAGCTATTAATAAACAGGTTTATTTAATACGTCAATATCGCCTTTTGTCCACAGTGTGGAATTCATCCCGGATGGAGAGAAGAGCACCTTATGTGATTCCTAAAGGTAGCTGTGTTTTATACTTGTGGAAACATGTGGTTTAACTCTTTAAGTCCCAATAGTGTCCAACAGCAATTTTCTCCTAACGATATCCATACATAATGTCATGAGATTAGGTTATGAGAATTAATAAAATGATCACCCAAGAGAAAATACTTTGATCTTTTATCAAATTCTCTTAACTAATTAATCTTAAAGGAAATGTATAGAGATCAGTTTGGAGAATTTGTATGTGGATATTGGGGCTTAAAGAGTTAAGCAAATGATAAACCTCTTTAGCTAGTATGTTATGTTTTCCCAAGACAGGTCATGTGATTTATAAATACTCTAGTTAGTGAGTGTGCAGGGAACCATTTTTTCCTAATTTCATCTTGTTCACTTGCATATCTACACATGAATAGACAATGGAGTCAAGTTCCCTTGGGAACTCTATTTGGAAAACAAAACATACAAGCAAAAGAGGTTTATTTAATACGTTGATCTCGCCTTTTGTCCACAGTGTGGAATTCATCCCGGATGGAGAGAAGAGCACCTTATGTGATTCCTAAATCAATACAACAGCATTTAACACATTACTGCAACTTTCCAGTGCAGACATCGGGTGCAGAGGGATCATTAAGCTTAGAAGAACTGGAGAATTCAAAGCGTTTTAGATTAGAAATGGTCCATGTGGTAACTCGCCATGGAGATAGGACTCCAGCCATAGATATAGTCAACATGGATAACAAAAATTATGATTATGATTGTACATTTGAGACAGCAGATCATGATCACAAACAATTGTTTGAAGATTTCAAGCAAACATCGATGTATTTTAAACTTCGTGAGTTTGTCAAGGGTGTGAGAACAAGTCAATCTCTTGTCCCATCAGGGAAAAAATGTAAAATTGGACAGCTGACTCAGAGAGGATTTCTTCAACACTTTGAAATTGGAAAACACATGCGAGAAGTATATCATGACTTGTTAGGTGATGATATTAGTGGTGGCAATCTTCTTTTGCGATCGACAGAAACAACAAGATGCATTCAAAGTGCTGCAGCTTTCCTTTTTGGACTTTTAACAAAAGACACTATAATGAGAGGTAACTACAAAATAATACAACCTCTGGAAATATAAAATCTGAAGAATCTCTGTTTTGCAGTCCCCCATCCCCATGGGGCGATTTTTGTATGACCTTGAAATGAAAACATGTGAACAAAACAGAAACAACAAACAAACAGAAATAGAGCGATTTGATTGGTTTATCGAATGTATACAAACACGCGTGACTTTTGGTTGGTAAAGCGAATGCTGGGGTGAAAATCATCATGCCCAAGAATGTTCTAGAAATCAATTGATACTTTGCTTTCACGTCATACTGCAACAGGATTGGCCACTTGAACAAAGCCTCCTCCTTATTAGGGTTTTTTTTGTGGGAAAACTCAGAGTCTATGTTTTGATCATTTCATCCATTGGCTGATAAAACAATAATAATGAACACTTAGCGAAACCATTTTTCAAGGTCATACGAAAATCGCTCTATCAAAACCTCCATTGCCATTGCAAGGCCTTATTATACCAAGCGTTTGGTCGAAGATATGTCACTGAAATGCAATGACCGAGAAGGTCAGGAAAGACACTTTCAGGCAGGTAGCAGAGCCTGGTGGCCCCAGATGCACAACTCTTGCACTCGGGCAACTAGAAAATCTTTGTTTTTTCATACAAATCATATGCTGGGTCCCCTTAATCTTTCTCAGTTTTAGAGCACTACACTACAGACTACACTACTTTACAGAACGATAGTGATGAAAGATTTACATAAATACCCTCATAAGCAACAGTGTTCTATGAACAGCAACTATGAAATAAAACTCGAAAAAAAAAAAAACATTTTTACCTTTTTGAGGAAATGTGGGGCTACAATGTGTGGTTCCAGAAAATATCCATGCCCCCCCCCCCCCCCCCCCCCCACGGAAGATCATTGGAAATTCCAAGGGGGAGGGGGGGTTCAAAGGCAGTAATTGAGGGGTAGGGGGGTTCATGGGAAGCTACTTTTCCAGAGGGTGACAAACCACGAACAAAACATTGAAATCAACGTACGATCGATCGTAAGCACAAAAACATACATACATTGTTTTGAAACAAAAGTCAGTACTCCTAGCCATTGAGATGAGGTTAACATCATTATAGCTTTAATGTTTCTGTTTTTACTTTGAGTTAGCTAGCGTTACAATCTCAAGAAGAACGATGTGTCTTTGGAATGAAGTCGAAACGAAAATGATGGACATGACTGGAGTCTTGTCCCCAGACTCCCAGCTTGTCTCGTTTTCGTCCCACCAACATTTTAATGCTTTCACTTCCGTTTACTGAGCATCACTTTTCACTACCTTCACATGCAGGAAACACTTTTTTGATACGTTTCATGTTTTATCAGTGGTTATTCGGGGGACAAACTCGTAAAAAATGCGATGGAATGCAATGAAACAAGAGTACTTCCGTTCCCATTTCTTTCTTGATCTTCAGAAGGCCTGGCTACCTCGCTAGTAAAATTTCTTCTGCAATGGGCTATTGCATTAATTTTAATATCCGTACCCCCCGGTTGAGGACTTACCTTTTCTTCTTACCCCTGAAGATTGGCTGAAATTGCATTCACCCCTGAAGAATTTGGGTCCTACCCCTGAAGAATATGGGTTTATCCCTGAAGAATTTCATATTTTTGTACTCTATCCTTAAAGAAATCCTGAATTTTTTAACTTACCCCTGGAGAATTGCATGGTGCCTCAACTAGGGCGGGGGGGGGGGGGGCGGATATTAAAATTTAATGCAACAGCCCAATCGTGATGATGTTCACGAAACCTAGCATTTGGCATGTGTTAGTGAAGTTTTTGGTCCTTAATAAGAATCAACCTGATGAAACTGACAAAATGTGCAGACAAATGAATAGCCAGGAAGGAACCTTGTAAGTTTCTAGGTTTTTTTTGCTATCGTTTGCAAAGTGGTTTAGGCGAGTGAAACTTAAGTTCTCTTCATAAGGTTCGCATCGGAGTAAGCACAAAAATGTAGAACAATGGATGTTTTAGAGTTTGCAACCCATATGTTTAAGCTTATAAGCTTATGCATAAAAACAAGACACACGTAATATGCGAATTTGATGGTGAAGAAGCTAAAAGTTTAGGCGAATAATAAGCTTGACAAAAGTTTACACTGTTATAATAAAATTCTGCCATATTTTTGTAAATGAGTTAGTCTTTACTTTCTTTTTTTTAAAGTGCCCAAACCACTTTGACATGAAGAAGTCCCCGTTTAAAAATTCTGGAAATTCCTGGGGGGTGGGGGGGTGCAAATCAAAGAGTCATTCGTTGGAGGGGTATAAATACTTTTCTGGAACTACACAATTCAAAACTAAAGCATAGAAGAGCTTAAGAGATTATTTCTTGCCCTCAAAAGCTGCAATCAAGCTTGAAGGTGGGGATGGGGATGGCAAGGGAGGCCTCTTACCATTTCCATCCGTCACCCCACCCCCCAGTGTCCAGAGTGTTGGCTTTTAGGCATATTGTAGGTGCAGATCCACACTGGTTTCTGCCATTTTATGGAAATCGGTCAGAGTTTTCATAATAAAATTAATATATTTTTAATATAAAAAAAACTCTCCAAGTTGAAATCAAGAGATGAAATAATCCCACGATTTGCAAGGCTTTATCTGAGAAGAATGGAATTGGCCAATATCCTGTGTCTGAATGATTCAAACCCCAGAAATTTCCTGGGGTAGCATGCCCCCAAGTCCCCTAGAACCTTGCACCTTTGGTGCCCGTTCAGGAAATCGGTCAGTATTTATCCCAGATCCGCGCCTGTATTGGTAAATGATTGTTTTAAATATACAGTGAAATGATTATAACTGTTGTGGTTCAATTATGTCCTTGGTTTAAATTCTATTTTCCTTTGTTTTTGGGTATGGTAATATATGATAATGAGTTTAAAACAAAGAAAAATAAAATTTAAACCAAGGATAAAATTGAACCACAACATAACCAACCTCTCTTGTTTTAAGCTAGTTTTTCCTTCCATAAAGGTTAAAATTCTAAGGTTTTGTCTGTTGACAATTCTGGTTTCTTTGTGATGTAGAGGGAATAGCCATTAACCTGACTTCAGATATGTGGCTGCGAGAGGATGACCATGGTGTTCCCTACAAGTGTCCATCACTTCACCAACGTTCAGCAGAATATAAAAAGCGCCAAGAATATATCACAGGGGCGGCAAAAATGGAGCCATTCATGCAGAAATATTCTCAAATACTAGGGACTTCAAGATCATCTATAACAACCGTAAAATTGTATGTAAACTGCGTTACTTTGTGTTGTTCATAGCAACACCTTTGCCCTTTTCCATCTTCCCAAATGTCACTGACAAGATACTCTTCAACATATTTAATGATAAGTAACAGAATCTCTCCTAAAATGACAAACTTCCTTAAATGGTTCCTTTTTCTAATAAAAGTATTTAAAACAGGAATACACTCCTTATTTATTGAATAAAACCAAAAATGGGATCCTTACAGCCAGTAACTTTTTCTGGCTCAACATTTATGCATCAGTCAATTCCACCTGTGCCCATCCCCCCCTCCCCCCCCACCCCGGGCTGACCCCTGGGCATTAGCATTTTTTTTGCCTTGGATGGCAAATTCCTGGGGGTAGGGACTCGTGAGCTGTCAAATCCCCTGGGGTGGGGACGAAAAAAGAGTGCCATTTTAAGCATTTTAATGTGCGATATTTTGTTTCAATTAACGTCTTCCTTTGTAATAGTGCTAGGATTTTAATTAAGACTTCACGCCCGCGACTATACGCACCAGTTTATGGTTTTGGTATTGATTTAAAATTATTGACATTAAAATTAATAGAGCACTGTTAAGTTATATGTTATGAATAGTTTTATAAATATATGAAAGGATGTTCTTCAAATAATATCAAAAGAAATTTGATTCAATAACCAAAAAATGTTGATTCACATCAATAGCTCCAATTTCGCTATGTAAGCAATGAAGAAATCGGTATGCATAAAATCGAGAACATGCCTTTACAACCCTCTTCAATTTATTCCTGTCCTTGACAGATGAGCTAATCTGCTTTTTTTCCAGCAAAACCTTCTGTGTAGTTATATTCTGACAGGAAACCATGTGCGTGTCAAAAGCTCGGGAATGGCCCCAGGGTTGGTAAATGCCCAGGCCCCAGGCAGTGCAAAATTTGCAAATGCCCCACCCCCGGGACTGACAAGGCGGGCAAATGCCCCGCAGTAGCCCGGGGGGGGGGGGGGGGGGGTGCTGGGTACAGCTGGAATTGACTGATGCATTAGTGTCACAATAATACAGTACCACTAGAAACACAGGTGAATGGAACTCTCCACTAACTTTTTTTTTTTTACTTTCCCTTCAGTTGAATTTTCTATGAATCTAAGCCAAAAAGTTTAACTCAAACAATATTTTGGGTTTCCCTTGGGAGTTAGAATTAATGGGTCTGCCATTAGTTTTGCAATATTATTGATTTGCAAGGTTGTGTAAAAGTTAAATAAAATTAATATTCTATATAATTAAAATTTCCATAAGTGTATGTTAACTGACACCAATACAATAGTTACTATTTTAATAATAATAAATTAATTTAATATAGTTACAGTCAAACCAGGTCAAGCGTACCCCCCAAGAATACATAAATGAATTTATTATTCAAAAGTTGAATCTGTTGCTAGTTGTAGATTTCAGATTGATCTCTGCATTCTTGTATCTGTAATGAGCCGTGAATTCACACGCGAGGCAGTTATGAAATTTCTACCAGCTCCATTTTCCTGAAATTGATGTAAATGTCTTCTAACAAGATTAATCCATTCAAAGATTTCCAATCTGACGAAATACAGAAAAGTTCTCGTAAAATATTCACTGCTCATTACGCATGCAGAAATGCCGCTTTGAATTTGACACCAGTTACGGGAACGACTTACGGATTCATTTTTCAAATAATCAATTCACTGATAGAATCTTGGGGGGTACGCTTGACTTGGTTTGACTGTAATGCTAATTTCTATTTTAATTTATTTTAATTACATTTTTAATTTAATCCTTGTATTCCTCCAGCTTGACTGATGTAATTTTAACTCGATACTGCCACAAACATCCCCTCCCCTGTGGACCCGGGGGCTGTGTGACACAGGAGATGGCAGCAGACGGAATCAACTTTGCAATTTGGGCATTTGCTGAGAATCACACTGCAATAGCTGATGTTGCCACCCACCCCATGTTGATTCAGATGGCAAAGAGGATGATTGACAAGTCTCGTGATAAAACCAGACTCAAGTTTATACTTTATAGTGCCCACGACAGTACTGTGATACCACTGCTACTAAATCTGGGTGTTCATGATCGGAAGAAGTTGACTTCTTATGCTACCAGAGTGGTTATTGAACTCTGGAGAGACACAACATCATCAGCATCATCAAAAGAATCTATAGAACCCTTGTACTTTAGAGTTTTGGTTAATGGCAAAGCTGTCACTAGTAAGATGAAGTTCTGTGGAGAAGCTTTGTTTAAGGGTGAACTTTGTCCTGTTAGGGAACTGATTACTTGGCTCTCAGCAGGTAAAGGGGCAAAAGGAATGGATGACAATTATCAGTCACTTTGTAATACATGAAAAGGATATTTCTCGGTGACTTCATTGCTACAAAATCAGCCATGAAGCATGAATCTTCTGTCATAAAATGAAAAGGTAAAACGTTTGTGAGGTTTACACCATCCTTTTGACACTGACAACCGTGAAGTTGATTAGGGGATTTACAGCTACAACAACCTCGTGGTTTCGTCACACAGGCCTTAGTTCTTAAAATCCGACAATGTTATTTGAAATAGCTGTAGTGTATATTTTCATTATAGTCCACCCTCTCTTTATAAGCAAAAGCTGTTCAAGATGGATGCCTGCCAAACCTAAAATTGATGCATGGATGCTTGAGTTGGTTGCTCCTACTTTTTCGTCATTTTCTTCGACTCTAAGGCCAACACCTCAGTGTTAGTGCTGCAAATTTATAAATTTGGTATTTATTATCTTGAGATAAACCTTTCATTTGCTACAGTCGAGTTTATTTTATATTAATTATTTATATGAATGCATTTTTCACTTCTTCCTATTAACTTATAAGCAACCTATTGACTTTCATCAATACAAGTAGTGCAGACAGACTGGAATTGTCATTACCTTGCGCAAAAGGTTTTTAGGCAGGAAACTTATTTTATGGTTGCTAAAATAGTTTCCTTATCAATTTTAGTATTTTGTTGTATAATCTTTTAATTCTATCATAGTTCAAAGTGTAGTAGGCACTTTGACCTGAGCTGATCGAACTAAAATCTCATTTCCCTAGTTTACTTGTAAGCAACTGAGTCTTTGAATGGTATATTCCAAGACACGCACACAAACCAGACAAGAAGTAGAATTAGAATAGTCAGCCCTTAAGTGACAGGACAAGGACAAGAGAAGCACATCCAGCTGTATGTGATGTTCTTTTTTTATTACCAATACTAATTTGGATAATAAATTAATAAACCCGCAAGAAGGGTCCTGCAAATTTACGTCTATTCTACAAAGAAGATAATTATACTCTCATTTTCCAACGGGATCTAAACCGTTTAATGCACAGCATCAGTTTTGACATTAAGGAAAATAAAAAACAGCCATTACCAGAACAATGCAATGCAATACAAAATGTCCATGTAATAAAAGTCAAACCTCTTGAAGTGACCCCCCAAAATTCCAGGATTTAACCCTTGAAGCCCTAATATCAAAATTCAAATTCCCATTTGCTATCCCTATACGTTTCCTATAAAAGTAGTAATGAGAAGTTGTTGAAGTATCAACTCATTGTATCTTGTGTGATCATCGCCTTAATTCTCACCACCAATCTGTTATAAAAAGCATTGATATCACAAGGAGAATTTTGATACTGATCACTATTAGGGCTTAAAGGGTTAATGGTCATTTGCAGGAGGTGGTGCTTTGTGAGAATCAAACCACATGAGCTCTCTTCCAAGAGGAGTTCAGAACATGTCCACCTTTTGGAAAAAAATTTCTAAATGTTGGTACACACTAAGGGACTAGTTGCAGCAACGTGTATTGGAGGATTTTTGTGAAAATCTTTGTCTCTGCAACTAGTCACACAAATTCAGTCTGATTTGAGTTCTCTGACTTGCTGCAGTGACAAAATTCTGTTGCAGAGACAGATTTTCACAAAAATTCTCTGGTACACACGAATTGATTTGTCACTGCAATGTGTCGCCCCAACATTTTGCTACAAGTAGTTGCGTGACCTGTGCACAAGGGGTGATCTGTTGCCACAACGTTTTGCTGCAACTTGTCACCTGGTGTGTACCAACCTCTTATAAGAGGTTAAAAGCAATGGAAATTTCAAAACTGTAACTCCAAATAGTAGTTGCGGTTGCTAACAGGAGATGGTCATTTACAAGAGTTCCCAAAAACATTTTGACATTTTGGATAGGTGATTGCTTATGGGAGGTCATCACACATGGAGGTTTGACTTTTTCACGTTTGAAGACATTTAAGTTTAGGCTCCTCTGCTGTCCCCCTTTTTGTAATATCCTGTCTCTATTCTCTTATCTGTTCTCTTTACGCTGGAAAAAATCCATGGATAGGTCTTCTGCATTTTAGTTGGTTACCATCAGTTAGTCATGTGACCAATTAACATGAACACTTGACAATATGGCTTTATGTATAACTTTTGAAAATGAAATGAGCAAGTTTCAATACGCCTTTACCATTCATCATGTTTGAAATGAGTGGGAATCTGGGTATTATTTGCATCCACAAAATTTCTCGCGATTGTTTAAAGATACAGAGTGCAGGTATACGAACATGGCAGACTACAAATGGCTTTGCTCCACACTAGAATAAAAGTTTCAGAAATTCACCAAACCTTTACTATTACAGAATTCCCAAAAACCCTTAAACACCAGGCATATCTTCTTCAATCAAATTACCTTGAGAGTCGTTTCCAGGTGGTTCAGTGCTGTCCAGTTCATTTTTGTCGTCCTTCCAAATGATTCCTTGAGCCTTTGCACTCACATAATCATGCCAGATCACCACTCATTTAGGATATGGTAAATTGACAAGCTATTGACAAATAAATGTTCTTATCATGCAGGTCCAAGTCGTTCAAACATTAGATAGTGCTGTCCATCAGATAAATCACTATCCAGTTGATAAGTATTAGAGATTTATCCAGTGTATAGTGCTATCCACCTCGAACAGCTGGGGCCTGATTTTTTTACTATGTCTTGGTCCATGTTGTTTCCTTTAAGCGAGCCCAACTATTTAAGCTCCCATGCAGAAAGAAGAAAAAGAAGTTAATAAACCAGGCCCCAGTTGTTCAAAATAATGGTGGATAGTGCTATCCACTGGATAAATCACTATCCAACGGATAAGCATCAGGGAAAGCAAATTATTGTCATTATTATACATTGTAGTCACCATCTGTCTTCTGATTGGCTAAAAGCCTACAGTTAATTCTGGGAAACAGCGCAACCTACAGATTATTCACCAATCTGTACCTACAGATTAGTGAATAATCTGTAGGTTGCGCGCGCAATGCATGATTTCCAAGAGCAAAGTCAAGTGCACGGACAGCAATGTCCAGTTTGCGGACAGCGAAGTAAGAATGGCTTCTATAATAAAAAAATAAGAATTGCTTGTATAATAAAACAATTATTAGATTCAGTTATTGTGATATCCGGAATGATCAAGGTCTCGGTTAGTGTTATCAGCTGAAGCCGAACACTTACCTCGACCTTGATTATTCCGTATATCACAAAAACCTCATCCAATAATTGTTTATTATTGCATTTTCCACTGGATAGTGCTATCCACCTTCAAACAACTGGGCCTAGCAAGATAACCTCTTCGAAATACTCCACATGGGGACCCTGTGCATGAGAGATTGACAAAAATTTCCCTGACATACAGTTGAATGGAACTCGGCCATCAAGCTGGATCAGAATACACTGAAGACAGCCAAACTGTTGATTTATATTACATTCAGCCATCTAGAGGTTCTGACAAAAGAAATTTTATTTTCAGCCTTGGGCTATTGTTTATATATTTAAGGATCCCTGTGTGAAACCCATAACAATGGCATTGTTTATACAAATAAAATTTAAAAACATACTATGTAAGGGCTAACAAAATTATTATTATTTCTATTCAATTTAACTGCACACAGCATTTATAATATTGTTATTGAATGTTCTAGCTGCCAAACTTGCTCCACCATGAAAGGTTGAGTACACAATATTTGCGAGCAACTTGTCCAACCTTGGTTCACTGAGTTATGTGTGGACATATCCATGACTCAAGCATTCTGTCAACAAAATGTCATTGTACTTCTACTTCTAGGATTGATGTTTTGTGATCTAAATGACAGATCTTCTTCACCAAGACTTCATCTCAGTGTCAAACCTTGCGAGGTTCTTGACTATTCCAAGTAGATTTGCAGATCAGAATGAAGCACCATTCAGCTTTTATTCTAGTTCTACTGATTGTCGACTTCAGCACTCTGAAGTTTCAATTTACAACTACTGCTACTTCATCATTCCTCTTCAGGTTCTTGCGCTGAAGTTTCCATTTACAACTATTGCTTCGTCATCATTCCTCTTCAGGTTCTAGCTCTTCTACACTGATGCCACCACTACCATAAGGTGTCCACTGTCAGCTGCACTGTCTAGGAGATCTGGAGAAACTCGTGCCAAGTGCTCCTGGGCAAAATCACACGGTGGGAAGATATGAAGCACATAGCTTGGCTATGAGGAGAAACAAACAATGGCATGAACAAGAAATATCACTAACTTATAAAAGCACCTCTATTCTTGTGTAGTTTGGACCCAGTGATATAAGAAAGTAAACATAACAGGTGCATGCATAATAATAAAGCTTATCCTGGTTTCTCTGCACAAAGGTCACCTTCCCTCTGGATGGGATATTGTAGTGGAACATCAGTGTAACAAGGGGCCTAGTGACTGGGAAAATTAATAATCATGTTCCCTATAACAAGGTTTCATAATACCCAGGTTCTTTTAATGTACATTTTACGATTACTGGGGACAAGAATGTTGTTCACTCTACTGACCACTTTATCATTATTGTCTAGTCGCGTCCAATACTGCCGCATTCTTGAGCACTCTAAGGATCATCAAACAAACCTTACGTACCCTCTCATACCATGAAATTCTTTGAAGTCCCAGTAACAAAATGTATTTCACAGACTGTGTCGAGTTAGCGATCAGTGCGATTAGTACGGATCAACACACCATATAATTTTACCCTATCACTTACAAAAATTAGTTCATACAAAAACTGCTATCAAAATTCATGCCCTTCATTTTTTCTTTTTTCATCGCACCCTGATATGGCCCTGTATGAGTAAAAACAGAGCCCATTGCCTATTCATTTTACCCGTTTGAGATAAAAAGAAATGAACTATCTATAAGTTTGCATAAACATCTTAGTTTATTACCTGAGTGCTCCCTGGCCTAGCAACATTGATGATCCCGGCAGCCTGTTTCTGCTGCAAGTAGTTTATAAAACCACTCTTCAATGCACGTGTCTGTGCATGAACATCAAGAGGATCTCTACCACATGGCAGTGCCAGCAACAAACAGTGATCCTTGTCAGACTGTTGAGAGAATCAGCACAAAATACTTGGTCAAGTAGATTATGGCATCAAGCTATTTAGTCTGCTTTTTTTCCCCATGAAAACTTACAACTATTGATGCATATTAAGAACCTGTGGCAAAAAAACTAATCTCAATCATCCATGGAAAGGAAGCAACTGAATGTTGTATAATTAATGCTTGAACGAAATGTATAACTGGTCCCAGGGCCCAAAATAATGGCTGGTCAACAGACAATGTCCGGTCAGTAGACAGATTTGACCTCCCAAAACTTCACTCACCGGTCACGTCGACCAATCACCCATGCACTCTCATTCTTGAAAAACTAGCCAAATTCTCCCTAAAAATCTTAGATTTTGTCTCTTTGTAAAAATACAATCGCATTCACAAATAGAAAATTACACAAAGATAAGTTAACTTCTTTTACCAATATTTTGACTGGTCAGAAACAAGATTTGACTGAGCAACACTTTCTTTGGTCTGTCATCGTGTCCGGCCACTACCCAAAAATTATTTTGAGCCTGGTTTCCTGCAGTCAATAAGGCGTTTTTCCAATTCTGTAACAAACTAACACTGCTGCAACCTGCTGTGTAACACAAACACCAAGTGCTGCCCTAAAAGAGAAAATATAGACTGTCTAGACAGGTTAGTACCAACCTGCATTCTGCGGATGACCCCCTCCAGCTGAGATGGCTCCAGTCTCATTCTCTGGGCGATCCGGATTGGTGGCGGCACACTTCCTATCCCATTAGCAGGTGCCTGGGGTAATGAAACCTCAGCCAAGTGACCATTACCAGCCAGGTAATGCATCTGGACAGCAGCAGAATCATTCTTTAGTGCTAGCAAGCCCTGCCATACTACTGGATACCGCCTCAGCAGGTCTAGGAGGGTGTCTGTGTTGGACGGTTGTGGGATGGGTGGCGTGCTGTTATACTCTGAGTGTGGAGGAGGAGGAGGGGGTACTGCCCCCTGTGGAGATGCCAAGGCTGGTAAAGGAGCTGAGCCCATGGGAACACTGGGTGAATGAACTGCCAAAGGTGGAGTACCAACGCTTCCAGGAGGAGGACCTGCGACTGCAGGGTTTAGAGTTATACCAACTGGTGGGATCGGACTGAGCGTGGCAGGAGAAGCTCCCACAGGAACACCACGGTTTGCATCATAAACCTGTGACTCATAATGACCAGGTGCTGGAGCGACATCATAAGGAGGTCGGATTACTTGAGTGTTATGCCCATCTGATTGAGGGGGAACCACTCTTGGTAGCACATCCACCTGGGTAGGGAAGGCTTCTCCGGCCTCACGGGGAGGGGGTGGGGGTGGAGGAGGAGGAGGTGATTCACTGTTGGATGTGCGTCGTCGTTTTGGTTTCGTAACATCTTTATTCTCCCAGTCTCTTCTTCTCTCGTCTCTGTGTGTTTTATTACGGGGTGAACGACCGCCTGCCTCTCGAGACATTTCTCTTTCTTCTTTGGGCAATCGTTCATCGGCAGAATGACGTCTGGGTTTCTCTTTCAGATCAGCTTGATCAAGCCTACTACTTTCAGGTGCAGAGTGGATATCTCTTTTTTCAAGTCTCTGTAAGTCAGCATCAGAATGAGCTCTCTGTTTAATCCCCGATGCTGTCAAGTCACCCCCACCCCGAATGGCAGCTTCCTCTAACTTAGCAGCTTTTTCTTCTACCTCCCTTTCTTCTTCCTCTTCACTCAGTGAGAAAATCCGTTTGTGTCGCTTACGCTTCTCCTTTTTCTCCTTCTTTTTATTGATCTTCGTGGGTGGAGGAGGTGATGCAGGAGCTGGCATTTCATCACTGCGTTCTTGAGCTGGAAGTTCTTCACTCTTAGTACCATTGTTTTCCAAATGCTCCCTGTCCACTTCATGCTCCCCATCTTTACCCTTCACTGCAAGCTTAGTATCTGCAACTCTTTCTTTCTTCTTCTTATGATCAAAAGCTCTCTTTTCACTGACATCCTCTCCTACACTGAGCATCTCTTTCTCCTCCACTCGCTCATCCTCAGGAGAAGGTGAACGAGGTCTTCTCTTCTTCTTCTCTTTCCTCTTAGCACCTTTCTCATCCTGCCCAACGTCACGGCTAGGGGGCTTACCATGAATTGAGGCTCGGTCTTCATCCACACTGTAACGCTCACGATCAGGTTCTTCAGGAAAATCCTGCGGTCGAGGTTCTTTGCGATCACGGGAATCTTCATATGAACCTGAACTGCTCCTGTCATCCCGCCAGCCCTCATGACCCTCAGGAAAATACCTCTCACTGCCACTGTAGCTTGCCTCCTCCCTATCACGATCACGCCCACCTCTATCATGTCTGTGCCGACCTTGCTCTTTCTCTCTTTCTCTTTGCCGACTATAGTTATAATCACGAAGCTCTTGATCATAATCATCAGCTGACTCGTACCCTCCGCCCTCATAAGGCCCACGATAACGGGAAGTACTTCTCTGCTGGTAGCCCTCTCTGCTATCGGCGTAGTCATACTCTCCCCTGTGCCACGGACGGTGGTTTGACATGTCACGTCTCATGCTGCCACGACCTCCCCTTCCTCTATCCCAGCGGTTATCGTAATACCCACCCCCTCGGCCACGCGACCTTGGGGAGGAAGGTTCATATCTCCGGCTGCCACCATCTGAGGAACCAGTGCGCTGTAATGCATCAAAGAATAGTTGCCGACTGTCACGGCTGACAAATTCAACCTGGCAAAAAGAGGTAAGGAATGAATGAACTTCACTGAGAATATAATGACAGAAACAGCTGCAAAGTTCTGTTCAATAAACCTTTCAAACTGTTTCAAAATTAAAATGTGTAATGTGTATAAAAATCAGTGTTTAAAGTGGCAATCAATCAAAAGCCACTGATTATGCACCATTATGTGAAGAAAGAAGTTCTGAAATGTGACATTTAAAATGTTTTAAATACTCTCCCTGCGAACTTTTTCCTACTGATGTGAGTCATGTGTACATGTGTAGCACGTCATTAGAAATAAGAGGCTTCCAGCTTACCCGGACACGCCGTCCAAACATAGTTCTGCCCTTCATCTCTGCCTGTGCAATGCTAGCAGACTCCACACTATCAAAACTGACCAAGGCTTGTTCCCTGGGGCGATTCACCACAACTCTGGTAACACGTCCGTATCGTCCAAAATGTCGCTCTATCTGCTGGTCATTCAATCCACCCACCCCTCCGACCCAGATGGTGTTGATGGGCGATACTTTGCCAAAACCAACCTGAACATAAAATATAATATCTTAGCAATACAATACAAGATTTCAGGGACTCTCTATAACCAGAAACCCAAAAAAAACTGGGAGTTCACTTGTTCACTTATCATTTGCTTTGATAAATCAAGTTATGGGGCAGCAAGAAAGCTGTGTGGCCTGCTACAATACATGCTTACGGTTTACCACACTGCAAGGGGTTATGTATCCAACTCTTTAGGAACAGAAGTGTGAGTTCTTTCACATTCTGCAAGATTGATATCAACACTAGTACTGTGAGAGGTGGCTGCTGGTTTCTCATCCTTGCCAGAGAAGACCAGAATGTCTAACAATGTGTGGATGTCAAAACAAAGTCAGCACATTTCTGTCAGTGAATTTTGGATCCTGAGTTGAGTATTAGAATAACATACCTATCACTCGGAAGTCTGTTACCTCAAATAACCCGGTGCTAGGAAATGGTGGTCTTAAATGCAGATGCATACCTTGACTCTGTTGCGTCCCACAAACTCTCTGTCCATTCTCCTTCGAGCCTGAATAGCACTGCTCAGTTCAACAAACTGGATGAATGCATATGGATTATTACCAGTTTGTTTCTTGATATCAACATCCTGCCATTAAGGAAAGTATGTTATTTCTGAGCCAGAAAACAAATAAGCCTTGTAAACAGTGTGATCCCAACCATAATACTACAATGTAGCATGTAAGACAATATTTTTGTACACAGAACAACACAGTTGTCATTAACAGAACTCAAAAACTAGGACTTTTCACTAACTGGCAAACAATCATTTTCACTGACCTTGAATTAGTACAGGTAATAGCATGATTTGTAGTGATATTTGGCATAAATACAACAAGTGATATTGCGAAATTGTTATACATAAAATTGGGACAATTTTGAAATATCAGGAGTGGTATTTATACCAAATATCACGTACAAATCATGCTATTATTTGTTAATACTACTACCCGCAGGTAGGTATTGCAAATTAAGCTGAAATACCACTGCTTTAGGCCAATCAAATTGCAGAAATTTCTCTCGTAGTAGTATAAAGCAACTAATAATAAAAACAATTCATGTTTGCCCTTCAATTTCATGTTCTTGATAACCCGATAAAAAATGACCATAATAGGAAACTATTCTGAGTTGAAACTACTGTATGAAAACTTACCACAATTTCTCCGTATCGCTCAAAAGCATCCTTAAGATCAGAAAATGATGTTGTCTTTTCAATATTTCCTACAAAGAGAGTTCTGGTGCAACCTGGATCAAAGTCATCATCGATCATGGACCCTGCATGTGAACGGTGACGGTGACGGTGGTCACTGGAATCATATCGATCATCTACAGGAAAAAGCCAAAAACTCTTACCACTGTTATCATCAGGGCTAGAAAAAAAAGGGATTCCAGCTTGTCCTATGGGCAAGCAACTCTTGCATTTTGAATGCCTGGGACCACTTCTTGTTACATGTAATTTTAGTTAACCTATTAAGCCCCAACATTCACAAACAAATTTTCCAAACTGGTCTCTGTACATTTCTATGAAGAATACATTGAGAGAATTTGATAAAAGATCAAAGCATTTTCCCTCAAGTGATTTTTTTTAAATTCTCACAACCTATTCTCTTGATTGTGTATTGATAATTGTTAGGAGAAATTGAGTTAATGATTTCATATGTGGATGACTTGCCTGGCCCCTTGCCCATAAGCAGGGGTTTCATTAAAGTTTTGAACGGGAGGGCAAATGGGTTTGATACCCAGGCAAAGAATTGAAAAGGCCCTTTTCTGAAATTTCTACCTTTGCAAAGATAAGTTTTCCTGCATTCTGAAGGTGCAGACAATGTTTTATAACTACCAAAAATGATAACTTTTCTAGACAATTTGATCATGATTTGATACCAATATCCACCACACAAATTAGTTCATAATCTTATTGAGACATTCTAGACGGTCTTTTATGGCGTACAGCTCTGTTCACAACGCATTATGGGGCAATTCTTGTTTTAGCATGTAACAAATGAGGAGATTTCAAGCTGAGTGTGATAAAGTCAAAATTTGATAATAAAGTATGTTTTACATTTGAGAAGACTCATCAAGAAAAGGGCATGATTGTGTAATTTACTTAAAACAGGTTTTTGATCATTTCTTGTATTAAAAAAAAAAGTTCTTTGAGAAGTTAAGCAGCCGAGCAAAGTCACATTCACAGCCGGTGCCTGGCCCTTAACGAAACCCCTGCATAAGGCAAAAAAGCTTACAAAGTTACTTTCTCAGCAAGAAAATCTACTGGTCCCAGACTAACAGATTGGACAATGGTATAAGAGATTTGTAAAAAAAAAAAAAAAAAAAAACCTTTGTGTATTCTTATTCTGGAATACACTCAATCAAATGCACCCTGAGTTTTCCTTGGATCTACAATAATGACTATCAACTTCTTCCCTAAACTCTTTAATAAAGGTATTGTCTCTTAAAGCTTGAGCTTTTACTAGTCATAATTTGTTCTAACAGATTACGTTCCCCAACCTTGCCAATACTGTAAATCCATTTCAGCGCCAAGGAACATCTTTCCCTGACATACTTGTAGTCCTCGCTCTGCATCTTCAGGCCTGACAAAATTACAACAAAGAAAAAAAAAATTAAAAACTTTGACAACCATTCTTGACTCAATGATTAAGAGGTAGAAAAAAGGCTTGATAGCCCCAATTCTAGATCTTTGGCATTGGAAGCTGGATCCTGAAATTTACTCCATGGGTGTATGGATTAAAATAAAGTTGAATTCTCAGCACCTTCTGAAGTGTATGATAGCATATCTGCTAGATCCTTGTCCATTCACATAAATGCGAGTCACATCCCCATGCTTCTTGAACTCATGATAAAGGCCATCATGAACACTGCTATCTACAAATGCAATGAATAGAAAGCTTCTTTAATTCAAACAAGACAAAGACCAGGTTTAAGAAAACTTCAACCTAATCACACTGTTTCTTGTTATACCTCCTGATCTGATAGAGATATTTCTTAAACAGAGTGCAGAACTTCTGTTTGCCTGAGGAGCATCTGGCACAGAAACAACCCTGCGGACATTCTCATCCCTGCTGCCTTCCTCACTGCTGCTGCTACCACTGGAGCTAGGTGACTGGCTTCTGCTCTGACTGCTTTCAGTGTCGCTCTCACTGCCACTGGAGTGATCTGCGCTGGGTTCTTGATCCCGGTACGCTTCTAAAAAAAGAAAACAAATTACAGTCCAGATCGAAATATGACATAGTGGTCTCGTGATCATTGATTAAATCAATCATTGGTCAAAGAATATTTAATGTTCACTGACATGACAATTGGTTCTGGGAAATGTTTAATTACATACAGTGGAATGTTGACAAATAAAAATATCAAAAGTACATATGCAGCATGCAAGGAAAGTCATGTTCCATAGCCTGGGACTAGTAGATTTTGCTATTGGGCCAGTGAATTCTGTTCTTAACTAACCTGGCGGGCAAATGAATTTTTTCACGAAATTCACATTACAGAAGAACTATAATCATTCCTGCTCATCCAAAATTTTTTCACCCTAATTAAAATGACTCTCTGGCTACATGTAGCTACAGCTTGCCCAAATGGCAAGCTGTAAAACTGACTTTCTCTGCACCCTGATATGTAGTGTGATGTCTTTTCAATGGACAGTAATGTTGTTCGATTGCCCAGTTTCCTTTACTGGAGACTAGACATGTTTAGTTAGTTAAGAATAATTGAAGCTAAAAAATGGACCTACCCTCCCTCCCACCAAAAAATGGACCTTCCCCCCAACCCCCAAAAAGTACTGTAATATATAGGTGGCATTGAAATTAGAGGTTTTGAAGAGTTGGGAGGCTACTGGCTGGAGCACCCTGTTTTAGGACAGATCTATGCAGCATGCAGCATGCCAGTTAGGGTCATGTAACAGCTGCTTGGAAGAAAAGTCCCCAATCGTGCCTAACCCTGACCCCAAACAATACTGAAACAATTGAAAGAATGAAATGCCATTGTTTTCTGTGACCAATCAGCAGAGCAGCTCCTACACAACTGGCCAGTCTTGAAGGACCTAATACAAAATAACTCAACACATACTTGGCTTATGACTGCTTCTATGAGGTTCTTGTCCATGGCTATAAGGCTGCTGACGTCGATCTCTACTGCTACTGCTAAGAGGTCTTGCTCTGTTAGTACTGCCACCACCACCAGAACTACTGCTTGGCATTCGAGCGCTTGTACCTTCTTCATCACTGTAGCCATCTTGATAGTAGGCTTGAGAACGACCACCGTATCTTCCATCTGGCGTATTGCTGTTGGATACAACATATAAATCCAATATTAGTCTTCTCAGACTTAGGATAAAAATTTCCCAATTCCATCCTAGAAGATGAATTTGTTTTTAGAACAGATGTTCATTGGAAATAGAGTACTAAAGTGTGACGTCATAAAAATAAAATTTCTGAAATTATGGGATTTGTCCGGATATTCTGAAAGAACAATGTCCAAGATGCCTACTTGCCAAAAATGAGCATTTCGGTGCACATCATTGCTGAGATCGTAGCCCAGTTATGCTTAGAAAACTCCATACAAACCCTTCTAAATTTTTTTGGGTCGACCCAAAAAAAAATTGGAAGGGTTTGCATGGAGTTTTCTGAGTATAACCGGCTAACCTCTCAGAGACAATTTGCCCCGAAATGCTCATTTTTGGCAAGTAGGCATCTTAGACATTGTTCTTTCAGAATATCCTGACAAATCCCATAATTTCAGAAATTCCATTTTTATGATGTCATCACTTCAATACTCTATTATGATCATGTATGACCATATGATGCATATCCTCTGTGATACGTGCTGCTGATGGTACTGAAACACACACTGCCAGAAAAGAAGGCTCGCTGTAGATGTCTTTCTGCTTGTCACTTCTCTCTAGCCGAGACGTTTCTTTATTGGTGAAAAGTTACTTTTCGGGAGGGAAGAAGTGAGGATTGGGGAAACATGTGCTTTTACAAGCTAAGCTTGCTGTTGAGCAGGGTTTGAAATTAAAAAACAAAAAAACACTAGGGACTGAATTGCTTCTGAGAGTAAACCTCTTCTGGAAACCTTACAAGTAAACTAATAGTAAATGTTTGGGTTCTTTTACCAGCATAGGACAAGTAAATTTTCAACCCTGAAGGATACAAAAGATATGGCACAAACTGGTTCAGCATATTTTATTTTTCATACAATACTAACCTGGTTTTTTTATAGCCCTAGCACATGTGGCTTGCCTAAGAACAACACATCAACTTCATGAAACGACCCCATCAAAGTATATGCTACACTAAAATCATCCAGACTGATGACAATAATTTAATGCATCCTTGGATTACAAAGAACACTAGCAAGATAGCAAGATGACCACACACTTTTCATCAAAAGCTCTGTATTCAAGTTCTTACAAAGAAAACCTCCTACATGACACATTCCACACAATAATTTTTGGGGTAACGCCAAGGTTGATACAACACTCCTCTGGAGAGACTTAATTCTCAAAGGCATCTCATATTCCAAAACAAGATTGATAGTGTTCACACAGTTGAGGTGAGTCTTCCTCTGATAATGTAGCTGATGATCAAATTTGAATAGAGTATACGAGGTTTGGTGGTGTTAAAATCCAAACAATGCCTTTGCAACACATGTGGAAAAACAAATAGCTCGTCTAAAATTTTGATGATAACATGTTTTGTCAAGTTTTCAAAACTGGTATTCAAATTTTGTTTGCAATGGAAAGAGCATTCACATCAGTATCTTGTAATTTATTCTTTAGTGTCAAGCTTTCAATCTCATCTCTGACAATAGACTCTCAATGCTCCCGATAGTCTTGCAAAATTCTACATCACAAGATGTTGTTACAGGCAATGGGTATGACCAATACTTCTAAGATACTTGAAGTTCATTTCTTACTGTCTTGCGATGAGATTCATGGATAAATCAGCAGCTAATATTTTCACGATTTTCATCAGAGAAAAATGGAATTGAAAACAATGCAAACAATCACAGCAGCTACACACGACTTTTGACTTATACAGAAGAGAACTGTGTCCAGTGAAGGTAACACTGTGAAAAACCTGGCACGCATGTTTTCCTTGAACCATACAAGAGGTGCAACACACCACACAATCCTCTGAAACTGTTTTTCTGATCCTTCAAGAGAAATTACTTGTATCATTTTGGAGCAATCTTCTGTTTAAAGCAAGAAAATCCATCCTCACTTCTTCAGAACTGAGAGCCACACAATCCACGACCACTTCTCCTTCACGGCAGATTTTATTCAAACGTTGTTTAGGATAATGTTGATCTGATACTGAAGGATTTGATCCAAAACAGAACTGAGACTATTGAAAACCACACAATCCAAAACTTGTCTCATACACATAGATGATGTTCTTGTGATTATTTGGGACAATCTTAAATCCAAAACGACATGAACTCTGCCAGACAACCACACAAATGACAAGACTGAAATCCAGTTAACCAATTCTGCGTGTCGTTCACATGGTGTGATTTTCTTGTATTTACCAGGGGAAAAAAAAAAACAGAACAAGCTGTCCACAATCCTAACAGGCACTGTTGAAAATCCCATGATCCAAAACATCCTCCTCAATTACATTGAGCTTGCCCTCCTTTTGCTTGGAAAAATCCATTGAAACACCACTGGTTGCTATATCTTGAAAATCCATCATTCTGACCACATAATCTCAATACTCCAACTTAAACTAATATCACATAACTATCTCTGATAAAACTAACTCAAAATGGTGAAGGATGCTGATCTGAATTCCATTTTAATTTTGATCACAAAACATTAACCAGAACAACAATAAAACAAAGTTTTACTTTACTTCCTTGCACCCTTTTGTTTGTTACTTTTAGTCATTAACCTCTCCCTATAAAATTTACCAGTTTGACAACAAGTTGTTGTTGTTGTTGTTGTTGTGTTGGAACACTAATACTCTTGGTTGCCACAACTTGGGGATCCGTTTCTTGCGATTTTCCACACATTACTCCTTGTTCCGAAAGCCACTTCATCTTGATAAACAACAGAAGCCACAAGTATTTTTAAGGCAACATTGATACCGTAAGAGTAAAATGAAATCACAGCCATTGAAGACAACATGACTTTCCATCGAAGTTTTCATTTTGCCAGATGGGATTTTTTTCACACCAAATTCAAAGTTGCAAATCCCTCACTCCAAGTTTTTCTGCTTCTCAAGAGATACGCAAACCGCAAGCAAATATTGTGTGAAATATATACTTACAGGCAGAGACTTAGAGGTAAACTTTCAACTTTGCCAGTTGATAGGCGGATAGCGTGTCTAGCTCACGTGACTGCAACACGGAGCAATGCGCTTTCTTATGAAATAGCAATAAGAAGCTCACGAACTTATTCTCTAACTTACCCTTCGGTTCTTCTATCAAAGCGCCGTCTTTGTACAGGAGATCCCGGTGCTGAATTACTCGTCGGACGGGCGGGAGGATCCGCATGAAGCCGTGAAAGATTACTAGGGTTTCCTGGTTCATTGTAATCGGTTCTCATTTCACGATCGCCGATTCTATTAACAGATTCATGCGCTTTCGTAGCGCTGCGAATGTCAACAAAATCCACAAAAGCGGCTCGTCCACCTTCAGCGCTGCGTTTTGGTAGAATTTTGACGCTCTCGACGCGGCCGTACCTGCAAACAAAGCGAAGCAAGTCGTTGGTGACGTGTAACAAACCTTCCGGGGAAAAAACATGGCAACTTGTGATCACACTTCCACGCAAATTGAACAAATTTAACGAGACGCTTTCCTTTCTGTCAGGTATAAAGTATTTTCTCACAATTCATCTGGCTCTAAAAATATTGATAGTGGACTTAAATTACCACAAAGAAATAAGAAATATATAAAGTTTACAATTGCCATGATAGAGTAAAGTGAATTTTGATTTTAGCACCGCCGCAGACGGTCGAATGGTAAAATTGACTATAGCGTGTCTTTTTAAGAGAAAAACATGTAATTTTTCAGGATGCATAAAATGCATTCAGAAATTTACTTTGATGAGCAAGTTCAATTTCAGCGACTAATCACCATGAACTAAAAAGCGAAATGAAACGTTTTTTAAAGCTTCACGCAACAACGACAGGGAGTATTAACCGGTCCAAAACGGAGCAGCGTTTTTTTTCTCGTACATGTGAACTGTCATTAAGAATAAAGTTTCCGCCATAAAGCACTGTTACAATTCCTTAAGTTATTACAAAGGAGGAAAATTAAGCTGCATTAAAAAACATAATAACAAGAATAAATTCCCTAGCTTGAATACAGCGCGCCAAAACTGGTAAGCTAAAACCTTACCGGGCAAAATGCTTGACAATTTCCTCCTCCCGTATGTTTTCCGGTAGGTTTCCGACCCAGAGATGGCGTGTTTCTCGCACCATTTTGTTTGAAGTTCTTCTCCCTTATTTGAATGCAGGTTTCAGAGCGGATTTTCCGCGACAATCATTGGTAAAAAGTGCATTTCGCTGTTAACTTTCGAAACTTTACCGAGGTGGGTAGGTAATTTGGCGATTCGTGCTCGCAACGGATGGTGGGAAATCGATTAGGATTGACATATAACAGTGATTCTGATTGGTTATTTTTTCACCCTATCAGACGATCCTTTTCTGACCAATCGGATGCGGCGTGATATTTGCAGATCTGTGTTACTTCGCTGACTTTCTTGATCTCTTCGATCTGCGAACGTTTCTCTGCGCTTTTTGGTAGTGAGATCTCGGAACCTGGAGCTTCAGTAAACCGTAAGTTCATATTACGTTACTTTTGCTGTATTGACACATCAAAGAGTTCTAAATTTGGCGTGAAATGCAGTCAGAAGCATCTCTACAAGACGACTGCATTTTCTCGATTTCCTAATTCGAGACCTGATCAGAGTAGACGTTCTCAGCTTTTTACAACAAAACGATTTTGACATCTCTGAAGATCGTTAAATGATTCAGACACTAAGTTGATTTTTCAATATGATTTTTTTCCTGTAGGACAAAGTTTAGAGAGATCTTTGTCACTAAAAACTAGCTTACACGGATAAATGTGACTCGCAGCACGCACAACTGTGCCCCTTTTCCTGGATCAAATGTAATGAATTATTATTTACTTATCAGAATTGTATTTAATTTTTTCGTCACGAAAGATACGTGGCCCCAGGTTTCCTCTCGCTGTTAGGTTTTGTTTACTTTTTGCCGATCAAATGTTTATGAAGTTACCACACCCAATCTATACTAGGAGTTTTGAATTTGTTCTTACTAGGACCTGTTTTTGATAGAAACAGATCTCTGAGTAACTTTCTAAACTCAATTTTTTATCAGTTCTGAAAGCTTCTATTCAGAGCTCATTCACCTCTTATTTGTTTGGTTGTTCATTGCACCACATAACATTTTTGTCAGTTTTTTCTTTCTTAAAAAAAGGGAAATTACATCACCTACCTGCAAATCCTGAAAGAAAGTCAGAATTAAAGTTTCAGATTCTCTTAACCTGCACAAGTGGATAAGATCACTGAAAGTTGTAAATTCTTCCAGAACTCCCTTTCTTAGTTTGTCAGGTTCTAGAAAGGAGGTACAATGCAGATTGGGGTACATGTATGTGGAGGCTCAACCCATGATATAATACCAGTTCTTGTGGTGTCATGGTGGCTTTGTTGATGGTCAAAAGAACATTAATGTTTCTCTCTGTTTCTCTTGGAATATCTGCAAAAAAATGTCTAGACTTGCCACAAGTCAACCTCACAAGTTTCAAAGCATAAAAAAGTGTAAAGCAAGCTGAGAGAGCAACAAAGTCACATTGATCAAGTACAAAAAGTCCTTCGTCCTACAGGTCACATTAAATCTGTCCTCAGGTTAAACCAGAATTTCCTTTTTTTCTCCTATGAATAATATTATTAGGGCTAGATAAGGAAGGAAATTCTGAATCCTACTAGGTTAAATACTGGGTTAACTTGTAATTGACTTTACCTACAATATTTCAACTTGGCCAGGAAACTGGCCTTCGGTAATGAAAGCCTAAGGGCGAGGGTGCAAAATTTCTCTGTGTTCAAGGCTGTTGTTAGGTCTCTGGTGCCTGGTGCACAGGAAAAAATTATGGATTCCCATTTTTGGATATTTTAGGGTAGTTAAAGAATACCCATAAAAATCCCAAATTTGGCAAAGTGAGACAAGTCCCAACCAGGGAATTCCCAACCAAGTTCCCTGATTGGGACTTGTCTCACTCTTCCAAATTTGGGATTTTTGTGGGTATTCTTTAAATACCCTAAAATATCCAAAAATGGGAATCTGTTATTTCTTCCTGTGGTGTATGAAGTTAAATAAATAAACCATCATTCCACTTCTGAAAATAATTACTCTGTACATGCAGGATGTTTTGCTGGGGATACAAGTGTTTGTTGTGCTGAATGGAATGAAATTCCTAACGTCATCCCAGTCCCTGGCCAGGCGAATAACTTTTTCCTCTTGCCAGTTCAGGCGTTATTTGTCCACCTCCCCTGTCATTGCACAAGGTGATTTTTCAACTCCCGTTATTTGAAGACCGCTCTCCTTAAACCTGATTAATGTGGATCACCACGTACACACTGCTGCATCTATTGTATAAGCCACACACTTTTCAGCTTAGATTGACTTAAATGTTATCTGTTGTTGTAATTTCCTTATTTTGGAGTCATTGATTATAAACAAACATTTTCAGGGAATCCTCTGTTTTCTGACATTTCTGCTGCATGTTGTCATTGTTTTGAATTTTTCACTAAGTTTAAGTCTAAACTAAATTGTTAAAATAATGTTTCTCCCTTTCAAAACTAGAAAAAGTATATAAAATATTTTGGAAATTTACAGGGTATCAAGTGTGTCTTATAACTACTGTATCTTACAAAATCTTACTAATATTATCACCATTGAGCTACAAATGTACTGGTTTTTTGGCCACCTCCTTTCAGGATTTTCACTAGGAATTCTAGTGACAGGAGAAAGGTGTAACTTGACAGGAGAATATTGTGAAAGAGGCTCTATTTCTAAATAGAAAATAGTCATAGGCTATCGCACGTTAGCCGGAGAATGCTGTGTAGTAAGCAGAGAATGTCCTTTATTATGCAAAAATGAAAATCAAAACCTCTTCCCCATGTATTTGAAGGTTCTTCCGGGTTTAAGAAGGTTGTAATTTTCTGGGGTATATGTTACAGGTCAAAATTATATTCAGATTAAAAATTTTTGACCTGGGTTGATTCTCAATTTCCTTTGTCTCTAGTCCTATATTCATGAATAATTAGGGCTAGGAAACGATGAAATTGAGAATCAACCTAGGTTAAAAAATTCTAACCTAAATTTAATTTTGACCTCTAACATATATATACATGTAGGCATTCAAACTTTTATTGTTTTTTTTTTTAATATATTTTTTGTTAATTTTCTTAGCAAATATGTCTGGTGTCAGCAAGATCCAAGCTCGTGAAATATTTGACAGTCGTGGAAATCCTACAGTGGAAGTTGATATCACAACTTCTAAGGGTGAGTAAGACGTTGCTCAAACCCATGGAGGGGAGGAGAAGTAATCTCTTTTTTGGCCATAATGAGTGTGTTGCTGAACAGGGTATTGGTTTGGGAGAATCGTAAGTCTTAAATGGGGTTTCCAATTCAAAGGTGGACAGACAGCAAATTGTTGTTGCTCGAAATATCTTTAAGAGGTTTTCTTTCTGACCAGATGTTTTGAGCGGGTTGTGAAGGTTTTTTCAGCAGTGCATGGTTTACATGCATGGTAACAGTCCAATATTAGGCACCCGCCCTCTCTTCAGGGAGTTAGCTTTTTAGTAACAAAATTGCCTTTATTGTCTGAACCAAAGGTGATTTTGTCCCTACAGTTGCCATTGAGTAGATTTTTGACTGTATTTTTCTATTTTCAGGCCTATATCGTGCCGCAGTTCCTTCTGGTGCATCCACTGGGATTTATGAAGCTTTGGAGCTCCGGGACAAGGATCCAAAACGGTTTCTTGGCAAAGGTGATGTTCCGTACAGTTTTTAATTATTAAACTCATCAACAAAGATTAGCATGCATGGGGGACTGGGGGCTGCTTGAGAGGCTGTTTCGGCCAGGAAATACAGCCTAGTGCAGCATAACCATGACATCCCTGTAAAGTGGTTCTCACTTTTGAGTCTGCAGTGGAAATCCCATAGTGTGACCATTCAAATAAAAGCTAGTGAGCAGTACTTTCTTTGGTCCTGTTTATTATGTTGTACAAGGTGTTTCTAACTTTTAAGTCGTGGATGAAATCCTATGGAATGACCATTCAAATCAAAGCCACTGAGTAGTACTTTCTTGTGGTACTGTTTGTTTTGCTGTAGAAGGTGATTCTAACTTTTTGTCCTCTAGATGTGTGAGCACTGTAGCTAAGTACTCTAATCATTTAAAACAAAAACTACCAAGAAGAATTTACTTCTGGTGTCAGCTGTTTACAATGCTAGGAAGCAAAAGTGGTTCTGTGGATCAAACACTAATATTCAAAACCATTTTTTACTTGTTGATTGCAAATTATGATAAAATATTTATTTAAATTAATAAATGAAATTTATTATTGTCGTATTAAAGGTGTCTTGAAAGCAGTTGAGAATGTCAATAAAGTTATTGGACCTGCCTTGATTGAGAAGGTGCATGTAAACCATGTTCATATTGTACTATTATAAAATAATAATTCTTAATGTGCGGGGAATAGAACAAGTCTGTATTACTAAAGAGCCACATGGACTACTTGAACTCATGTGGTCCGGTGTGCATGGAATGTAATCCTATCTTGAGAGTTTTTTCCTGAGGCCTTCTGCAGAGAGTGGTATATAATGTAATAAGACATTGTCTAATTAATTTGAACCAAAAGTTTGATTAAACTTAGCATTTGCCTGTAATTTTGATTGAAAAATGTGACAATTCCCCAACAAAGTTTAAAGCTTGAGATGAGTCACATTATTGATACATTTGTTTGGTTTCAGAATATTGATGTAACTAAACAAGCTGAGGTTGACAAAATCATGTTGGAACTTGATGGCACTGATAATAAATGTTAGTTAATGCCTTGAATCTTCTTTAAAAAGTACACCATCTACCATTAATTTTGTGGTACTAGTATATTACGGCACTTTTCAAAAACATGCGCATTCTTAAGTTCAAAAGCCAACTGACATTTGCATTTTGCAATGCCGTCAATCATCCTAGCGGACCTCTTAGGACAAAAGGAAACAGAAGTTTAAAAAGTCATGGCTTTTGATTTGTGATTGGTGGGTTTTGATCCATTTTGTGTGTTTCTGTGTTTCAAGGTTCCTTGCTTGTGATCGTAATTATGATGGACGACAGCGTAAAATGCAATATTACTGTGAAGGTGGCTTTTGAACTTCAGAGTTTGCATTTTTGAAAAGTGCAGTAGGATCTACTAAGTAAGTAGTCTCCCCTATAGCCGTTTTTAGTGTCGTCACGCAATGCTCTTCCGTGACGACACTGCAAGGGAGACTAGTAAGTTAGCTGTAAGATATGAATGAATAATCTCTCATCATTACCTAATAGCACAAATTGTAGCTATAATGGCTACTGTGGAACAAACCTCTGTTAGTACTGTTAGATTTTTTACAATGGTAGATCTTGGATGACGAATTGAAAAAATAATAATTGAGTTCATGTAGGTACCGTTAACTACTTGAATGTGAAGTTTGGTTTAAATCCCCATGGTACGCTGTGCATTTTGTGATTTGTGCTACTTGATGATAAGTGAAAAATAAAAGCATCTGAAATGTCATCTACAGCTCTGTTTATAACAAGCCTGTCATAAGTAGCTGTCAGTGCGCTCTTTTATCTGACTACTGCAGTAAAATCAGCTGGCTGTGAAAAGGAGTCAAACACAACAATTATAGGAAGATTTGTGTGATAAATTACTGATAGCCTTGTATTAATAATAATAATAATAATAATAATAATAATAATAATGATGATGATGATGATGAAAATGATAATAATAATGATGATGATGATGATGATGACAATAATAAATTATGCATAATAAAAGACATTGACGATAACTGATTTGATAAGGAATGTACATTTACGCTTAATCATTATTTTGTTCTCTGTGTTCTAGCTAAACTTGGTGCCAATGCAATCCTTGGTGTCTCTCTTGCTGTTTGCAAAGCAGGAGCTGCTCATAAGGTGAAAACAACTTAACTGATCATTTCTATATATGCCATCTACTCTGAAAACCAGGGGCTCTATTGGGGTACTATTCATGGCCAGGAGATGTTGACCTTTCTTAGTTGACATAATATTGGGAATTGTTTGCGAAGTTGCAAATTAATAATTAGCATACTGTCTTGTAAAATTTGAGGGAAAGTGAAGAACGTCAATCAGAATAAAATTATAATGTGTGGCATTTGAATAATGTATTTGCACACCTTTAAATTTTTGTATCATTATTAATGATGATGATGATGATTATTGTAAAAATTTATTATTATAAAATTGCTGACAATTAGGTTTTATTAATTAGTTTCAAAGACAAAGGAAATTGATGATGTAATTTGTAATCCTTTTTTTAAGGCAAACCCACCAAGCATGAACAGTTCCTATCTCCATTTTACAAATACCGTTGTAAAGTGGAGACTTGTCTCTGTGTGCACATCGATGTCTTTACTAAGGAGGTTTACTACCGGTAATTATTTTTTCAGGGAGTTCCGCTTTACAGACACATTGCAGACCTGGCTGGCAACAAGGAAGTCATTCTTCCGGTTCCAGCATTTAATGTCATCAATGGTGGAAGTCACGCAGGAAATAAACTTGCCATGCAGGAATTTATGCTGCTCCCAACTGGTAAGTGTTTCCAAATGCTTTGAACTTGTTCAAAGTAGTGCTTATTATGATTCCACAGTATTGATGGAAGCATTCAGCAGCAACTTAAGATAAAGCTGTGAATGAGTTGACCAAGTATGTTTTTTTATCTTTATTCAAAAGGTGCAAGTAGTTTCAGTGAGGCAATGAGGATGGGTGCAGAAATCTATCAGAACCTCAAGAGCGTAGTGAAGAAGAAATACGGAATTGATGGTATTTTTTATAAACTTATCTTGCTGTTATTCAGTTCCATCACTTTTCCTGAGAAAAGGGACTCCAATACATGTGTATGAGGAACATTATGATCAAATGTGCTGGTTGCCAGCATAAAAAGGAATTTCTTAGTTTTAAAAGCAAGTTCATTTATCCATTAAATTTTTGTTACTACTCCTGTACAAAAGGAACAACCTGAAATAATGTCAGTTTATGATTTATTGGTGTTCGTGTTGACCGTGATGTAACAGTTTAAGTCTTTGATATCAATGTTTTTTTTTTTTTTCACTTTTTTCAGCTACCAATGTTGGTGATGAGGGAGGTTTTGCCCCCAACATCCAGGACAACAGGGAAGGTTAGGCTATAACATACTTCATAGTCTTAGATATCCCAAATAAGAAACAATCTTGTTATTTGACATTTTTATGTCCTCTTCAAACATGGATTTCAAACACAGATCATTATTATTTCGGAATTTACTTTTACGACTTTATGAGTTTTCCTTGAATTTACAAAACAATGCTGAAAATTACACTTACAACTGGAAAGTGAACTAAAAAGAAAAGATTATGTCACAGTATGGTACAGTAGTGGAACCTTGATATGAGAAAGTGCCAAGAGACTGGCAAAATTTGTTCGCTATAGCAAGGTTTCATTATACCAAGGTTCTTTTTCATATGTTTTAAATGTTCTATTGCTGGGGTGAAGAAAATTGTTTGTTACACCGAGGACTTGAAACTTGAAAGGACTTTGTTATATGGAGGTTCCACTGTACTACCACATGGGAAAAAATATTATTAATAATTTTGTATGGCACGTAAATTAACTTTGCAGGACTGGAGTTATTGAAGATTGCTATTGCAAATGCGGGCTATACTGATAAGATTAAAATTGGCATGGATGTTGCTGCCTCTGGTATGACTTTACCTTGTTTTGATGATGTGCTTTCAATTAGTAATTAGCTAGTACTAAATATGGCTAAAATGCAATTCTTCAAGAATCATGTTACATATACTAATGTCAATCTTTGAATAAGTTTCTTTTTTATTTTATTTATGTTGCTCAATATTATTAGCTTTTCTTGCTACCCTACAATTCGTGTGAAAATTAAGTTCATTTATGTATGTATATGCTTTCTATATGTTTTTGTTAAATAAAATTGGGGAAATGTTGTTTCATTTTTGTTTAATAGAATTCTACAAAGAAGGAAAGTATGATCTGGACTTCAAGAATCCAAACTCAGATCCTTCAAAATGGGTAAGAACTTCATCAAAATTTGTTTTGCTTGAAACAGGGTCAGAATTAGCCAAATCTGGCTTGGTGGTGCATGTTAAATACATCATTGACTCCAGAGTTTTCCTTCAGAAGTAATTTTGACTTCACCTCAGAATCCAGAAATTAATCGTGGAAATCTGTGTACAATCATATCTTGGAAGAAACATAAGCTGGCTGTTTACTGTAGCTAAGATTCATTTAAAATCTTCTGACCTGTATTTTCTCAGTGTTAAAACATATAGCTAAGGAAAGGCATGCTGATACTTTCGTTATTTTCAGATTTCTGGTGTTCAGTTGGCTGCAATGTATGAAGGATTCATCGCTGATTATCCAGGTAAGACTTGTGTTCTTTTAACTTAAAGAAAGATATTATTTTCATTTATTCTTTGCATGGAGAAGGTCGCTGATGGCAAAAGCACTTTGGGAACAGCAGTGTTCTTCTTGTGTCACTGCAAAATTCAGTGTTCTCACCAGGATTTTGCCTTGGGGAGTCCCAGGGCCCCCTCTTCTGAGAAATAGGGGCCCTGTAAGAACATTAGGGGGACAAAGTTACAAAAAACACGCGCTACGAAGAACCTGAGCCCGCACTCCAAATTGTCTGTTACATGAAGTACCTACCTGATCCAATATGGCGGAAGAGGTGTTTACGATTCGGAGGAGGAGTTTACAATGTAGTGGGACGTGCATGGGACCAATGACAGTAAAGGCAACAAAATTAAAGACTTTGACTCATTTGATATCATGTTTTTTATTTATTCAAACAAACAGAATGCTTTCGTGTTAGGTTGACCATTAAAACTACTTAAGTCCGTTTGACTCGTAGCTTGCCCCTGCGCCCTAAAGGGCGCATCTTTTTGGTTTTAATGCGCCATTTCAGTTTTTCTGGTGGGAATCCCGCAAGGCCACAGCCTGGTGAGAAGACTGAAAATTTGCAAGTAACTTCTGGTCTGAACTTCTGATACCCAAACATGTTCACATAAGTAGAAAGAGAAAAAATAATAATAATATGGATACCGGTATATGTGTTTGGTTTTACCAGGAAGTAGTCACCTGTACCGAAATTAATTTACACTCAGCAAATCAATGTACAGTGAATTGCTATCAAATACTGCAAAATATCCCAAGCATTTTTGCAAGGAGTGTAACTGAAATGGAGTCAACTCTGTCCAAAAGACACCATTTTTAAGATGGACAGTGGATGGTGGAGGCTGGTCCCTCAGGGTGCCTGTTTTGGAGAGAGATGACTGTAGCAGGTAAAATAAATTTCCTTCTTTGATTTCTTTTCAGTGGTGTCCATTGAAGATGCTTTTGACCAAGATGACTGGGACAATTGGACAGCCCTGACACAGAAGGTGTCCATCCAGATTGTTGGGTAAGGGCATGTCTGACTCACAACACCCTCCCCTCCTCCCCCTCCCACACCCTCTCCTCTACCCTACCCCCTTGAGTTTGCAAGAAGGATGATTTGTTAAAACCCTGTAAGGAACCATCCATTTTGACTGGCTTTCTCTGTAAACCAAATTACATACACAAGGGTTGGGAGGGAGGGGAGAGAAAGAGATACATGGGGGGATGGGGTGTAAAATTTGTTAGAGCATGAGACTGTCAAGGTTAAATAATTTAACCTTGACAATCTCATGCTCTAACAAATTTTGCTAATGTTAATTATTAACATTGCTCTGAAGTCCTGAGTCAGGCATTGATAAGGATTTTTTTAGTTTTGTTTTAGGCACCCTCTAATTACAGCATAGAGGTAACTGTTACAATGCATCTTTTGTGTAGGGAATATTTGATTAAAAGTAGGTCGTAATTAACAGTGTCTGTGGGCATGCTAAATTGGCCCTTCTTCAACCAAAATACTTGTCTTGGACATGAAACTTAGTTTTGTCTTTCTTTCCTTCTTCTTTTCAGAGATGACCTCACAGTTACAAACCCAAAACGGTGAGTTTAAGTTAAGTAAATATAAAATGAAAATCCATTGGTATGGTACAATAATGATACAAGGGAAGTTGATGCATTTTGAGGCAGGCTTCGTGGTGTTCTTTACAGCAATAAATTGTGCCATGTTTGAGTTATTATCTGTTGCAATAATATATCCAAGAATATTTTCCTTTCTCTTTGTAGCATCAAAATGGCCGTTGAGAAAAAAGCCTGCAACTGTCTTTTGCTGAAAGTGAATCAGATTGGCTCAGTCACAGAATCCATTGAAGCGTAAGTGTGAGATATAAGTAATTAATTCTCAATAGACTATCGATATCCAGTGTTTCACACTTATTACATTTAATGTGCAAGAGTATTGCACAATTATGTAGCGACATAAGCAGCAGATACAACAGCTATGCAATTATAATGTGACCACAGTAATGTAATAAGATTTGGAGGTGAATGACGTGTTGTAAAAGAAAGTCTCGATGTGTTGATAAAATTTTCCCTAAAAGTTAATGTCAAGTTGAGAACTTAAATTTACACCGTTTTCAAGTTCCGTTTTCATTTATTTTTACAGTTGTTGCATGTGTCTAGCCTTAATTTCATGCCATTTAAGCTGAAGTAGCAGCAAGCCATCTTGGGACTTACTGTGGAAATTCCGAATGTATCTGGTATAATATGTTTAAGGTGCCTTGGGTCTTGGTTTAGGAAGCAAGGATTGGCGCGCGAGAACTTCGAAACTATGCATTTTTCGTGTGGCTTAACTAAAAACACTTGCTTCTGTAAGAAAGTTTTCGAAAGGAATCATGCCCTTGATCGAAACCAAGAGGGAAAAACTCACTGAGCGATTCGACAATTACCACAGTTAGGGTCAGTTGACTATAGTGTGTGTGTAGCTGAATCAGCACTTATTTTAAACCGTTTGAATTCGTGCGTTTATGTATTCCGCTCACACGCTCACACGCTCACACGCTCACACGCAACCACCTTAACCGGCGTACGAAAATTGAGACGCCTAGCCGTTCAAAGGTCGTTTTAAACAGAGTTAGAATATTGAACGGTTACGTGTCAAAATTTGTCCTGTGTTGTAGACAAATGTGTTTAAATGCGATATGCCTCGCGGGCAAATTGGGACACCTGTGTCAGACAGAAAATAAAGTATCTTTCCCCAAAACAACCTTGTATCTTCACATTTGTTAATGTTTGTTTGTTTGTTTGTTTGTGTTATCAGATGTAAACTGGCGCAGAGCAATGGCTGGGGTGTGATGGTTAGTCACCGTAGTGGAGAAACAGAAGATACCACCATTGCTGATTTGGTGGTAGGACTGTGTGCTGGTCAGGTACGATAAGATTTTGATATTTTTCTTCAACAGAACCAATGCTTAAGAAATATTAGTTTTGTGCTACCTGTAAATGCTTCAAATGCGCTTCTCTTTAACATTTATCATTGTTTTTTTATTTATTTATTCCACGTTCCCAAGGAGTTATACCCTGCGTCGAAGGCTTAATTTTCGCGGTGAGATTTGTATGAAAATACCCACCCATGTTTATAACGCCTTACTCGGTTCATTGTTTCTGCTCAATGGAGTCGCTTCCTTTGTGATTGGCTGAAAAATGTCACGTCACTTTGTAGACCAATCAGCTGTAAGAACAAGGGGTGACTTACGTACGTTTTCCCGCGCTTGAGCCGACTGTATGTAGTTGTATTTAGATCTGATTGGTTTATTCGATTGTCTGGGCATATCGTCATTGGCCAGGATTGGCGTGATGTCACTCAAATAAAGACTTTTGGCAATGTTTCTTTTGTTCTAGATCAAAACCGGAGCTCCCTGCAGATCTGAACGTTTGGCGAAATACAACCAGCTCCTCAGGTGACAACTTTTTACCAATAAAAATATGTTTAAAATAATTACCTAATTACGGTAGGTATAGTGTTCGAGTTTCTCCAGAGATATTGCTGTGAAGTGTGGCCATTAAAATGGATATAAGCTACTGGGCAATACTTTCCTGCGGTGCTGTTAATCATTCTATTACATGTGCGTTAAGCGTGAGATCAAGAAAGTTGGATATTGGCGAAAATCTTTTTTTGCGTTTTCGTGGACGAGACAAAGTCGGGGTCAATAAAAACTTAAAAAAGAACAGGAACTAGAACTGTTACTCTTACTGAAAGAAACTAAACTGTACTTGTTACTGTTTGAAAATAAACGTCTATTTTGTATTCTCTTAATAAATCGGATTTTCAGCTAAAATCTTATTGTACTATTTTTTATTCCGCAGAATTGAAGAAGAGCTGGGTGCTAACGCTAAGTTTGCAGGGGAGAAATTCCGACGCCCATTGGAGTAAACAGACAGAACTCCAAACTACTAACTCAGCTCCTAAAACCTATCAGTTCAACGAAGTTAACGGGCCCGACATATGGCAAGCATCTTTTGTTGCAATGGTTCTAGGTTTTATCACTTCCAGGCATCTGTTGATTTAATTCTGTAGAATGAAAGAATGTGAATAAATCATGAATTTAAAAAAACATGACCTGGTGTTTTCAGGCTGTCGTAATTCTCTGGAAGTTTGTGAGATGAAACATACTCCGGGGGAAGGGGGTTCCCCTGGGAATTCTTGTTGGAGTGTACCGCCCGGTTCTCCCAATCCTGCCCCTATTTAATTTCAGACCAAAAAGTGTCACTTTCCACACCCATTTTCTAAACTGGCCTCGAAAATACTTAACCAGAAACTATGTCGTCCTTACTTAGATTGTAACGTCAACACAAAGATGTCTTATAAAAATCTTTCTGAATTCGTATATCACTTTCTTTCTTTCTTATTCGTTTGGAAAGGAAACGAAAATACGTTCATACACTTTCTTTTCTGCTGGCTTTGATTCCGGCCAACCCAGACGTTATCAAAACGTTTTTCAGCTTGATTTACATAAACGTCACAATTTCTTATTTTTTATATCCTTTAGAAAAACAGTTCGCAACGTATTTTGAATTAATTGGCTCTAAGTACAATTATGCACAATTTCATTGTTTAGATCTCGACTTGTGATTGGCTAATTTCAAAATTTTTGTCTCAAATTTTGTTTGGAAAGCCTCGGTTCGTTTGGTCGACGCACTGTTATGTGCCTCGACGCTACCACATTTCAGTTGCTAAGTGTCTTTATACAGAGACGATTTGTCCGAAAATTTTGGCGAAAACATTGCCCAAAAATGAAAAAAGTCCACTTCCTGTTGACGTGCGTCGCTAAAAAAGTCGATGCTTAAAAGCTCCCCACTTCCTTCAGACTACTGTGGGACATACTACTACTGTGGCCAGGTTGTATATCCCTCAGGAAACGTAGCCTGCGTAGCATGCCAGTTTTGTCGGGATCACGGTTTTGTCGCCGCAATCTCCTCGCAGTTTCTCTGCCCTCGCCAGACTTTATTTACTTTGCGCGTCTAGCCAAAACCGCCATGCTACGCAGGCTAGAGGAAAGACCGTATGTGGGTTGAGTTTGTCGTTGATTGAAATGACCTTCCTCTAGCTAGCCTGCGTAGCTGGCGGAATTATTTTTGCGCGTGTGAGAGATTTTGCGGCGAAGCCACCATTCTGGCGGCTTTTCCCCAGGTCTTCGCAGCTCCTCTTCCAAAACTTTCCCGCCTCGCGCGAACGATCCCTCCGGCTACGCAGGCTATCCTCTATCCCGAGAAAACATCCGACATTTCGCGACACTTCACTGGTTCCTCTGCAAAATGACGTCTGAGAAACCATACGGATGACGTGTCATTACCCAGATCTGCATAGCTCTTCTGATTGGCTGAAGCAAATTTTCAACTAATCTGGGTATTGACACGTCATCAGTATTATCACTTGATTCTCTCGGTTGAGATGACACCATATGACAATGGATCGTCAGCAAATAGCCTGACTAAGGATTTTAAGTTGTCAGACAGACCGTTGACTAAGAATAGAAATAGTAGTGGCCCTAAACTGTACCTTGCGGAAACCCTGATGTCAATGGTGACGGGATGGAGAATTTGCCATCACAGGGAACAGACCTTGAGTGCGGTTCGTAAAGAATGATTCAAACCAATTACTCATGAGACTACGAACACCACAAAATCTGTAACTTACCTAAGAGACGTTTGCGAGCTACCTTCTCGAAAGCTGAAAATCGAGCATGACTTTCCATTTTGAATAGTCTTTGCCACATCGTCAATCGTCGAAATCAATACTGGGTGTATTACCGTATGTTGTTTTGCTCATAAGGCCATGTTGCTGTGGACAGTATGTTCGAGATCTTGAGTCGCTTTGCATGTTAGCGAGATAGGTCTATAATTCGCAGGATTTAAGTTGTCTCCGCTCTTATGCACACCGTATTCTTGATTTCGGGGGGAAGGGCTGTTTGCTTATCCATTTTATTCTGTTGAAGGATCGTAGGTCTATGTGTTTTTGGATCAGCAATGGATAAAAATAGCATCTCTAAATTTTGTGATCATAAGCTCTACTTTTCCTGGACGACACTCTCGCTTTTTTAATGACTATTTCATTCAATCTTCAGCCCACCTGATAGCGAACCTAAGCCTCCTGGCCTACATCCTATTGTTCCCATCAGGATCGAGTTGTCAGTTGTTACACTTTCTACTACTAGTCCAAAAAGACTTCTTTCTTAAACTGATCAGTTCTTTGGGTATTTGTCTCTAGGAAATCGGACAAGAAATCAGAAAAGTAATCGGAAAAAAGTGGACAAAAGATCGGACATGAAATCGGACATGAAAATCGAACGAAAAATCGGACAAAAGAACGGACAAGAAATCGGACATGAAAAACATCGGACAACCAATCGGAGAAAAACCGAACAAAAGATCGGACATGAGATCAGACAAGACATTGGACATGAAAATCGACGGACAAAAAATCGGACAAGAAATTGGACAAGACATTGGTTATGAAAATCAGACAAGAAATCGGACAAAAAATCGGACGAAAGATTGGACATGAACAGGAGCCTATCAAATCGGACATGAAACCGGACAAAAAAAATCGGACAGGAAATCGGACAAAAAATCGGACTAAAGGTTGGACATGGTATCGGAGAAGAAATCGGACATGAAAATCGGACAGGAAATTGGACAAAAAAAATGAAATCGGACGAAAAATCGGATAAGAAATCGGACATGAAATCAGACATGAAAATCGGACAAGAAATCGGACAAAAAAATCGAACAAAAGATCGGACAAGAAATCGGACATGAAATCGGACAAGATTCGGACAGGAAATCGGACACAAAATCGAACAAAAAATTGGACATGAAATCGGATAAGAACTCGAATCTGAAACCAGGGCCAGATGATGTAACTGCTAGATTTTTAAAAGAACTTGCTGATGACATTGCAGCCCCAATCACCTGGTTATTCAACCATTCACTCTCCAATGGAATAAAATTTTCCCGATTATCTGGAAGGCCAAGCTTATTCCTGTTCATAAGTCAGGTCCCAAGAACATTACGGCCAACTACAGAGGCACTGCACTACTTTCAATTCTGTCTTAGGTGCTGGAGAAGTGTGTCTTAGAATTTGTAATCATGTTAACCCAGTCTACCCAGTCCTAAATACTCTCCAACATGGCTTCCAACCCAATAGATCTTGTGTATCTCAGTTAATACAACAGGTTCATTTCTTGGCTTCATCCATGGATAATGGTGATAAAATAGACATCATATATTTGGACATGGCGAAAGCATTTGATACTCTCCAACATGGCTTCCGACCCAATAGATCTTGTGTATCACAGTCAATACAACACGTTCATTTCTTGGCTTCATCCATAGATAATGGTGGTAAAATAGACAACATATATTTGGACATGGCGAAAGCATTTGACAGGGTGCCTCATCAGAAGTTTCTCTACAAACTGAGGTACTACGGTTTCCGGGATCCCCTACTAAGCTGGGTTGCAGATTATCTAACAAACAGACACCACTGTGTAATCATTGATGGCTCTTCTTCTTGCTGGAAACCAGTTACATCGGGTGTCCTACAGGGTTTCCTGATTGGCCTTGTCCTCTTTCTCATTTACTTCCGTCTTACGCTGATGATGCAAAATAATGTAGAGTTATAAATTCCCAAGGCGACCGTCGCATCCTGCAAGAGGACTTATTTTCCGTCTTTAACTGGAGCAACCTGGAACTTTCATTTTAAACAAGAAGACGCCTGAAGGCGTTTACGCGGGATGTGTTGGTGTAAGTAATAATTATGTTGAATGGCATTGGAAAGTTGAGCAGTGTAACAATAACAAATGTGTGCAGGAGAGACGGAGATGTTTTGTTCAATACACTAGAAGATGAGTTACACACAAGGGTTCCTTTGCTACTCAAAACAAAACTTACATCAATATTACAACCACATATGTTAAGAGTTTGGGGTAGCTCCCTAAAATCTGCATTCATATCCTCAATAAATGCACTTCAACATTCACCCATAGCATGTAATATATCAGACTTCCAATAAACCTCAGGGCGCAAGGCTGTGCTCTAAGAAAAATTTCAAGGGAGCCCTCCCAAGTATTTAAGCTGAGGTGCCAAGGCCTAAAAGATGGTCGCCCAAATAAAACTTTTGGGGAGCCTTTCGGGTTCCCAAACATTTTAACTGGGGTGCCCGGGTCTCCAAGTTAGTCGCCGAAATTAATAAATCAGTGAACCGTTAGTTGAATATTAAAAATTAATCAAATTATTTTCTCAGCAAGTCAAGCAGAACTTTGTGTTTTGATTTTTTATTTCCATGAAAAATCACATCCTTTAACCTCCTGAGCGTTAGAAAAAAACCGGCGTGTTGTCATAAAAAAGAAATGAAACCCTTCGAAGTTTTTACGCCACATAAGAAGCAAGGGCAACGAAGCCAAATATTTCAAGTTTTTTAAATGGAAAAGGAAACACAGGGGACACAAGGGACACAGAAGATACAAGGGGACACAGGGAACACAAGGGGACACATGGGACACAAGGGAACACAGAGGACAGAAGGGGACACAGGGATACAAGGGGACACAGGAACAGAAGGGGACACAGGGGACACAAGGGACACAAGGGGACACATGAGACACAAGGGGACAGAAGGGGACACTGGAAACACAAGGGGACACAGGGGACACAAGGGGGGACACAAGGGGACACAGGGAACAAAAGGGGACACAGAGGATACAAGGGGGCACAGGGGACAGAAGGGGACACAGGAGACACAAGGGGAGACAAGGGGACACAAGGGGACACAGGAGACATAGGAGATACAGGGGACACAGAGGACACAGGGGACACATGGGGACACACGGGCACACTGGGGACACAGGGGGCACAAGGGACACAAGGGGACACAGGAGACACAAGGGGTCAAAAATAAGGAGACTATTCTTTTACTAATCGTTTAGGTTGAAAAGAAAATTGCCTTAAGATCCCGTGGAGCTTTTTTGGAAAGCTCCTATGAATTTCAACGAAACCGTTGCCGCCGCAGAACTATTCTGTCTCTTGAATAGATATTCTTGTTGGAAAGTCCTCGTTTTATAATAATATTATCGGTGAAATGTTTACGACAAATGAGCCTTTTTGTAGATTCGGTAGCCAACTAGCTCTACTTTGACCGATAACTTTAGCTTTTGCGTATCTGGTGGTATCTATTTGTAGTACGTGATACGTACTTGTCACGACACCAAAGACAATGCGGGACTTTATAGATTTACATACCTTTTTCTAAAACAATCACAAAAATACTCGTATATTTCCGTTTTTTTTGCATCGTATTCTACTGGAATAAAAATCTTAAGTTATGTTTTAGCCTCGCAGACACAGCAGTAAAAAACAGGTAAAAATATCTCATTATCATAGAACTGAGATGACACCCGTGTTTATTGGGAGATTTTTTAAAATACAAAACTTTTGTTTTGCGTCACCGAACGTACTTTACTCCTGTCAGAGCAGAAGTAACAATTTCTTTTGAAAAACTAACTAATGAACCATCCTAATTTTAAGAAAAAATTTCCATGCTATTTTGAAAAGCTGTCAAAATCGAAAAATGTGCAGCTTGTCACGTTCATACAAGTTGACCTCAAGAGTTTCTTAGCGAGCGGAACGTTCTTTTTAGGCCGCGAAGCGGCCGAGCGAGCTACGAAGTCGCACGCCCCGGGGGGGGGGGGTACTTTAGGAATTACTGGGTGGGGATTTGCCGCTGGGACCCTGGAACCCTTAACCTATACCAGAGCTAGTTCAGCTGAATTTTGTTACCCTATACTAGAGTAAACTCCCCAAATTCCCCCTATCCTAGAGTAGCTGTTTCCCTAGTCTAGATAAAATCTTCAACCAACTGATCAGTTTCCTAAAAAATGATACCCTATTCTAGACCTAAACGCTCTGATTTATATACCCTATCCTAGAGTAAACTGCTTGAAAACCATACCCTTCACAGCGGCACATACCTCTATAGCCCAAAGTGGCAGTACCCCCGCGGGGTCGCACGTAATAAATTCTAGCTATTTACTTTAACTGGGTGACCTGGACAATATTTTCAGTCACCCAAGGTCAGGCAGCCAGGCGCTTTACATGTAAGTTAGCTCACAGCCTTGACTTTGTCCTCCTCTACGCAGTAAGCTTACTTTTACCTCCTTTACTGACGCAGTATCTTTTTTCTGTTTGTGCAATCCAATCTGACTCGCACATTATTCGAAGTTGCAGCCAGTAAAAATCAAACAATTTTTCGGGACGGGCATTGGATACGCGAAAGTTAAAAAAAACAACAACAAAAGAACAAAAACAAGAAAATTTTTTGACTGCCAAGAAAAATACGAAAGGAATGCGCAAACGCATTTATGACGCTGGCTGACCATAAGGCATCCCGCCTAAGAAGTGCAAACATTTTCGTTTAACCAAGAAGATTTAATGCACCTATCAATGTAAATCCCGTGGGGGGGGGGGGGGGGGGCGGAAGTGCGGGCAAGGGGAGGGGATTTGATGCCTGGGACTATCCCCGCTGTCGGGCTTTTGATCGTGTTAAGCGACCCCGGGGTCGGGACATTTGACTTTGACCGACAGAAGCCTGGTATCAATTCAGAAGCAGTTACCAAGTCCGTCCCTCGAGGCTTTCTGAAAGTCACGTTGTTGGAGAAAGGTATGAAGTTTTCATTCGTTTTAATCGCCATAATCCGATACTTTAAACTGTCATCTAAACAGATAATTTCTATTTTATCTTCAAGTTCCCTTCTGATTGTAAAACTCGATTGAAATGGAATTCCACCAAGAAAACCAGAGGATTTTTTATGGGTCACTGATCCGACCTGTTCCGACATGTTGAGCAGATGTTATGAAGCATTTTACGTTTTATTAATATTATATAGCACGGTCAATCTTCCTGGAGTGATTTTGATGTTCAAGATAAGATATGCTAGTGAAGAGAGAAAATACTTAATTACAGCGAGAAATTTAATGGAGCTTCCGTTAACCGTAAATAAAAGTAGTAACAACGTGTTTGAAATGTTCTTTTATTCGTTTTATGTAGTATTATAGCATTGTTTGTTTAGATTTTTTCCCCTGGGCTGGGGGCTTTTTTGACACTTTTGATTGACCTTTCGTTTCCCACCCTGGGGAATTTGATCGAAAAATTTTAAAATTTGTCAAATCCCCACCCCTTGCCCGCACTCCCCCCCCCCCCCCACGGGGTTTACATTGATAGGTGCATAAGTAGCTTGGGCCTAACATGATTTCATTGTCTAAAGAAGAAAAGGATCTTGGGACATTCCTTTCCCATAATTTGGCCTGGCGTTGCCATATTCCGACAAATATAACAGGATGTTACGTGCCATTTAGATTGCCATGGTGAGTAGAAAAACATTTTGGCTACTAAAATTGCAGCACGGGAAAGTTGCCAATTTCGGCGGCCGTGTGCCAAGAAGAAACTGCTTTTATTAGTTGTGTTTATAGTCTTTCAAAGGCTGAAGTGGGATGAACATTGGCACGGAATAGTATTAATGCTCCATTTTCTAAACTGATTTGTCCCTTCTACCCGTGTTGTCCGGGCATATTAAAGGGGATCTATTAAAAGCTTTAAAATGGCGCGAAAACCTCCAAATCAATCGCAATACAATCGACTCTCGCCTAACGCGAAAAGAGCCAACCCCCCGGCGAAACTCATAGAGAAATGACTGAAACAAACTCCCCCTATTGCAGAAATGCGGACACTTTCCTGCCCCCAAGTGCGACATTTCACTTGTTTTTTCTCGGACACTTGAGTACTTCGTCAAAAACCCTGACTCACGTAACATAAAGAATAAAGCGACGTTACAATAAAGGAAAAAATGACACAAAGTTTACTATCGACCGCTTCTTTGTAAAAGAGTAAACAAATGACTGTACTGTACAGCATTTTTAGAGCTTACAAACATTTTGCGTTATTATAACACTCTACCGTCAAAGTTGTTAGACAGGTTTCTGTTACCATGATGAGTACACTGTACTTGTACAGCACGTCTGTGATAAAGAGCTGCCAAGAAAAATAAAAAAACATATTTGACAGCAAGTTATAATTAACCTTCATAGCCATCCACGTTACTGGATGAGTTTGAGTTTGTTTTTTAAGCCCTTCTTATGTACCTCTTGGCATTGAAGGAGCTTGGAAGTAATAATACAGCAAATTTATAATCTTATTATCTTTAATCTTTTACGGTCCTAATTAAAATAAGTAAATAATTGTAGAGACTATAACACCTGTGGGACTTACATGTACAGAGAAATATTTTTTTCTCTCGTACCGCGCTATTATGGACGCTCGCTATTAGGGACACTAAATCTCCCCCCCCCCTCCCCCGAGGGTGTCCGTAGTAACGGCAGTCCATTGTAGTTGGTCAGCTATTTCCAACCTCGTCCCCAGGGATTTGTTTTAGGGAAAAGCCCTGGGAACGAGGTACGAGGTTGAACCATTTCCATTGGACTTAGTCGAACCCTCATGTGATATCACACACAGTGTTTTTCTTTTCTCTTTTTTGTTTGTTTGTTTTTGTCTTGGCTACCAACATTATTGTCTGTTGACCATTTCACAATTTCAGGTCCCCCTATCAAAAGGCGACTTTACAGAAATTGGTGGAGCTGTTTAGGTTGCATTATATTTTCATGTCTTGGCCACCAATTTGAGGTGGTCTAAGGGCGACTTTACACAGTGTTTTGTTGTTGTCCTTTGGTTATTTGTTAGCCTACGTAGCAGGCGCAAGTTTTGAGGAAAGAAAACTAGAGGACGCGATTAGGAGGCCCACGCGTGTTCTCCTCGCGCGATCTATCAAAAAAAACATAACTTGACCATTTTATAATTTCAGGTCCCTAAAAGGCAACTTCGAAAAACTTTGACTCCCGAATAACTGAGACGCACTATGTGTAGACTGCACAAGTTACATTGAAGAATTGATCTTTATTGACTCACATTTCACAATGACAATATAAAGTCGGTTTCACAACCAGAATTACACCTTTAGGCCATTGACTGCTACCAACAGTAACATACCCTATGAGTTACTCCGCTTAAGCATGACAACAGCAAAGGGTAGAGATGAACTGGTATTACAAAACAGAAAGATAAGCTTCTCCTGTCACGACTGAGGCAAAGAAAAACATGCAGTCCATGGAATTAGACCAAAATGGGAAAAAAAATCTTACGGACATGTTTTTTTCTTGACTCTCTTGGAACTGGAAAAAGTTGTCACCTAAGAGGTCTTTGTTTAAAACAGACAAACAAAATTCAGCAAGTAGAGTGTGTAAGAAAGACCTGCACATGAGGCGACAGGAGAGCATCTTTTTTCAACTTAATGCAAGTTTCACAGCCACCCTTTCCAAAGGTTTTAATCAAGGAAAAGAAAAATTGCATCTAGCCGATGGATTCTTTTTCTTCAAGTGCTTATTCAAAACCAAGTTAGTCATCAACGCATTTTATATATTAAGGCCTCTTTATGTAATCAGCATTCATTTTTTGCCAAACCACCGCTGCTTCATCAAACAAGACATTACTAGCCACCTTGATTCCAGTATTACTCCATCACAAATCCATGTAGAACAATATGGAGAATGTGCGGATTTTGTGACGGAAGCGTTAAAAATCAAGGATGCGCAACCAGGCACTGTTTAAGCAGAGCCCTGAAAATTACTCCACAACCTGTCAAACACTTAGGGAGATTAAAAGAAACTTTCGTGATTAACAAGGATAGGGATTTGTGTTAGTTGAGCGATTCCAGTTCCTTCGACCCAGTGCTGCTGTTGTTTGCACAGTTATTTTTTTACACATAGCATCATGACAAAGTTGACACATAATATCAATATTCATATTCACAATTTCTGAAGCGACAGGAGCAGAATACACAGACCAGGAAACAAAACTTTATATTTGTGCACATTATAGTTATTGGCAGAAATGCTTTATAGTAACTCTCTTATAGTTTATAGCAGTCACTTCTGCCGCAGGTAAATTATTTGAGAAAAACCAAAATGTAAATCATGTATCATTTTCCTAATTAATACCTATTGGTATAAGTATAGTCATCTATGTAGATCTGCAAGAAATTTAATTTTTTACATTGACAATTCATTACAATGCGCATCTTCTGCTCGCACAAATCTAAGTAAGGTTGTTGTTTTTGCGATACAAGGTGACTCAAACGTCCCTTGGTGAAATGTAAAGGACAGCATCACAAATACTGTCTCTTTCAGTGTAAGATCTAAAATACAATAATTCATTGACAGGCAATGGCGACACAGACAAGCAGTGTACATGTCATTTAAGGCTTGCACCATCCAATGAAAACCACAACTTATATCGCAATATATAAAATATAAACACTAAAACTTTGCTCTTAGAAGTAGGGAGGGGAGGAGGGGGGTTCACCAAGATCAGTTCCATATCTTCAAGAAACTATCCCAGCTTCCTGTGGAAACAGCCATGCCATCTTCAGTGACACCCAGACAACTGACGCGGTTGTCGTGTCCTGCTAATACTCCGGCTCTCTCTCCTTTCAATGTGTCCCACACATTGCAGTTGAAATCATCATAACCTGCTAACAGCAGACGGCCACTCTTGGAGAAGGCCACTGAGGTAATTCCACAGATAATATTGTCATGGGCATACACCATGAGCTCCTATTTTTGACAAAACAAAACAAAGCACAGTGGATTAGAAACAGATTAAGTGCTTCAAGATTACCAAATGTCTATATAGGAGACTGACTCATTCCAATTGATGATAAATACTGCACAAAAGGCAGGGTGCAAAGTAGTCTGCGTCACAGATGAAACTAAACTCTGGTTTTATCCGTCTGTGGAATTTTGTTGTGGCCCCCCACCTGTGTACCAGGATTTGAGTATGCATCAAGATTGGCCTGTTAAAAAGCCACTCTCGATTTGCCAATCAAGATGATGAGAAATTCGAAACACTCCTCTGGTAATTTGTTCAATCCATTAGGGGCCCAAAACAACCAGAACAAGGATATCAGCGTTGCTTCACAGATGATACAGAATGTACTAACCAAATTAAATTACATCTGCGATGCCGCCTTGCTGCAAAGAAAGTCAGAGTTACAGTTTGCCTTTCTGACAAGCCGGTTTGATTTCAGTTCTTCTGCAATTTGAATCCCCAGCCTGATAGCAAAATTCACTTGCTCCGGGCTTTGGACACCACTTTCATTGCATGCTGATGGAAGGGAACTTAACTAAAAGTGAAGGCTTACCTGATCAGCGCGGACGTCAAACAGCCTACATGTGGCATCATCAGATCCTGTTGCAAAAGCTGATCCATTGGGAAAGTACTAAAAACACAATAGAAAATCAGCAAGAATGCTAAAGAAAACAAGCTTCGTACACAAACATGACATCATGCGCAGCTGAGACAAAAAGTGAATCTTCAGGACTCTTATGAAAAAATGTTCTGAATACTTACTGCTACTGCATTGATGTCTGATTCATGTCCAGTAAAAGTTTGCTTACAGATACCATCTTGTATACTCCACAGCTAAAGAACAGGAGAGTGATGTTAATGTATATTTCCCGGAGCTAAAAGAAAACTCCCCCAAAATTTCCTAGAAGTAGTGGCATTACCCATGGAGAGCATCACGTAACAGCAGATTAACAAGAGTAAAGAGATAAACGCAAATAGATTCACCCCTTCAGTAAAAGCACATAACAACCTGACCCCATGTCTTACATAATTATGGTGTATCCATAAAGGTGTCAAAGTTAATACCTTCGCTGAGGCATCACAGGCTCCTGATACAAAAGACTTGCTGTCGGGGGATAATGATAGACTCATTACATCTCCAGTGTGTCCACTGAATGTTGTGGTTTGTTGTCCAGTTTCAATATCCCAAAGTGCACTAAAGACCAAAAAGAATAGATCTGTTATTGTGACAAATCACTACAAATATCACCGTTATCATCAAAACAAACAACACAGTCAACATTATAGGCTGGCTGAGTTCCACAGCCTATAATGAGTATATGGATCATAGCAGTTTTCACAATCTGAGAAACCAAGGTCCTTATGTGGAAACAAGCTTAAGAAATTTAAAAACTGCATATCAATCCCTAACTTATTTTTTATATGTCATTGATACCATTGTTAAAATCCCAAATAGTGGTTAGCTCCTCTTTCAGTAACTGTAGCCACCTTATGGGAGTAGCTCTCTGGTGTTGCAAAGTGACGGCATGACCTTCAGCACCCAGCTTTTGCTCTCAAGCAACTAGAAAATCTTAGTTTTTTCATCCAAATCATAATTATGATGGACATCCTAGATTTTACAGTTTCAGAGCACTGGGCTTCTTTCAATTTTCCTTGGAGCACAGCCTTGGACAGAGCCATTACAAGAGTATCTTTTACTTTTCTCCGACTCCGTCATCTATTGATGTGTCGATCATTGATTATGATCGACCATCAATCAAAAACCTTGAGTGATGCAATTATGCAAATTCTTAAATCGATTATTGGGAAGAACAAAAAAATATTGACAACAAATAACAGATGGACTCATCATGTAGCAATAATCCATCCATGACCCTTTTCTGATACATTTCTTGTTTTCCTCTTGTTCTACAACAAGGTACGGCAGCCATGCTCGATTCCCTTTACTGACTTGAAAGAGTTTTGTTTCATCCACAAAATGATTGTCAGAAAAAAAGCAGCCTTCAGTTAAAATATCTCAAAAGTTTATATTTCTTCAACTTGCACATAAAAGAAAAATGTAGGGAAATGTTACAAGAGATTTCTCCGACTATAATCAATGACTGATCATCTGGGTCAATCTGATTATTTTGGATAATTGATCATTTAATCTCAGCTGATTCCCAATACAATACTACTATCTTCATGTAGCATAAACCAACATACCAGGTCATATCTCCAGAACTAGTAAGAATCTGATTGTCATCTGTAAAACGACAACATGACAAGTATCCTATAAAATGAGAAAACAGAAATATTAGTACGAAAACGCGGTGAAACTCCAGGGCCATATGAAAGTAGTTGTCTTAACATTCACAGTATAAACTTTTCCACCTTTATGGTGACACTGCATACCTGTATGTCCCGGTAACTCTCGACTGACTCTAACATTTCCTTCTCTTGTTTTTAGACTGTAAATTGAGCAGATGTTGTCCAAACCACCTGACAACCAAACATTATAAAAACAGTAAATATAAACCCATTGACCCCTCTACCCAAATAAATACTTCTTTCTTGTTTTAACAAAAGTATACTTTGACAGTGGTGGAGGAAAGTTGTTAAAATGCAATGTGAAATGTTGAAGGGATTTATCATGGCTTGAAATGTATGTAACAGGAAATTTTTTCTAACTGATTTTGGTCCATAGATAAGTTGAATCAAGAACTGTGAACTTTAAAAATATGTCTCCCCCCAAAAAAGAACACAACCTTACCACATGCTACATAATTTCCAGACGGTGCATAAGCACAGGTCATTACCCAGCTGGATCGAAGAGGTATCGCATGAACCTGGGGGAGGGAAGGAAAGCCATAATTATCAGTTCACATATGAAACTAATGTAAATCCTCTGATAAGCACCCCTTTTCAGGGGAAGAAAGTTAATAAGCCCAACTGAATTAGCACAAGCTCAATCCTGACAGCCACTACCATAGTTTTAAACTAAATCTATTTATTGCTGCATTTTTCAGCAGCTTAGTATGTTGGAAAAAATCATTACAAATACCTTGTTTGTCGTATAAGAATCCCATACAATAAGTTTTCCATCTTGAGAAGCACTTACTAAATTTCTGAAATGAAAAAAAAAAGTTTGGGTCAACAGAAATCGGTTCTGACACTACGGAAAACATTTCCAAGATGAAAACTTGCACATCGCCAAGCCAACAGCCACCTACCTTGAGTCGGTTGCCCAGTGCATAGCATATATTTTTGCCAAGTGACCTCGGAGTGTTCTCCTAGTTCTCATCTGTATTCTACCGACAGGTTCGACATTGTGTGTTACCTGGAAGATAAATAAAAGCACTTTCCTATGACAAAGTTATTAAATTAAGCACTTCAGTCACCTCTCTATAAGATGGACACCTTCAGCATTGACGCAACTGTCCGTCTTAGAGAGGTGTCCGGTTTCTAGAGGGACAAGGTAAAGTGACGCCAGTAAAAACTTAAGCTGAACCCACTTGCAATGAATGCATGTCTGTTAACTTATGCAAAACAGCTAAAACTGGAACACTGTACCAGAAAAGTGGAATCATTTTCTTATTATGCAATCAAACATTCATTACAAGCAAACATTCAAGGCTTTGTGGTCTAATAACATAATTTACTATTATGTAGAACACCTATATTTCCATTTAGAGGTCATTTTCACTGCATAAAGCAATTCTTTAGTGTCCGTTGACGGTTTCAAAAGAATCCAGTGTCCGCCTTATGGAGAGCATAGTTAAAATAAAACAACTGCAAAATGGCAGGAACCAACACCAGGTGTTTGTCTAAGAGAGGTACAGTCAAACTTCTTTCATATAGACACCAAAGGGACAGAACCAAGTGTCCGCTTCACAGAAGTGTTCGTATTATAGAGGTACGGAATGTAAGATTTTTGTTATTTCTGGGACCAAACAAACTGTCCATAATAGAGAGGTGTCCGTATTATAGAGGTGTCCGTAAGGAGAGGTTAGACTGTATCCGTTAAGAAAAAGTTGACTGCAGATCTTAGTCATAACTTTCGCAAAGCTCTGTTATGTGTGTGGGTAAAACTCACAAGGTGATATAGGCGGACAATGTGTTTGAACCAATTAATGACGGGTTTACAAACAACTACTTGAGACAATTTACATCAGGTTATACCGACAATTAATTATGTATGTGCATATCAAAAGGCAGCGGAAATGCCTATTTTATATCACTAGGCACTGTTACGTTAATTATTTGCTTCCTCCAAAACAATGACCAGCATTTTTTCTAGCATCCTGCTTTTTAAACTGCAATGAAGCCAATATCGTCCTAAACTTACTTGCGCCAGTGATGTGTCACATACTGCCTTTCTTGCATCCTGTAAATACAAAAGTTAACACATTACAAAGTTAAATCAGTGAAGTTTGCACACTACAAAAGTATGCATTGGAAATTATCCCATTGACCAGGACCACTACATAAAATCCACCTTCTTTGTAAGGATTTATACCATAAAGCCCCAAAATATTAATTGAGAGTCACGCTTCTAGATAAACAAAGGCTGAAGTGTCACCTGGGTGGCTATTACACAGTAACACCAAACAAAAATGTGCCCCACTCCTGACAAAACCCCAGTGAATAACAAAGGTACACAAACGTGCATAAATGCAATGGTGGCCAGACTTCTCTGCTCAAAAAACAAAACTGGCCTCTTTAAGTTGCTCAACATTTCCTTTGGCAAACTAGACATTTCCATGGCTACAATTTAATTTTGATATCTTGAGAGCCTTCAAGAGGGCCTACATCAAACTCTGTTTCTCACACACCACTACTAGCCAAATTGAGTCACCTCACATCCACCCAAAATGGGTGAAGATACAGATCAAACTGACAATCTGGCTCAACATAAAGATTTCGGCAAGCTTTAACTCTCAAAATCAACATTTCACAGAGACATAAATCAGTATACTGTACACCCCATTGCTACAACATTGTATATCAAATAAACTAATCTGGTAAAATCTGAAGGACAAGGACAAAACATCAAGGTAACACTGTTACGAGAGCCATTCTACCCATATTTCATAGATGATGCTAATAAGCATCACCAAGATAACATTATGTAACCCTGTTCATTTCTTCAAACGGTTGTCTAAAAAAGTTGCAATTTTTAACAAGTAAAAGCCTTAAAACATGTGAGCAGTAAGTAAGTCACATGAAATTTGCTTTGTCACGAATAATAGCAACACTTCCCCATTGATATGTTTGTAGCAAATGGATTGGTATGTGTCACCACCAATTGAAACATGCAATCAAAATTTCTTTTCCTAGGCCAAAAACCTTGTTTTTTTGGTCAAAATAATTCTTCCACTTTAGTTAACATGAAACTGATTTCTGTTAAGAGGAAATACGGTAAGCACATAACACGGAACTCCAGGTCTTCAACGGACCTAACAAACCTCGTTCAGGCTTTAAGAGCAATGAGTACTCAATATCATGCAAAAAACATCTCACATCATGGTTTACACAGTGCAAGATACCACACCAGTCAAATCATAACTTAACAGAAGAAAAAAAGGAACTCTGTAAAAAGCAATTTTGTCTTTTTAGAAGGAACAGCGAGCTGGAAGTTCATACCAAAGCTGCATTGTTTATTTCAGATGAAAAAAAACAACTGTTTGCGTTAATCATAAAAGAACTTGAAGAACATATACACGCTACAGACGTTAACAAACGAAGAATTTTTAATTCCTAGGATACAACCAAAGAAACGATGAGTAAAAACCACGGACACACCTTTGGAGAGGAGAAAATCGCGTCATGATTCATGAACGCAAGATTATCCGTCACAAATTGGGGACAAACTTATAAAAGCCATTTGATCTTTGAAAGAAAAAGTGTTTGTTCTGTTTTCTTGCCTTCCTACACTAAGCTCCGAAGAATCGTTTTTAATTCAGCTGTGCTATAGTTTAATGAAGAGATAGATGCTATTCCACAAGCAGTAAGAAAGGATACGAAAATCCATTATAACTTGCTTCCGTTTCGTTCATCTAGAGCGAACACAAAAGGAACGAGCTTTCAATTTCGAACGTCTCGAGGATGTAAAAAAAAAAACAGTCTCGCACGTGCGGGAATCGCTTCAGATATAGAAATTATTTTAAAACCCAAGGCAAAACTTCTTCTTCCTTTGATCGTTTTAAACGCCACCAACTATAACGCAAAAAGATATTGTAATCAACGAACGAGCGACACAAACTCAACAACCTGGACCACGAAATATCGCACCGTAATCGATTTTAAGCACATGTTTTTAACCTTCCTTGGCCAAGTCCAGGCCAAACTAAGCCTTAACGAAATTAACGAGGTTCGAAACCGGTCTGAATAAGCAAATCTAATTTTTCTGACGTTGCTTTCGACAACATTAGCTTTGCCATTTTTTTAATAATCAAGCTGCAATCGAGTTTCTACTGCGACGATGCTAACTTGTCATGGCAGATTAGCTACAGTAAAATTTCGACCTTGATCCACATATTCGAATTTTTAGTCCACTTTATCAGCTCATCGTGATAACAGACTCTCACAGACAGCGTTTAAGTTGTATCACAAGTATACTTTCCTTCCTTCTGTTGCGGCCTAAGCTATAAGCTTAATGAATACAATATTCTTTAGGGATATTGAAAACTGCTCCCGGCTAACAATAAACACACAGCAAGAATAACTTGCTTGGAATATACCGAGCTTTTACGGGTTAAATCGAATCAATACAGCGCGAAAAGGCACAAATTCTTTCACTTGGAACAATATTAGAATTCTAATCTATATTTCGGTGAAACAATACTGCATACACTGGCATAGATCGCGTGGCATTCGCTTGAGACATCTAATGGCGACCCCCACCAACGACGAACGATTTCGCGATCACCGACAACAAAACGGCGTTAAAAAGACACAGTGTACATGTAAAAGACCAAAATGCGACATATTTCGAAAACATGCTCGCATTTGGGCTAGACCGAGCGGTTTATGATTGTATACAGCGTAAATACCACATTTTCGAAAGCGATCAAACTTTGTCATCTCTCCCTTCGATGTTTCACCCACTTGCGGTGTTGTTATGTAGCAACACAGTATATACTTACCCTGATCTGCGCCTTGAGTACTTCAGCTTCTTGCCTGAGAGCTTCTATTTCGTTCTGACCGTGGCTCTGGGTTTGTTGCTGCATCTTTTCGCCTTATTTTTTCTTCACACTTGCGCCGAATGTTACAAGGCAAATGGCCACAGTCGTCACCAAACGCCTGCCGCCGCTCCTAATCCGGAGATTCGCCGCTGATTCAACACTGCAGCAAGCCCAAAAACCGCATCAAATGATAAAACAGTGATAGTAAAAGCTCCTTCTTCGCAAAATAGGTTATAACACACAGGAGAAGCGCTCGCTACAGTCGTTGGGAGTGGTTCCCTTTCCGCGGATTGCAAACGAAGGCGCGCCCCTGAAAAAGCGAGCAGTGCCTCCCGTATATAAGGCATGACCGCGAAGTATCATGGACAGCTCTTCCCGTTTTTCACTTTCCTTCCTTCTTCCTTTTTTCTTTTTTCTTCCTCTTTTCTTTTTTCTTCCTTCTAGTCCTTGAATCACATGCTATGCGCGTGTGATTTAACAACCAAAAAAAATCCCTCTTTAGCAAAGATTCCGGAGCTACTTTTAATGTTGGAGGGCTTTTCACAAACCTGTAAAAAATAAAATTAAAAAAATAATAATAAAGACCGTTTATTAACCTCATTGTAGTAAAAAAACAAAAAGAAAAAAAGATGAATTACAGGGTTATAACACAATTTTTAATTACTAATCAAAACTATGTCCTGCTATATAATATTTACAAGTCAATATTCTAATCATGATACGTAAATGCGCTTTAAAAGAACTTGAGCGTTGTGTGTGGCAGAAGCTCCTGTCTCCGGATACTACCTTATGCTTGGAAGAGGTTCTCTCAGATAATATCTACTCACAGTTCTGGTATCCTTAGGGGCTAAAAAATGAATTGGGTGCCTATTTTGTGAGATCTTGGAAATATAGGTTGTTTACGATTTCCACAAATTCCGGTTGGGATGTCACAATGGTAATAAACGATTATTTGCTTCTTCTCACTGGAAAATTCCCGGGACAAACGGAAATTCTGAAAAGGTAGTCCCGTTTTCTCGATTAGGACTTTCCAAATGGAAATTCGTTTACCATATTTACAAGTTTCTTGAGTTTCGTACCAGTTTCATGTTGTAACTAGCATCCAATCTAGCGCGGCGCGACAATCCGGAAATTTTAGGCAAGTGGTAAACGACACGTACCGTTCTTACCGACCGAAAATTCCCAGCTCGGTTGTATTAGCCGAGCAGGAAGCTTCTTGAGAATAGGCGACGATTATTCGTTTTGTTGAATTCCTCGATAACTTTGTCAGTGTTCACTTCAAACTCATTGTGAATGTTCATAAATGCTGGGTGGGATAGACGATCCTCACTAAATTCTGTTCCTTAAATAAGTCTTTAGTCGCCGCAGACGTGCAAGAAAAGGAACGCTCTGCATCTGCACTACCTACTGGAGGGGTACAATTCTTAACAGCGCCTTGATGTTGGGTAAACGGTCCTTAACAGCAGCGAGGTAGCACTCGAACAACGTAGTCGGGTCTTGTTGTCCCTTTAGGGTCTAGTGACACTTCCATTATTTGATTTCATCTAGCAATAATAAAACTGATACGAATAGGGATGTCGTCCTTCCAAATTGCAACTTATTATTCATGCTATGTAGATCACCGCATTTACGTACAACAAACGGGACCAACAAGAAAAGATCACGACCTTGCCGGTTTTCCTTACAAACCTTAAACTCGATCATTTTTTGGTCGATATGGTCCAAGGAAGGTACGCCAACTGCCATTGAGCTTGAAGTATTGTAATAGGATGTCTGCTGTTGCATTTGCACGATGTGGTTGGCAAGCTGCGTAACGTGGTACCTTTATGTCCTCTAGCGCTCCTACTTCACTAGCGATTTGTTTGACTTCTTTGACATCAACAGTCTTCAAAGTTCTTTGTCAATGTTTGCACGCATTTCTTTTAGAATGTTTCGAACCGTCGTCGATCATTTGATAAGCCTTAAATATATGGCCGTCATGGCGCATTCTTTTGCAGGTTTGCTGCTATGCCCTTTACAGTACGACGAGTATTCTTGGCAATAATGAATGAAATGATATGCTAGAACGTTGTCAGTGCAGATACCGTTTTTACGGCGTTTATCATAAATTCTTCAACTTCGTCTTATGTTTTACTTCAACACCAATAAACCACCAAGTTTTTTTTTTTGGCAGAATACCAGTTGTATTAGAAAGCCGCGAAGGGCGGGGGGGGGGGGCGCACCCCTTGCACCCTCCCCCTAGATCCGCCCTCGTATTATGTTTTTTTTTTCTTTCTTAAATTAATACAAAAAGCAGCAACAAACCAGTGAGACGTTGGTCTTGTGCAAAGTAAAATTTTGAAAACAAAGTGGCCGTAAACTGACCCTTCCGTAGACAGTTCAGACTTTGTCAGGAACCTATCACCCGCATATAATTTTCGTTATACATTTGTAGACTGCAAGACCAGGGAAAGATGATCATGCGGAGCTTTAATAGCTAAGGTATGTTGCTCGCCTTAAGGCTCCGCGGGGATAAAAGCAAACTACGAACAAAAGTGTTACTTAGAAAAGGTTAGAATTACACCTCGCGAGTGATGATCTCTCTCCATTCCCTTGGATCAGTGTTGCTGCACATTGCCGCCCATAAGAAAGCGTATTGGTACCGTGCGAGCAAAGGCTACATTCGCTGTGTGAGCTGGCGTTTTCGCACGCCAGCTCACACAGCGAAAATGTAGCCTCTGCTCGCAGGGTAGCGTATTGGGTCTGTGGTATCCCAATATTGAAAGGGGCGGAGGGTGGGGATTCCTTAAAAATAGAAATTGATACATGGAACGTTAAAAGAAGGTCAATGAGCTGCTGAAGCATGCATGATTTTACAAGGCTCCCAGACACTTTTGCCCCGGGGGATTACCCCTGGGAATTCTTCGTGGGGGTGTGCCGTCCTGTTCTTCAAATCCTGACCCGATTTCAGACCAAAAGGGTCAGTCTCCGCACCCGTTTTTAGACCAGACCTCTAAAATCCATACCCGTTTTCACCTTTAGGCGGAAATTATGTTATCATTATTTAGATTGGAGCGCAAACAAACAAATTCTTCAAATCCATTTCGAATTATTAAAATATTCGCATATTTCTCTTTCTTTCTTATTCATTTGGAATGGAAACGATAAATACGTTCATACACTCCTGTAGTTCCCTCGAAAACCACACCCGATTCCAGACCAAAATGGGCAAAGTGTATACCTGTTTTCAGACCAAAACGGCGCAAAAACCCTACCGGATGGGGCGGCACATACCTATATAGCTTATACAAGGGACTGTTCCCCACGGGACTTTTGCCCGCAATCGTAGATTTGTCCATTTTGGGGGATAATAAAAATAAATCGAATTAATTGAAAGTCAATCAGCCCCATTGAGATCCCCGAAAGGAAGGGGGATTGAGGTACGTTAACGGGGCTAAAAATTCCGTTTGCTGATCCTAGTGCGGGATGGTTCATAGCCGTGTTCCCGACAAAAAAGGCGGGAAAAATTGGCGCGACCAACTTGCGACCGCCATTTGAAAGCGACAGCAGGGAAACCAAATTGGTCGCTGTTTGTAATGTAAAAAGAAAAAAAAAACGCACGATGTACCCGCAGTAAAATTGCTTAATTTTGAAAATGCAGGTGTCAGATTTGGGTTCTCCAGTTAGCCCTCAAAACCTGCTTGCAGAGCATCGACAAATTTCGCCTGAAATTGACAAACTCATCCAGAAAGCAGGTGAGTTTAATATTTTAGCTGACGTATTTGCGCTGTGTTTGGGGTCTACTCTTTATTTTCAATGTTACAGATTTATAAACTTTTAAATCAAAATATCTTTAGAGAAACAGTTGATTCAAAGTTACAGTTATCGTTTCTCAAGGAAAAACGTAGAAGCTGTAAAACCACATTGAGACCTTATCTTTCGTTGCTAACATCTTGTTGAAATGACAACAAAACTACCTTTAGCAGTTAAAACAGATTCTTTTAAGCTTTACCAGTCAGCAACAACCTTCTTTGTTTAATTTACCTCACAACAGAATTTGAAAATTTGGAGCAAGTGAAACTAATCGAAACAGAAAGACAACGATATGCAGGTAAGTCTAAGTAAAAAGACCATTTAAACTTATCAAAACCCCAGTGAAAAAAGAACGAAGTTCGTTTGTCGATAGTTGTTGGAAAAATATAAGCTTAATTAATGAGTTTGTAGCAATTTCTTTGAAAAGTACTACCTAGCAATGAAACAAATGGAGATATCATGCAAGAATAGTGTATAGGCATTAAGCAATCGAGATGAAGTACAAAGCTATTTTAATGGACAATATTTTGACTAGTAGAACTTATAATTAGCTGGCCCTTGAAGAAGACTCTTCTTACTAGTCAGTGAAAATATTGGCCCTTCAACTGAAAAAAACCTTGCCCGTTTTGAATTCCGTTGCACTCTCCGTGTATATTATTATTATTTTTACTCAAAGTGCAAAACAGGCTTTTGTACACGTCGAGTATAGGCAGGTACACGGGTGCAACGTTATCAAGCGGTCCTCTTGCCGACCGTCGCTGTAATAAAGTAACGAAAGCCAATTTGTCTTGGGATACTGTGATAGCTTTTTTTCTGTACTGAAAAACTGTTGACGTCGTTTTGATTGTCAAAAACACAAAGCTCTCTTGAGACAAGTGGAAGAAAGAACGCGCCAAGTTGAGGAGTTAGAGAAGTCCACAACTCAGCTTGACGAGGAAGCCAAACAATTACACAAACAGTTCACACAGAACAGAGAGATATGCGAAAGGTAAGCATCTTTTTTTATTATTTTACGTATGCCTACTGAATTTCGCGAGAGGTGGTCTTGCGATGAGGTCACCCAAGGTTATCTCTGTCAAAGTCGGAACTGGTTTTGTAGTCACTCGAAAAAAAAAATGACACTTTCTATTCACTCGCCTGCCATTTCCACCCGTCTTTGGAGCACGTGTAACGAAAATGGTTTGTCAGAATGATTTTATAATTCTTTTGATCAACAGCTTGAAAAGAACAAACAGTGTTCTTCAAGAGCACGAAGAAGCGTTAAAGAAGAAAAAAGAAATGGTCCTAAATAAGACGCAACTAGCCAGGCAAGACTATTAATTTTAAAGGCCATTTAAACGTCGCGCACTGAAAATTATTGCTTCCATTGGTATAGCTGTACATTTAAGCAATCAGAGATACCATCAGTGATGCGACGTCTCAGGTTTTGATACAATGAACTTCCTTTCAAAAAAATCTACACCTACTTAAACTGGACTGCGAGCAGTCTCTCTTTTTTTCAGATTTAGTAAGGGAGTGCACGCGCGCGCGAGCGTTGAAGCCCTCAGTCACGCGCGTGGTCATTTGCGTGCTTCAGGAGTTTTGCTCGACGGACCAAGAAAAAAGAGAGACTGCTCGTAGTCTAACTTTAATAAACAAACAATTGGCACATGTTGGTCTCTTGTTTAGCCTGCGTGCAAGCTCTTCATTTGGGGGATATCGTGAAAAGTAGACGCGCGAGGGGCGTGCCGCTCGCTTCGCTCGCCAAAATAGGAGAGCTGCCGCAGGCTATTTCCTTTTTAGCAAACCCTTCTAAGGAATTAAAGAAGAGTGCCAACTCTGAATGGATTATTATTTTACTGAAACTGTCCAAGAAGAGAGTTACGAAAGTTTTAGTTGATTTCTGACTAAAAACCTGACAATATTAATTAATAATCTAAGGTTGGAAAACAATGCTGTCCTGGAGAAGTATCAGGCAATTTGGGAGACATACAAAACTAAGTATGAAAGTAACGAAAATGCAAAGGAGCTTGCTAAGATAAAGAGGGATACAATGCAAGACAAGGAACAACGTGAGTTACTGTTTAACTTCAAGTATTTATAGTAGCGTTATTTCTTGATTGCAACATAGTGAATTTTTACATACATAGACTGCATACTATGAACGCCAGGAACTGTTCACACTAGACTGCCTTCGAGCAGTCTCTCATTCCCTCAGGGGTAGTAGGAGAGCAGAATATGAAGGCATGCGTGGAAATTGAGGGTCAACTTCCTCGTTAGTAGCAAATTGCACCCATGTATTGAGCAAGCTCTACTATACCTGAGGTGAATTATGGCTACTTGAAGTCTTTGTTTCTATACAAGGGGGTATTTCCTTGTTGTTACAAAGTAAAGCACTTTTAAGAGGATACGGAACCCACCGCATTTAAAACCACTCTTAATTTTTTTTATACACGTTTTACATGTCTGATATCCCCTTCTAGTGGAGGAGATAAGATCCACAGTTCAACAACTGGAGACTGGCATTTCAAGTATGGAAACAGAAAAGAAAAAAATTCAAGGTAGAATATGATATGGGTCACTTTCTACCACCTATAGTGTTAATGCAAATCCAAACAAAGTAATATGAACTGGTCATGCTACACATACTTGAACCACATGTTTTACATGTACTAATGAGAGTGAATCTGGAGATCAGCATAACAGGCCATAGTTTCAGGTAGATGTTGTCAGCCCACTCCTAAGCTAAGGCAAGGATTCCTGCCCTTGAGGCCTCCATTCCTCAGCACATGAACAAAACATATTGCAACATACACTGGGTGAAGTCGCAGGTCATGTTTTCTTACATTTGCAGTGGTTCTCTACCACTCCTACAGCTATGGAAAAATCTTAGATGCATTGTAAAGTGAGGTAATCTTCACTCTGTTTAAACTGGACTGGGTTCACCTCTAGATCTTTTTCTTTTGCACTTTAATGAAACAAAAAAGTTAAAGACTAATAATTTCTTTTCATTTCAGAAACAATTAAAAATGGACTCAGATCAGCTATCCCAGTGATCATCAAACTGTATCCACGGCAAAAGGGGTTTCCAAAGGATAATATGAAACATAAAATACAAAATGCCATGATACTTTGGGGGAGATGCAGTATTAATACTTGACGTCAACAGTTTTTCCCAAATGTTTTGTTGATGGAGAACACCTCATTATGAAATAAAGCCTAAAGCAGAAGACAACAAATTTGTTCATTTTTCTTCTCTATACGCTACTTCTTTAAAGCCTTTCATAGTGTCGTTGTTTACCATACAAGACATTTCACCCAGGTTATATTCTTTAACGACGAGAAGAGCCCAGCTAAACCTTGAAACAAGAAAAACTGTTGACAATATACAAGAAGTAAAGTCTAAAGTAAAACACTCAAGAGAAGAACAAACCAGGATGTCTGCAGAGAAAAGGCACCAAAATAAGTCTCCAGAGGAAGGTACTGATACATAACAGAGTTTTCTCAATTTTATGAGCAGGAGCTAAAGAAAGAAGTGTGTATGAGGAAAATACCTTAGCTGAAACTTAAATTGTATGACTCAAGATATTAACAAAAGAACACTCTTAGTAACAATGTGGTGTTATAATAATTTATTAATTAATAGCCAGAACTATGAAACATGTAAGTAAGTAAGATAGAGGGAACGGTTCAATTTTCTCTTAAAAGTTCCATAAACAATTTGATGACACTTTTTTCCCTGATAATCTTTCATAATCACCAAATACAGTAAGAAAGCACATGAAAGCCAAAATGAAAATAATGCAATTAATTTTAATGAAACTATTTCTTACAAATTAGTCCCTATAATAGAAACACCTGAAACATCTACTACTGGCATCTCAGTAAGGACATCTTTTCAGCTAGAAGGACACTCATCTTCTAACACTAAGCGACCACAGTCAGATAAAAATATGGATGCAGAACAGTCTACAGATGAAGACACTGCTATACAACAGCAACAACAAGAAGTACTTGTATCTGAAAGACCTGTCTCTCAGATGCAACAATTGCTTACGCTGATCTCAAGTCAGCAGTCTAGCAAAAGTATAACAGAGGACCAAGTTGTTCAGACATCAACAATAGCTCGCAGTGAATGCCACCCACAACAACTTCAAATCTCACACAATCAACCATGTAAGTCAAAGACTACTGCAGTTGTAAGTACATTATTAGGGTATTTTCAATGCAACCTCAGTTCAAAATATATTCCTACTCCATATATTTAAATCTATTTGTTTACATTGTTGAGAAAACAAAACCACAAACAGCTATGGAAATTAGTTTGTGAGTTTGAGATTTACTGGTACTTAAGATTACGTTCCCAGGACATTAATTTTGTTTTTTTGAATTGTCAGAACAAAATCAAAGTACTCTACAGTTTTTTGACTTGAGCTTAAAAGGTTGGGTGGATTAACCGATTCCATGTGTTTTGCACTCTGTTATCAGTAAAACATTTCAATGATGTCAAATACAGTAGAACCTCCATGTGTGACCACCTTCCATAAAAAGTGACCACCTATTCAAAACACCAAAACTTTCCCAACCAAAGCCCAGTTAAGGAGCCTCTCGTAAACGAACACCTTCTGTAAGCAACCACGACCACTTTTTGCGGCTGACAGTTTATTTTTTTTCATTTGTTTTTAATCTTTCTGTAAGCAACCACTTGACACACTGTCTCATCTCTAAGTTTGCTGTGTGTACGATGCTACTTAGATTTATATACAAAGAACTTTAGCCACAACATGGAATGGCACATATCACAACTTAGAAATAAACTGCATGTAATAAATTATCTTCCATAAAGTAGATGTGTCTGGACATCTCATTGGAAAAGACCTCCTGTGGTTCTTTTCTTATAAGCAACCACGCGCTACCTCATATAAGCGACCACTAGTCTTCATATTTTGAGTGGTTGCTTACAGGAGGTTCAACTTTAAAACATGAAGGTGTTACTATTTGATAAACTTGTCTGTTACATTAAATCTCACAGCTTGTAGTCCACAGAATATGGATGAAGAAACAACCTTCCCTTGCACACCCACAACAGCACATCAACAAAACTCTGGTTTTGTCCCGACTTCAGAGGCAACTAACAGCCCATTCAATTTTGAGATACACTCAAATTTCATCCAGCAGCTCAGAAAGTCTCCAGGAGATGGTTTTCTCTTTCAGAGCAGGCCAATGTTTGATAATTCTGTGGAAGGAGACAAGGAGCAGGTCAGTTGATAAGCACTTGTTTACATTAATCTCTCTTTTCTATAATAGCCTAGCCTGCGAGCAAACCCTTCTGCCCCCAGAGAGCTGGCTGACAGGCTATTACCTGTAATGACTTATCATGTGTTTTAATCAATGCTAACAGAAAAAGAAAAGCTGATGCAGGGTGTTCATTGGGCATCGGAGATCACAGAACTCTCTGTTTACTACACAACTAGACATAATTCTCCGGCTAACGTTTGGTAGCCTATGACTACTTTTTACTCAGACAAGGAGCTTTTTTCAAGATATTCTCCTAGCTGGAAACATGACACCTTTCTCCTGCTACTAGGTTTTTTAATAAAAACCCTGTGATGTTTGCAAAACTGTCCATTGAAATATAAGCCTCTACACTAAAAGAATGTGTATGCTCGATATTACAAAGCTGATACATTTGCAGAAAGGAAAATAATAGTCTTTAGAGCAAACTTCTTTTAATGCAGCTTTAATTCTGAACATTGACCACATCGGGAAATTCTGCTGAAACAAAATGTTATGCTCATGTTATCTTTGAAATACTGCAGGCTAACAGAGAGAATACAAATTTCTTATTCAATTTGCAAGAAGTGGGAAATTTTCCAACAGGTTAGTAAAGCATTTCACCAAGTAAAAAAGTGAAAAAGAACTATTTCTCTGTTGTATAATATTTGTGTGTATACTGTAGTACAAGAAGCCTTAATATAAAGCCAGTGTATAAAATATAAGTCACTGTAGCCATGAGGTAGTTTATCAAAGGTTTTAATGGTCAACCAACTTTTATGCACTTTAATCAGTTGAAAAGGAAATAAATTTTCCAAAGAGCTTTAGAAAGACGAGGTGTTAAAAAAAACACCAATTCAATCATTTGGGATTTTACAGAGTGAAGTATAGCAGTGAAGATTTGCCAATATGAACTTGAGCTCAACCTTTTGAGAGTTCTGGGCCATATTTGAGGGTCCTGCTGTGTCTTATTTGCTACAAGCTTTTCCAAAAGATTGAGTTCAAATTCCTGTTCACTAAAAACTTGAAAATTATTTTGACTTTACTTGGTCCCTGTTAAATATGTGATACCAAGTATAGAATATGACTGAAGTAGGCAATTACTGACAGATCACATAGTTAAGATATCTAATAGCTGGACTCAACTAATAGGTGCTTATTGGTCTTTATTTTGACTTAAGTCCTGCTAAATATTTCTCATATAATATGAAAACTAATACCCTTATTGAAACTTATGTAATAATAAACTGCCTGGGTTAAAGGACTAACATTATTGTGTAATTAACTATCTCAATGGTATTTTCAGATAAATTAACTTACAGTTGTGTACATGGTGCAGTCTGAGCAGAATGTACTTCATTGTTTCTTCTTTCAGAATGTTGGTTATACATTTGTGACAAACGCTTAGTAGATAACTCCATATAGAATCATTTCAGGAATTTACTGTACTTGATTTTTTCCATCAGATTTAAATCTACTATTCTAGCACTCCCGAGGAAAGCAATGTTAAAAGTAAACATTTTAGACCTTGAACTTTGCACGGTAGTTTGCAGCAACTAACTAATAGTAGACGCACGGCTTTGTATCACCAGGTTTTTTTAAATCTAGTGTCAAAAAATCACCCCAAATATTTGTTTGTGAAATCTGTAAATATCCAGGAAATTTTTGCTTGTGGAATCCAGAATCTACTTGGCTTTTGTACATTATGCTTTTGTTTCCGCACTAAAATGCTCCACCTTAATGTTCCATTTTTCCCATTAAAATGCTCGGTAGTCCCCAAAAAAGTCACTGAAAATATGCTCAATAATACTCATCACAGAGAGGCCTTTTTTAATAATTCTAAACATTTTAAGGGGGTTTATTTTAAGGCTAACAAAGTGGTATGACAACAATTTATACAAATAAATAGTTTCAGAATAGCAAAAAAGATTGTCTACATAGTTGTATTGAGGTGAAATTTGAATATCGTTTTTTGAATTATTTTTAAAGTCATCATTATCTTTTCAAAAATGTTTCAATTTTTATTTTCTGTGAGAAAAAACCTAATATTCTGGAAAAAGGCCACTAAAATGCTCTAATAATGCTTAGTGCTTTTGCCTCACTAAAATGCTTAAAAAAATGCTAGCACAATGTACAAAGGCCTACCAGAATCCTGGGATTTGGAACCTGTAATCCAACTAAAGGAATCCCAAATCCTGCTTTCAGTTGGAGTGACTGGAGTCTTGTAAGTTCCACTGACAAAAAATCTGGAATCCACAGCGCGGAATCCAAAATCCAAGTCTGTCGAATCATTATACGTTTTTGGGAAACTGCCCACATACCCCTCCCCTATTAAAGCTATCATTAACAATTACTTTTCACTTAGGGCAAAATGTTTCTTAAGGGAGGGGTATTTGGGCAGTTTCCCAGAAACGTATAATGATCCAGACTGTCTTGGATAACCTTACGTGGGGAACACTAAAAAGCATTGTTAAGCCTGGTTCTCACATGCCGCCGATGCACCCGTGACATGGCTGCCAGTACTGCCTAGGATACTGTTCTGATATGAGAACAGAACTGGCTAGCAACATTGGTCATCCCAGTCTTTACTGCGGCATGCCTGTGAAGTCGACTTGAGTTCAACTTCGAAGGTATGTCAGTGGTAAAGCTCTGCGATGGCTCTAATTGCCGGCGGTGCATGTTCTCATTCATCCAAGAAGTAGCCCAGGCAGTACCGGCAGCTACGTCACAGATACATCGGTGGTATATGAGAACAAGGCTTTACACAGTAAATCACACTTAAGTACTTATCTCCAAACAGGGTCTGGAGCTGATCAATTCCCTGTGTCAAGACAGAATTCAAACCTGTTTGGGTCACCAGTGTCTGGAGAGAGCAGAGCAGGTGATGGGTTGTTTGGAACAAACCCATCAACTTTCAACGGATGTTCCATCTTTGGAGATCCTAGTCCTATTCAGTCTAATCAACAACAAGCAGTCACTGGGCCTACTGAATTTAGTTTCTCCTTTGGAGCTAAATCCCCTGATGATGGAAACAGTACTTTAAACAGACCGGCTGCATTTAGCTTATTCTAGAGCTACACAACTTTTATGCCGTAGGTTGCCTGTCCCTTTTTTCCAAGTGATTCTGTGAGTTTACAGTAAAATTTTATGAATGTATCAGCAAAAGAGTTGTATGACATACATAAGCAAAATTTACTACATTCCAATAAAAGATTAAACCTTGCCAAAGAAAGAAACAGTTTCTCCTTAGACTATCATGTTTTTGTTGTCATGAAGATAGCAAAAAATGGCTTGACAACAAAAGGTAACGTGGTTTTCCACTGTCAACCTTTCAAACATCCACTCTATTTTATATTTATGCACATAAAAATTATGTGATAGTGAAATCCTCCTTAAGAGAGAAAATCCATGACAATAATAAAGAGTTCCTGTCAGGAAATTGGTACAGTTTCTTATTTTCAGACAATGAAGAGACTGATATGTTTTTAGTGCTATTTTTCCTAGCCCCTAGGCATCATTCAGAGGCAGTGGAGCGTTTCTAAATGTGGGGACTGGGGAATTAAGCCCTTTTTCCTATAAGCAGTCCAACTTGTCAATCTTTTTCTTATTCTGAGCAGTTGCCTGAGTATTGCTGAAATATTAAACTCAAACCTTATTTTTTTCCTGACAAAGAAAACCCCTTTCAAGACTACAATTGTCTGGTTTCTACTTTCTTCAAAATGGTGATTTATGAGATCAGCAAGTGAGCAGCCAAACATGGAGGTGTCACAACTGCGATTTCATACTCTCCTGCAAACAGCTCTCCGCCAGTCAGGGTGCATGTAATATCTTAGCTATTTTATCTAAAGAATGAAAAATCCGATTATGGCGAACTGTCATTTCCTACTCTCTCATACTCATATGGAACACTGATTCAGTCAATTCAACCAATCATTAGCTCTCTTGGATGCATGGCAAGGCAAGACTTGGTTTATCTACAACTCAAGACCTCTTAAAGGGATAAGCAGGTCTAAGCTTTGTATTTTCACATTTGTCAAATTCCATATGTAAATAGATTAATAGAAGTCACGGATAGTACTCTGGTTTTTGATAAAAAAAAAGTGATACTCTCATCTTTCCACATAAAAATTCAGCCTGCACATCCTTTGAACAAACAAGTGTGGCAATTTCAATATGCATAGTATATAAAAAATGTGTTGGAATAATTATAGGCCAATTTACCCCCCGCATTTTCAAACTGCTGGGGAAAGACCATTTAACAGACATTTTCCAGGTTAAGTTATGGCATGTCCCAAAATACAAATCCCAAAGAGCCACTAGCTACTGACTGATTCCAACTGAACTTGAAATAGTACCATAAAGCTCATTATTTTAATACGTCTCAGAAAATTCTTATCGGTAGGGCACATCGGAACTGACGTGTTTATAAAATTTTTTTGCCCTTCGGTAGCCGGACATGGACAGTTCGCGATTGGGACCTTTTACCCGCGGGAAACATGAGTAGGGCGAGTAATTAATCAAACTAATCGGATCAATTAACCTATGTCAGTGAAGAAATCCCTTCGTGACAGTTGTATACGGTGTTGATTTCATTGCTTACCACTCACACTCGTTCATTTTCGCGTCAACACGCAATAGTCAACATTACGGTGAGTTGCAACTTGCATTAGCATTTCGATTAGCGGCCGATCGCAAACGCGCACACCAAAAGTGACGTGTTTATTTTATATTTAAGGGTACACCAAATACCTCAAATGATTCTGTGACAGATCTCTGTCTTCTGTTATGATCAACAAGACGGAGGCCTCTAATAAAGCAACGTAATGCTATTAAGTTTCCTAAATTTCTAAGATTGATTTGATATGCTGGTGGAAGAAATCAAATGAACCATGAAACGTTTCAATTTAATTTTGCGGCATTAGACTCCAAACCGGCGGCGGAAGTCCTTTGTGCGCAACTTTGACGCGGAATGTGCGACGTGCGTAAAGCGTTTCGCGTCACCCGTCTTCGATTACTGAATAGACTGACTGTAACTCGTTGTTATTTACCAAACTTACCAATGCTTTGACTGCCAAAATTTTTGCCAACAAAGGTTTCTGGATCATGTCACGGGCAGTGTGATCGGCAAAAAGTAAATTTGGTCTTTTGTGATGAAAGTGCTCTTGTCTGGGTTCATTGTCTTATCCCGCTGTTTGATTGGTCCGACTTGCGCCACGTGACGCCTCAGTGATTGACATCAAGCCATGCAACAGAAGAACTTGGTCAAGTCGGTGTGGTGTACACTGAATTGATCCGAAATGGACGAAACGAAGGTTATTTATCACATTGATGACGAAGATACACCTTACCTTGTAAAGCTGCCCAAAAGTCCTGCTGAAGTTACGCTTTCTGACTTCAAAAATGTACTCAATCGGCCGAGTTATAAGTTCTTCTTCAAGAGTATGGACGACGACTTCGGGTGAGTTTGTGTACCAAATAAGCGCTCTCTGTGTAGATTCATTTCTTAGGCACTGTTTGCATTGTCTCTTTTCGCTGTACAGTTCTTTCTCAAGCGGAAATGTTCTGATTTTCAGCAGGTTATGTATCTGTATAAATAGTCTTTGAAATACTTTTGTTTAGGAAAACACCGACCTGCCTCGTTCTTCTATCCAATGTTTTCAAATCCGTCTTGTTTTGCTTTGAAGCCATACTGTGTGAAAGTTCGCTCGCTGTCAGCATGTTCCGTGACTCCCTGTGTATAGCTACGACTGTACATAGCCTTTTCTTGTATAATGAATTTTCCGTTATTTCAAGCGATTCACGGCGAGTCATTGCTGGCGAGTTTTGGCGCAGATCTCACGCATTCCATCCGAACTTTTCTGATGGCTTTCTCGATTGTAATTGATACCCTTTTCGTTCATGATAACTTCGATCTCTTTTGCAGTGTGGTCAAAGAAGAGATAAGCGATGAAGAGATGAACTTACCATGTTTTAATGGAAGAGTAGTCGCATGGGTAAGTGGTTTTGCTATTTCTTTGTAAGTTCCGATCGTAGCTGTGAAATGAATTACCGGCGAAGCCATTCAAGAGATCGGGTTTGTTGATATATTTTCGTTGCATGAAATAAAGTTTATTTTAAGTTGTAACTCAGTCAAGGTCGTCGATTGCCTTTTAGAACGCAGATTTGTAAAAGAAATGATCTGATTGTCTTTCTAGTGCGCTTTCCTTCCTCGTGATTCCACAGAGAAGGATATCCGTCTGGCGCCAAGGTTCATGTTTATGCTTCTTAGGATGATCTTGATTTAAAGCCATTATTATACGAAAAGCAACTGTAGAGAATTAGCCTTAAACATAAACATGTTTTGCCGGTATTTATTGCCCAGGCTTTAAAATTTACTTCCTTTTTTACCTGTCGCCCATTACCCCAAACCTCAAACTTCTAGCAGTCATTTGTTATCTCAAAAAAGATATTGGCTCTCCGATAGTGCTTCAGTAATAAAGTTTGGTTGAATGTACAAGCCTCATATTTTATTTACATCTCATCGATTTCCTACTGAGGCCATTGTTAAGAAAGGAGATTTAATCAAGGTTATACGGACGGAATGGTAACTGTTTCGTAGATTTTAACTCCGTCCTTTTATCGCAAATCAGACAATTTTTTGTTCAAAAGGCTTCTAGCTGTCATTCCAAAATGAATTATTACGGTGATTTGCATTCTTCTTGTTTGTCAAGAGTAAAAGTAATTTTTTTGAGTGAATGATTCGGCCAATGCGAGAAGTACTGGCTCTTTGAAGGGAAAGAGCTATTTAATACTAGGTTTGCAATTAGGAGGCTATTCATGAAATTGTCATCAGTGTGAAGGATGCCGTTCTTTGAAAGGCCGGTCGCGTATTTTTGTTTTTTAAGTAACTTGCCCTTCATGATTTTGAGGTGTAAGTGTCGTGGCCAGACAGTTTTTATGGTCAAATTTTATCACTGAGAAAGGTAGTTGTAAATTGTTAAACTTGCTAGCGTACTGTTCGATATTTAAAAATCATCATAAAGCACTGACGCTAACTCCTAGACGATTATTTTATTCAAGATTTCTAAGTATGATTGTAAAGATTGTTTGCAGTCCTCTTTGGATGGCTTCACATTGATGAACATCTAAGTAAATGGATCGGTGAGAAACAGATGGTTTGTAAAAAAGACCAAAAAAATTTACTCTACAACACACGGAGAGCATAGATTAGTGAGAGATTGGTTGTATATTTCGCGTTTTCATCTTATCTTCTTCTGTGGTGTGATTTTTCCACCTGTCTGTTAATAATTTTGGGTGTTCTACTTTGTCAGTAAGGCCGAGATTTCATTTTGGATGGATGTGCTAATTAGTCTGTTAGCCTTGCTCATTAGTACCCTTTATGTTGGATTAGAACAATGAGAGCCTTTTTTTCTTGGACAAGACTATGAGAAAGAAAGACCTTTTGTTCTAATATCTTTACACTGAACCAGAGAGTCTTAGTGACGATTGTTAAATTGCTTGTGAGCTTGGTGGTGTAAAAAGGAGATTAACGACCACGTATTTTTTTATCATAAATTTGCTTTTAAATGCAGCCATTGGTTTTGCTTTTTAAAACAATTAATATAGCATATGTTGTGGTTTATAATAAACCAAGTGTAAACCACATGTTACATCCTTTTATATTTTTCTATATTCTGTTAAGTGGTTCTATGCCCCACTAAAATATTTTGCAGAAGTGTCAAATATGTTGGTGAAGCTATATTGTTCGCTAAGTGTCCTAATTACCAGTGTATGATAATAAGAAACGTTTTTGCAGCCAAAACAATCAGAGCAATATATAAATGTCTAAAATCTATGTTTATTTGTTCAATGAACAGAATAAAATATCGTAATAAAGGATCTCAGTACTGCCTTCAATACATTCACTTAAATTTACTTTGTCTGAGGTTTCACTATTTTCATGCTTAATTAAGCTGTTTGCCTAGAGACTGTTTGGCAGTTCAATTAAAATACTGTAATGAGGGCAAAAAGAAGTAAATGCAAAGCAATATATTTTGACCCAATCTTGATGTTGTCGTATGCCTTGTTATGACTCCTCCATGTACTCTATTTGGTTTTACTCTAGAAGGGTGCTCACAGTTGACTGTTTGCTAGAACAAAAAAAGTAATTAATGCCATGTTCTCTGGAGATTGTTCTTCTGAGAGATTTAATTGTAACCATAGCAAAACCCTGCTTACATGTATGTGCAATATAAGAGTGACATAGTAATATAGTGTAGTCCGTCAGCTCTGCCAATGGAAGACACTAAGGATCTTAAACAAGGCAATCACTGTATTCTATGCAGTTTTATGAAGGCAACAATAGGGGTGGGGGCCAGCTTAAACAAGGCAATCACTGTATTCTATGCAGTTTTATGAGGCCACTATAGGGGTGGGGACTAGTTTCTCTCTTTTCTGTGTTCACAAATTGAGAGAGAAAGCAAGTTCCTGTCAGCATCTTTTACTTGGTGTTTTGTTACCATTTCTTCAACTTGTGTTGCTTATTCAAAGCTCTTTATGTTGTAGTTCAATTTTATCCTTGGTTTAAGTTGGTTAAGTTTGTACTTTGTTTTTTGGTATGTTAATGAATGACAGTGAAACAAGGGAATGTCTTGTCTTGTCTACTTTTAATACAATAACTGGTCCTTTTTGATAATAATAATATTAATTATTAATGATAGTAAGAGATGATTAACCTGTGATCAATTCATTGTTTTAGCTTGTCACATCCGACACAAGTAGTGTATCAGATCAAGGTAGCAGAGATGACCAGCAGTCTGTTATATCAGCTGGATCTGATCTTCATCCCCCTATGCCAAGAACAGTTGGTATCGGGGATTCAAGACCACCATCCTTCCAGTAAGTAAACACCATGATGTAGAGTTACCTGGCCCCGGTTTTTCAAACACTGGATAGTTTTATGCACCAGAGAAGTATTCAAGAAACTGATGCGCTATCCAGGAGATAGAGATTCACCCATTTGATAGTATTATCCATGTTTTGAAAAACTAGGGGCTGGAAGAAAACCATATCTTGTGCTGTTGAAAATATAATATTGTATATTTTCACTGTCTTCACATGATATTCTACCAAAAAAATTCAAATCGATCCATCATTCTTTGTATCCTACGGGATGCATGCCATGAATTATTTTGCGTCTTTGGGGGTTATTATACGTCAGGGACACAGGATGCAGAGGTAACAAAATCACTGGGTACCACTACTTTGTTTTCATACAGGGTTCGCACAGTTTTGAAAAGTCCTTGAATTTTAGGGGAAGTCCTTGAATTCCATTTTCCTTTTCCTTTTCCTCTGCAAGTCCTTGAAAAGTCCTTGATTTTTCTTCAACTTTGAATGTAGTAGCCTGGAAAGAGTTTTTTGATGCTTTTTGGTTATCCGAGAAAGAAAATAAATTGTAGCTCAGAGAATTTAAAGGTTATTTACATAAAGTGCTCTATTTTTTATGCAATAATTAACTATCAATTTAAGTCAAGTGAACCAAAAAATGTAGAGATGTTGGTGAAGCAAATAGTTAAAGCCTGAAAGTCTTATCAGAATGGACTGGGAATGTGCATTTTTGTACAATCTGTGAAATTATATTCCTAGTAGGTGGTCCTTGAAAATCTCAGGTGATCCTTGGAAAGTCCTTGAAAATGGTTGCAATTTTTTGTATAAACCCTTTCATAGAATCTGGATCTACTTGCGTCTTTGACAAGTCATATTGCAAAACACTTTGACAATATGACTGGTCCTTTGGGAAACTAGTGCATTTTGTGCTCTGATAAGCCAAAGATTCTGGGGAAACAACATTAACAATGTTATTGTTTCTGTTGGAAGGTGTTTTTAATGACAGAAACTGGATTAACACCCTAGGTTCTCCACCCACTCCCACCCTTTGTTATTATCACAATGATCAAGATTTACTTTGATTTTCATTTATTAAATTGTATAATTCAGGGTTAATCATTGTCCTACAGTGAATCAAAAACTACAGAAATGTTTCCTATGCTTTTTAGGATTATTAAAGGTCTGGCCCCAGTTGTTCAAAGCTGGATAGTGCTATCCACTGTATAAATCTCTATCCAGTGGATAGTGCAATAATGGTTTCCCTAATACTTATCCACTGGATAGAGATTTATCTGATGGAAAGCTTTATCCAGCTTTTGAACAACTGAGGCCAGCAGGTTATGTGACCACCTAACATAACATTTAGTGGCCACATCATTTCTGTATCCTATTTTTTTTTATCTGTTAGAAAATGAGAAAATTCTGATCTTATAGTCCTACCAAAACTGCAAGAACAGAAATTGAACTATTCTTATTATCTACTGAAACTAAGGAGTACGGTCAAGATTAAAGCTGATTATTTTGATCTGTCAGTTTTATATTTGTTTTGTTGCTTGTTCTAGTCATGGAGGTCACTCCACTACAGGGGATTTTGATTCAGAAGTCGACTCTACAGTTAGTTCTAGAAGAGGTTCCAGAAGACGGGAAAAACATAGTATAAACAGAAATGAGGGTGAGTTTGCTAAACCGGATGAAACAGGGCAGACCTACATGTTAATATATAGGGCTAGCATGTAAAAGTAGGCGGCTTGGGGATCAACTGCCGTAGACAATTTGAAGCTTTCACTCGTTCATTCCGCCCATGTTCCCCTAAAAGTAGATGGCTCAGACGTCAAAGTAGCTGGTTGTTTACCCGAATGCTGGCACCTAATGTGAAACCTGTAAAACCACAATGTTACATGTAGGTCCTTCAAAGTAAAATCTGCAGAGTATTTTGACCTTGCAGTCTAGTACTTTTGACATTACTAAAATGGGACTAATGGATTGTTTATTTTTCCATGTGTTACAGTAATCCACGGTCGCCGGCGGCATGATGGGGATAGATATGAAAGTGCTTCTATGATGAGTAGCGATATTGAAACAACAAGTTACCAAGATTCTTCAGATGATCAAAGCAGGTAAACTACATGTAAAGCTGTACTGTAAGAAAAATTGAAGAGAGCCCAGTGCTCTGAACCTGTGACAGCCAGGGTACGGGGGTATGGTTTCTTTGAAAAAACTAAGGGTTCTTTCCATTCACCAAAAATTCCAGTTTGAAATTTTGGAAATTTCACATGCCCAATAAAACAGCACATTCCGCAAGGCTGTGCTCTAAGGAAAATTGAAGGGAACCCAGTGATCTGAAACTGTAAAATCTAGGGTGCCCAGCATATGATTTGTAGGAAAAAACTAAGATTTCCTAGTTGCCCGAGGGCAAAAGTAAGGCAACAGGGGCCACTGGGCTCTGCTAGAGCACAGCCCTGTTCTGGTTGCACAGACCCGACCCAAGCCATCACTCATTTGGTTATTGTTCTTGTAAGGAGGATACAAAAGAGTGGTACTGGGGACAACAATTTTGTCAAATGGTCCAACCGACTGAATTGAACAGATTGGTCAAAGAGGACCACCTTCAAAGCTGGTCCTGTATATTCCGGTCGGACCTAACTGAAATGGTCCGTTCCATTCGATGTTCAAACCCAAATTTCCATTTCTTGATTTACATATAGTTCCATGGTTGTTTCCTGGTATTTGTTAAGACTGTTTTCCTTGACGGTGGCTTTCATCTTACTCTGGTCAAAGAACACTACATTTTTCCTTTCAAAAGCAGCTTAATTTTTCTCTTTGATTACATTTTCTTTTTTCATAAACTGAAATAGTTAGAGGGAGGCAAAAATTTAACATTTGTCCGAAAAAGAAAATCAGAAAGAAGAACAAGGGGATCCTTACGTCCCAAGATTGTAGCTTTGGCTAGAAACAGTATTAAAGATTTATCTTTATCTTTGTAGTGTCTCTAGGTTTTCAAGCACAACAGAAAACTCTCAGCTCCTACGTGGGAGACATAGAAGAAGAAGGAGGAGACCCAGGATGCCCAGGGTTCAAAGAGTGAGTACTTGGGCCTTTTTTGATTAGAGATCATCTTGTTTTGTCCTTTCAGCTAAAATAGAGTGGTGAATGGTATACATTTGAACCTCCAGTAAACGATCACCCAAAGTACCAAGTTTTTATGTTTGTGGACTCCTAGGCAGCGTTCACACTTTGTGCCTGGGCACAGTGCCTGGCAGGGGGGGGAGGGTACGTGCTAGGCACTAATGTGAATGCACCCTTTTTTCAAGTGGCTACCCCAGATTTTTGGCACAGTGTCAGTGCCCAAGCTTGCACTTGGGCACAGAAGTGGGCAGCAGGGCACTGTGTGCACCCTGTTATTGTTAGTTTCAGGGCAAAATGGGGCAACTGTGTACAAAGTCGCATACTAGGTAATCAAGGTGTGAACACAACACTATTTTGTGCTGTTACTGAGGCACTGGTTTCCACGCACCAAGTGTGGACAGCCTCTTAGTGCCTTGACCAGGAAAAATGATCTTGTAAAGTTACTTTAAAGAAGTGTTTTTATGCAAAAGAGTGAAAAGAGTGAATTTCTTGTTTACAAAATATCACTGTTCTGTACTGAATTACTGCATAGCAGTCTTGTCATTTGCTTTTTAACTGAATTTAGAATGATACTAGTGACCATTGAGGTTCAATACTGATTAGAGGGAGCATATTTTAAGATATTTTAAGTAGTGTCTGACTTGAATTTTAGGTGTTCAGTGATGTTAATTAACATTTATGAATTTCCTTTTTTAGTGTTCGTCCTTCAGCACAATTACAGAATCAACAATGTCTCTGAACATTATCACAGTCACTCTAAATATGGGTGAGTACCCTGCCCCTGGTTTTAAAACCAGTTGGTGCTGTTGATGCTCTTAAAAATAAGATTTCTGCTCAAATTCCTACAGAATTTTCTAGGAGGTTCTTGCAAAGAAACTATGAATCTGTCTGTATTTCAAAGAGCAACTGTGATCCTTTCTGCATTCTAATCATCTTTAATAGTTGAGAGTCGAGAGAACTTGTCATTTACATAACTTCAAGGATTACATAATTTATCATCTATGCATGTGTCATTGTGGTCAAACATATGTGAAGTATATGTTTAATGCATACCTACATGTTGATATAATTAATCATATGAAGTCCAGTCTTCTATAAATAACAGAAATCTACCCATTCCACAAAATGTTAAAATAAAAGTTGATGTTGTTATTTTTGTTTTCAGATAAGGTCAATTTTCTAGGAATTAGTATTGTTGGTCAAAGCAACAAAAGAGGGGATGGTGGAATTTATGTTGGTTCAATCATGAAGGGGCAAGTGTTAACTATTTCTGTGTAAATGGAATTCATAGTTTTGAACTGGTTATTCAGGATTAATACCTTTAAAAAATGCTAGTGAGTGTTTAGATCAGGAAAAATGGTGTCTTTTACTGCTGCCCCTTATCCACATTCTGTCTGTATTCATTTATTAATAAAATCAAAACTTCAGAAATGTTTTTGTTAGTAAGGTTTAAGAATGCAATACTCTTAAAACTCTTGATGCCAAATGTCATTTTCAAGTAGTAATGAAGTTATTGTTTACAGTTTTTCTTTGTATTGAGCATTTGTAAATAGGTCTTGTGTTTTTTTCTTTTCGACCGAAAGTGACATTTTTGTCAATGTCAAAATGTTGTCATTTTTTTTACAGTTTTTTGTTCTACAAAAAAATGCTGAAAATTCTTAATTGCATATTTAACCGAAAAACCATCTTGTTCATTATTAACACAGTTAAGTGAAAAAGTAGTTGTCATGTTTGAGGATTATTTCTAGGTTTGATCAATCCACGTAGTTTATTGCAATCAGAGAAGATAACAATTCACTGATTCTTGTCTCATCTTCCCCTCTCTAATGTAAACAGAGGTGCAGTTGATTTGGATGGTAGAATAGAACCAGGAGATATGCTCCTCCAGGTATGTGCAGCATTTCCTTATTTACTATATATCCACTTTTAAGCCTACGGGGTTTATTTATTTTGAGCACATTTGAGTGGTGGTGGTGTTGGTGGGGGTGGAGGCTTGATAGAGATGGGGGGCTTATTTGATTTAGCAAAGGTGATGGTATCAGTTCTCTATAAAGAACTAGAATGCAAAGTGGAAAAGCGCAAGTACAAGAAGTTGAAGTCATGCAGCCAAGGATCAAGAACAAATACAAATATCCACCTTGTGAATAAACCATCTTAGATCAGTCCACACAAAGTTTTACGGTAGTGATTGATTAATGCAGTCTAACATTTTATTGGTCAATAATAATAAGGGGAGGGGAGGAGGGGCTGATTAGCTTTCTTCCTCTGAAAAGGGAGGGCTTATTAGAGAGGGGGGCTTAATAGAGGATTTATGGTACTTAAAGTCCTTGATCCTTCTTTTGTCCTTCTAGAACATTTCATTGTGAAGAATGTTGTATAACACAGGTTTTTAGCTACCTGATTGACATGAATGAAAAGTCATAAAAAGGTTATTAAAACAATAGCAAGTTTTTGACCTTGATTTTTCCCTCCTTGCAGGTCAATGATGTTAATTTTGAAAATATGAGCAATGATGATGCTGTGCGGGTGTTAAGAGAGATGGTCCACAAACCTGGGTAAGGCTCTTAACAGAATTGTCCCAGATATTAAATGCATGCCCTTTTTGAAAGCTATCACAAAAATAATCTTGTTGTTTTTTTTATTCACATTATCCTCTTTGGCCCCCCTTTTTTAACCAGATTCAGGAAATCCAGTATCATTTTCCTGAATTAAGAGATGATTTATTGCTCTTTACCATGTCTTATTTCTTGTCATTTGTAGTCAGTTCAATGTGGTTTTAATAAAAGGAAACTGTGAATATATTGTATGCTTGAAACTCTTCATTAAACCATTTAGTTGTTTACACTTGACATTTGAAGGACTTCTTTGATATTTGAAGGCTGTGAATGACAATTTTACTTGATCTCAAGGCATAAATGTTTATGTTAGATGCAACACTATAGCAACAGATTTATTGTCTGGTAAATACATATAAAAAATGCTGTTCTACGCATGTTTCTCATTTATCCTATAATTATAAATTGTTTTTCAGACCTATTACGCTGACTGTAGCAAAATGTTGGGATCCAACCCCCAAAGGATACTTTACATTACCTCCAAGTATGTATCAATTTTTTGTTCTTTGTAATATGCCTATTTCCCTATGTGTTGAATTTTCTTATTAACTCATAACAGAAAATTTGAGCTTTGTAATACACAAGGGAAAGATTTTACAACAATTTGAAAACGTCAAAATTTATAAGGATTTGTATGAGAAGCCACTTAACATGACTAGGTGGCAAGAGTTGTTTTTCCATACAATCCTTTTAATTTTCTGTAACCATTGTTTTGAGATATACAACAGAAAATTTACAGGTTACGTAATTTTAATATGCTAATAATAACCAAAGAGAATTGTTTTCATGTTTACTGAAAGTTGAACATGTGATCAACCATTGCACTTAGTTGTGTGCAGTGTGCTAACATTTGGATTACCTTTCTGTTTTCTGGTCTAGGTGAACCAATTCGTCCTATCGATACGTCTGCGTGGGTCCAACACACAACAGCAATGGCTCGTAAGTACTTCAAAGTCACCTCCGAGACTGAAATTTTTATGTACATGAATAAAATAAGGGTTAACTGACAAGAAAATCTCCTGCTTGTAATTTGCTCATGGTGTTGTTTTCTACTGAATTTTAGAGCTTGGTAACCCAGCAGTCCAATATGGAAAACAGCCGAACAGCCAATCCCTAACCACCATGACATCTACAAGCTCATCAATGACGAGCTCCCTACCAGAGTCGGACAGTGAGTTGCTTTGTGGTTCTCAACCCTTAAAACTATTAAATAAAATATCAAACTTCAAATTCTCATTTGTTGCCCCCATACATTTCCTAAAAAGGAGTGGGGAGAATTTGTTCAAGTATCAACTATATATGTTTTGCGAAGTGACAGTATACAGCTGTAACTGTTTGTAAGTTCTGTTGGCTTTATTTAGTGTTTATTTTCTCTTTTGTTCTAGGATATACGGAGCTTCCAGAAGGGGAAGGACTCTCAATAAATACAGACATGAGCACTATAGTAAAAACAATGGCAGCTCCAGATTCAGGTCTTGATGTCAGGGATAGGATGTGGCTTAAAATTACTATTCCTAATGCCTTTATAGGTGTGTATAATCTTTGATGCTTTCATCAAACTTTACTGTTGAGCATAGGGTAAACAGGGTTAACCTGTGTAGCTGGCAGAATTGTTTGTGCATGTGAGAGTGTTGGCAGTTAAGACATAAATCTCTAAGCTTTGTCGCAAGAAGCAAGCACCAAAACTTCCTAGCTCCTCTGCCAAAACTTTGCTCGTACTACTGATCCTGCTGGCTACACGGGCTAACATAGGAGAATACAGGTCATAGAAAACCTGGAAAGTCATGGAATTCAAGAATTTTGTTTTCCAGGCCTGGAAAGTCTTGGAAAATAAGTAACTTATTGAAGTTATGTTAAGTAGATTAGTTACTGCAATTATTTAAAAGCAAGGACATGGAATTTGGAGACAGAGTGCAAATGACACTTCTTTTTGACATCAGAGTTCGTCTCTCTTGAACTGAGTTAGATAAAAAAATCACCAAAATTAAGAATAGTTTAGAAAATTTTTGAAAATTACAGCCAAACCTAAGGTCGTGGAAAAAGTCAAGGAAAGTCAAGGAATTTGAAAAGCTCAAAACATTAAGAAATTCTGGGTAAAGTGCATGTTTCTCACAATGCCTTGTCTAATTTCTTTATTATATTTACACTGCAGGTTCTGATGTTGTAGACTGGCTTTACAACCGTGTAGAAGGATTTCAAGACAGACGTGAAGCTCGAAAGTATGCTTGCAATCTTTTAAAGGTAGGTCTGTGCTTTGTCACTTCTACTCACTAGCACATTACACGTCCTTAGTACAGACTTTTGAGGTCTGTACACTTAAAAAGTGTTGTCTTTGCTGTAAATCAACCCATGGGCTAAAGGTTAATTTTCTTCTGAATAATTAAGAAAGTAACCTACGAATTAGATTACTAGACTCATAATATTATTATCAGATAATCTTGTCAATAACATATGTGGTAAATGATTTGGTAATTATTCTAGACTTTTCTACCTTTTTTTGTCGTTAAAAATATTTCTTTTTTTTTTCTTGCCTACAGGCTGGCTTTATTCGTCACACAGTGAATAAAATTACCTTCTCAGAACAGTGCTATTATGTTTTTGGAGATCTTTGTGGAAGTAAGTTCTTTATTTTCTTCCCCTTTATATTTTAGTCCATGCCTTAGGGATGAAAATTTTAAAGAGTTAATCTTCCAAAATCATCAGAGTTATTTTCTTTGTTGTATTATCAAGCCAGGTTATCTATCTCCTATATTACCACTAATTTAATTATTTAAATTTTCAAATATATTAACAGTCTTGTTTATGGCCTAGAGCTATTTTGATACCCCATACCACTCCGGATGCTTCTGGTCAGAAACTAAATTGGAGTAGCAGATGTGCTGACTACTTATTTTTGTGATGATGACTAAATTATTATGGATTGCATTGCTGAATGTCAAAGCTGGAAAATGTCCTTGAATATTTAATTTCTGAATTGCCTCGTGGGTTTGGATTATTGTATTCTTATGCTAATTCTCTAGGCTGTGCTCTAGTAAGAGTGAACTCAAGGGTGTCCAGTATATGATTTCATGAAAAAAGAAAGAAAACCTAAGATTTCCTAAGGTCTCCCTAGAGCAAAAGTGGGGGGCCATGGACCACTGGGCAATGCTTGGTGTACAGGCCCCCTGTATTGTTATTCTGGTTGCCAGTCATTTGTAAATTCAGAAGGGGGCAAAATACCAGTTGTGACATTTTTCACATGAAATGCTAATTCAACCCCAAGATAGTATTATCAGATCATTATTTGGCATTATTTACCTAAAATTTGTGACAATATTTTTTTTCTGGTAGAATATCCTTTATGAGAAAATTTGTTATAATTTAAGGCAATGTGCAAAGAAAGTTTTGTCTGGGTTTAGTGGATTTTGCTATCTGGCTAGTGAATTCTGTTCTTAACTTGCCCAACGGGAAAGGGAATTTAAAGAGAACTGTAATCAATGCTACCGGTCAAGAATTGTATTGGGGCTTGTTAAAACTGCTCTTGGGTTAGTACACGCTAGCTACGGCTTTCCCAAAGGGTAAGCTGTTAAACAGACTTTCTTTGCACCCTGGACTTACTGCTTTGATTGGTAAAAGGCATCCTTTGCATTGCATTTTCAAACTGTTTCTAGGAATCGATCCTTAACAGTTGTTCTGTGTTTGTGTTTTTAGATATGGCGGCTCTTACAATTCATGAGCATGAAGGTGATGGTGACAATGACACTCTGGGACCCCTCCCTCCACACCAGCAAGGAATCTCCTGGATGGCAGGACCCCCAAGTTATGGCTATCATCAAATGCCTCCATATCCCACAGGCCCCCCAGTCATGGTTGATGCACAGACACCAGGGTATGCGCAGTCATTTTACAGTGCACACAGTGGTAGCCAAAGCCCTCACAGTGCTAGTGGCAGCTCTAAAAGAAGCGGTGGTGGCGGTAACCGTGGAGATGGTGACAACAGAAGTAGTGGTGGAAGCAGTAGTGGGAAGAGTGGTAGCAGTAAGGGAAAGGATCGTGATGCACGCAGCGTGGAAGGGTCAGCTGCTCCAATACTCCCTGCACCACCCCCGGTTGGGGTACCCATGCCCGGGACGCCTGGACTCGCTATGATACCGAGACCACTTGATCAAGTCCCTGATAATCTGTCAGCGAGTAGAAACAGTTTTAGGATGGCCATGGGTAATCCTTGTGAATTCTTTGTAGATGTCATGTGAGGTGAATTGGATGTAATGCTGGCAAGTTGAATCATGGAATAAGTGGCAGCGATCATGCCCTGTGACAGCAGCCCACAGTAGCTGGTCAGAGTCCAAGCTATGAGCCTCCCATGCTACTTAGCAACACCTGTCTCCAAGACCCTGTTTAAGTTTTTGTTCTTCAGCCGACAGCTGAACAAAAGACCAGTACAGTAGTTATAAAGAATTAGCTGCCTTCTCAATTCCAAAATAGGTAATGAGGTCCTGTGGTAAATTTCCTACGACTTCCAGAGCAATAAATTAATTGACATAATTATTAGTTATTATTTCCATTTGTACATAGTGTGGCATTGGTGCTTTTGAGATGTTAGGTTTGTACATAAAATGCAGCATGAGTTATTTTTAATGGCAAAGAGACGTCATTTTTATCTAGCAAACTTTTGAGGTACAAGAAAAATTTGGGGGATCTTGGACGATCCCGTAGTAATTGACCCGATCATAGCCTGTTTTATCTTACCGTGAACCTCAGATTTTACTCGAGGAAATGACTTATTGAATTCTCAATATAATAAAGTATCGCAGAGCTTTAGTCGTCTCGCATTCTTTGGAGAGTTTTCAAAAGGTAGCCCACACCTATACTTCCCATGCGTGATCAAAGGTGAAAGCCAATCCCAAGGTTCATTTAACCCTTTTAAAAGAGATCAACATAAGATTTCTCCTCGTAATATATATCTTTTATAAGACTGAGTGGCCATGAGAACTGACGGCATGATCACAGGAGACTAATCTATTTGATACTTCAACAAATTCTCCCCACTACTACTATTAAAAACGTATGGGGACAACAAATGAGAATTTTTATTTTGAAATAAGGGGGTTATAAATGCGGAACATTCCACCCTGCAAGTGCGATGCCAAAGAGGTTTTCGTTGGTCGTGCAGTAAGATACGTCCAAAAATGTTGGTAGGAGACTAAGTTATACGTCTCTCAATGCCTTTTTGTGTGAAAGGGTCTTGATTGATCTATATTTGAGACATACCAGTAGTCATCACTAACTTTTGATCCGTTGCATGATAGTGGCTTTCAATGGGAACTTAGCGTTAGTGAGAGACAATTGAAAAATCATAGGATTCTATAATTCAATAAAACAATTCAAATGAGCACAGTTTTACATTGTAAAGGAGGGAGAGGTAGGGTTTTGTTCTCTTTTTCTGGAGTAAATCTTTTCCACCAAATAAAGTTAAACAAACGAAAAGATAATTACAGTGCGCTTGTTATTCAGATCATTTGCGTACACATTTGCACGGTTACTACTCGAAGGGTAAAAACTTCGATGAGAATTTCTAACGGAATCCACCAGGAAATTGAGAAATTTTAATTTTCAGTGGACAAAAACATTGTACCAGAATAATTTAAAGTATATTCATTCTTTTTTTACATTTTTCAAGGGCTAAAGTTGTAATTAGTCATCTGTAATAACACCAAAGAAAATTTCTCATGAGTTCCCGAGAAAATGAATGTCAAATTTCACAGAATACATCTTACACATGAAATTTTCAGAATTTTACCTGTGTTTTCACAATTGTTGTGAAATTTGACAATCACTTTCTCGGGCTCCCGTAAAGAATTTTCTTTGGTGGTACTACAGATGACTAGCTACATCTTAAGCCCCTGAAAAATGTAAAAAAGAATGCAATATGCTTTTAAGCTTTTAAAATTATTCTGGTACAGGGTTTTTGTCCACTCAAAATTAAAATTACTCAATTTCCTGGTGGATTCCGTCTTAATGATTGAAATGAGCCAGATAAAAATAAAAATACAGCTGCGAAGCGGTTATACTGGTTTGCCTACGGTAGGGCCAGTTTAGTTTTTGCATTTGCGTCATTGATTTCCTCTGTTGAAAAGTGACAAGGGTGCCTAATAATTACTCAAAAGGTGTTGCGTGCTTCGTTCGTGTAGGCAAAAGACCATTTTTTTTAAAGAAAATAATCGTGACCCGTAGTCGTTAAAGGAAGGAACCAGTCAAAACGACCCACAGTCACTGATCGATACGAAGATCCAGAACACCCCAAAACAAGTGGCGCACGGGAAACCCTCATTTACTTAGTGCCCGGGCTTAGTGCAATTCCCTCGGAAGCGCAATCGGGAAAATAAGCTAATCGCAACGCTCATTCCTGTCCCTAAAGTTGAAAATTTACAGCGCTAAACAACCCTCTTTTCCGACAAGGGGAAGTTTCTCCTTCATTGTCTTCTATGATAGAGAAAAGATGAAACGAAAAGCACTCTTGAATTTTTATGACATGAAAATAAGGTTTCCGTGTTACTGAAGAAACTAAAGTTTCCTCATATTCTAACTCTTATAAGCATCCTCGTTAGTGGGGAAATCTGTGTTGCTTTATAGGTGTTGGTGACAGTGTCTGCCTCTTATTGGTCCCCACTCTCCTCTACGTAGTGGCGTATAGGGCCCACATAGACGACGAGGGGAGGGTGGGAGAGTCAGTGTTCGTCTTATGTTTCCTCTTACTGTCACTGAGGAAATCACAGAATACAAGTTAATCTCCTTTGTTTTGATATTTTATTTACAGATTTTTATCTTACAAAAATAACTCCACTAAATTTTTCCAGACCACAGTAATAGTCTTCGACTACGAACATTTTTGAAATTTCCCTCTTCGGTTATCGCGGTTTTAAATAACTATTCGTTCAGTAAATTCAATTCTATTTTCATATATCAGGCATTTAAAAGAAAGTTCGTAAACTTGTTTCCCCGTTTACCAATACTGCAACTTTTAGGGGACTTTGATACGTTTTCCTTCCAGAAGAAAGTAGAGCTAGAACCATCTAGAATCACGTTCACATCAAACGTCTACCCAGGGCACCCAGCTAGCAGGGTACCAAACGTCATACCGTAAAATTCCGAAAATAAGCCCCTCTATGTATAAGCCCTTCCAAATATAAGACCCTCAAAATCGAAACGCAAAAACCCTCCGTTAAATCGCCCCTCCGAATATAAGCTCCCGGGGGGCTTGTACATGGAATTTGCTCTCGAACACAAAGTAAAACAAAGCAAAAATGGTAAATTTCCTTCCCACTACAAGCTATCCGTACATAAGCCCCTCCAAAAAGAAGCCCCTCAAACAGGGCCTTTGAAAAATATAAGCCAAGGGGTTAATTTCCGGAATTTTACGGTATCCAAGTTGAAAATTTCTCACAATAGGATATGAGCTGATAAAAACTGTCCAAAAGAATTCCGATGGATGAAACTGGCGTGAAACTACTTAATTTTTGTTTGTAAATATAATGAACAGTAAATTCCAAGCATAGGGACAAATTGATCACCTGGTAAAAATTGCCGTATGTTGTACACGTGACCCTACATATTAATAAGCAATATAAAAGGCAGGGTTGGAGGCAAAGATGCAAGCCTGGCTGATGAAGCTGGGTTACATTCCACTTGCCCTTAGTATCTCGTAATTCCGTTTCCCTGGTAACTACCAGATGAACCTATCAAAGCTCAAAGCCACAACATGTAATAGCGCAAAGGGTGGCAAAACGCCTGCACTGTTTTTGTTCCTTATCTGATTGGGTGAGAGAAAAGCGCGAGATATTTCAGCCAATGACAGAGCGAAGCGAATCAACATACAAGGAATTTGCATTCGTAATCAGGAAAATGCATGCGATTATCTATTTCGATTATGATGTGCACACAGTTTCAAATCAGTAGTCACTCTTTGGATAAATCCGTTCACATTAAAAATCTACACCATCAACTGGATTAATGCGGACCATTTTTGCGTATCTGTCGTAAATGACATATACGATTTTCCCTTCGAGTATTTCTTCCTCAAGTCTGTTTCTAAGTAAGGAGGGCGAAGAGAGGAAAGCGGGAGTAGATTTTGTTTCATGAAATTTTCAACATCTTTTTTGCGACGTTTGCGCTTTACGTCTTTTTTGTTCCACTTTGCAATAAATTATTTCAATTAATACACATCTCGGTTAACCCAAAATACATCTCTGGCGATAAAAGTATTTTCTCTCAGGAGCAGGTTAAAACATAGCATCTCTAAATAATTAGGAAAATTTTTCCCTACACTCGTCACCAACTTGGTGACTTGTCTAGGATACTATTTTCTGTAACAGTACTTGACAAAATGAGGTTTCTTGTATCGTGGACTTTCATCTAGGTCACCTCACAGAAGGAAACCCGACTTTTTTCTTCGAGAGGTGGGGGTGGGGGGGGGGGGGGAGGAGAGGGACGCGGGGATCGAAAACCTCCTTTTTATCAATCAAACATTTAAATAGCTACAGGTAACCTCAAACAGCAATGTGCATGCATGCCCGTTTTTTGTCTCTCAAACCAAACCCAATAAAAAAGGGTGGGGAAGTCACCCATTTTGATCGGAAAATTTCACATTTTATGTCGGAAAATTTTGGTTTCAACAGACGGACAGCACAACACAGCGTTGAAATCATGACATTGGATCCACATTTGCGGACCTCGGGTGGCAGCGCCTTCATGTTGGCTCGATCTTGATAAGAAGCGTAGTTAACACAACAGATCCTTGATTTTCCAGATACCATTCCAAGTTTTCCGTTCCAAGATTCTGATCAAGCAGTTCATTAGCGTCCATGTCTCTGTGACTGTGCCCAGCTCTGTAAGAACCTGGTTTAACTAGAAGCTGCAAAGCGACTTGCGCTCTATATACTTCTCCTGTAGTGCCATCCCTGTACCTAGAAATCGAACAGAAACGTTCAAATAACTTTCTCATACGGTACAACCTACATTTTCCTTAAACTAAACAGATCCCTTAAATCAGTCGGTCACGAACCTCACTGAATCCTAACTCCTTTTTTGCACATAATCTTTGCTCATCACTAGAGTTCCTAGTAGCTCAGTGGTTAGAGCATCCGACTAGTGTCTGGAAGGTCGTGGGTTCAATTACCATCTAGAACTCAGAATTTTTTTCTGAGTTCTCCTCTCCACACATATCATTCATATTCATTCGTCACTGAATAACACCCATTTAAGCCAATACCTGTATTATTCAGGCACAAGCAACAGCCCCCAAGGCCTTGACGAAATCCAGTCTAACATAGAGTACCAATTTCAGACACTGAAGCACACGCACCAACTCCATATCCATGTGTCATGCGCAGCCAAGTGCAGCCATGTGCGCCATGTGCGCATGCGTAAGGTACTGGCTATACTGCGTAGTTGGTGCGTGTGCTTTAGTGCTGAAATTGGTATTGCAACGTATAGTAACCTCATTCCTACCGCAAACGTTTCGAAGAAGGCTCTATTCTACAGACTTAATTGCATTAAGAAAATCTGAGGTAACTACAGTATTCTTGAGAGGTGATAAAGGAGAAACATGCAAAACCAATACATACTCCTGCTTCTTTGCTTGTGTTTCACACGCACAAAGAATTGTGGGTGACACACACAATTGAGGTACTTCGTTTTCCTTATTTGACGAGCCACTCCGCCGCTGACTGCTACAGCCTGCAGACATATACATAACAATTACGGTAAACTTACTACATTTAACGTCATCAGGCTCCAGTTGTTCAAAAGGTAGATAGCGCTATCCACTGGATAAACCTCTACCGAATAAAAAACGCAACTGGTTTCCCTAATACTTATCCGCTGGATAGTGATTTAGCCGTTGGATAACGCTATCGGACGTTTCAAAAACCGGGGCCAGTGTTGTATAACAATTCAGACGCAACGAATTGGCCATTTCCGAGTTCCCCCGGGCCTCTGTTTCAAAACGAGGGTAGGTGCTCAGCCTTTGATATGGAAATCATTTTTCATTCTCATGCAAATAGAACTCATTTTCACAAGAGAGGTTGTGCACCAAGCCTCATTTTGAAAGTGAGGGTTTTTGTAACTCGGAAGTGGCCTATTTGATTTGTAATATAACCGGTGAAAAAGAACTTTGTTGATCCTGTTAGAGATAAGGTAAAAGGATGCATTATTGCATAGAGTTACGAACGAACGTTTCCATTGCGATGTGCGTGTTTCACTTCCACAGATATTTTCACAGTAGAATTAGAAAATGGAAACGCATTATTGCTAAAGAAATTCCGTCTTCCCCCTCAAATATGAGGAGAAATGTTTTCATTGGTGAATGGTAAGCAGACAATAATTCAGTGTACTGCACTGCGGTGTGAACTGCACTGAACATGTGATTTACGTTGCCAAAGTAACGAGACGACGCTGTAGAGTACACGCGTTGCATCTCTCCAAACTGACCAAACGTACGAAGTAAAGGCGTGCTTACCTTGAAGCGGAATGTGTCCAAGATCAAGTATTCTTCTTAGCCGTCCAATCATAGTACCATAAAATGCCACGTGCCATTTATCAAACACGTGATAGCCTTCCACTCGAGGAGGAATTCTAAATTTCAGAAAGAAATAAATGACAACTGTTGCTAGCTGACTAGATTTCGAAGGCGTTCAAGGAAGGAGCTAGCGGGGGAAGAGAAGATAGAATGAAGCAGTGCATGCTGGGGCCTGGTGGTTAGTTCACGGCTGGCGCTATTCAAGGTTTCAGTAGGTTTTGGCTAACGCAATACCAGGAGCAGCGTTTATTGCCGACTAACAAGTGTCTAGTTTATTTTCAGATTTATTTTACAGTGAAATTCGCTATCTTTATAAACGTCTGGACAATACAATATAGCAAATAATCTCGACAGTGATTAAATTCCATGATTCTTTAACCACTAAAACTTCGCGGACCTCATCTGCCATTTCTGGAAATCCCTGTCTGCTCTGACCGTCTAACGGTTTTGTTGGGGCGAAAGATGAGTTAAGAAAAAAACTACCAAGCTATGATCCAGCCGAATGTGAAGTATGGACGCTCTCACGTAATGGGATTCTGGCGAGACCCTACTCTGAAAAGGCATTTCTCAACTCGTATGAGTATACATGGATAAAGATGAATTTGTAAATGCGCAAACTAGAGTCAAACCTCAATCTCGACCCCATAGCTCTGCTGCACATGACCGCCAGGAAGAGAAAAGCACCTCACGCGCCCGAAGTCAATAACATGAGCTCTGGGGTCGAGAATGAGTCTAACCTGAGGGAAAGTCTGCGCTGCTTACCTTAGCGCAAACTGACACCATCCCAAAGGCAACGCATAACGACACGGTGGATCACCGCTGACAGCATAGCGCTTTTCACCACGGGCTTCGTGGCAGGCTTGACAATAGCATACATTTAACTTACAGTCTGTATTAAAGTACTCGTCTGTGAACAAAAGCAAACGATCAATTACCAAGGAGCCCTAAGGTATTTTATGGTATAACTTAAAACAAAATGTCTACCAAATCAATTTAGAGCTAAGAGTGCTGGGATCCCAAATCAGGCCAATCGTTTCATTGCTTTATATCAAACCGAGGAGCGCTGGTACGAGTCCGTTTATTACGAGATAAACAACTCGCGACCCACAAGGTCAGAAAGAGGAAACCGAGATTTACAAAATCCTCAAGTTTGGTGTTTATCGGGCCTATATTGAACGAGATACAGCCATTCAACAACTGTAAAATTTACTAAGAAATATATAGTATTCCCGATGTTGTCTCCGATAATCTATATACCTCTTGATAAATTTTAAACTTTTTAAACAGTTGCATCTTGTTCAATATTGGCTCGATTAACACCAAACTTAATTTTTTCCAAACCTCGATGTGCTCTTTCTGACTATGTGGGTCTCTCTATAAGCAACCCTGGTCACACCCACAATACAGGGACTCGAATCTACCATCCTCGGTTTGAAATTAGGCAATAGAAACAAAAGAACGACAAGGAAAGCATCAAGCATGCGATGGTGGCAACAGTAGCCATTTCCTAGACATAACAACGATTATAAGGACTCTTTTTTTCACTAACCTGGTATTGCCAGACTAGCTCTGAATCGGTCACACAACTGTCTATAATCACAGGGACCTTTACTGTATTCACCTGGAAAAAATGTTGGAAGGAAACGTTAAGTGTAAAATCATTCAACATTACAGTTTGCATCACTAAAAAAATGTATGGTGTTTCCTCTATTTGAAGGCGAACTAATGAAAAGTATAAACATTGCAAGTTTGCCGTGCTGTATTTGTTTGATTTCCTCACCAAAATTTCTGTGTTCAATTAACACAAAGTAACAATTCCTTACCAGAGCTTCTCTCAGCCTTTGCTTCTTCCATACTGACTCGCCCACGGTCACCATGGTCAGCAGTCACTATAGACACTTCCTCGCAGCAGCCGTATAAGTCAAGCACTGCAAATCGTCTGGCAGGGATGGCCTGGGCAATAGGTCCCAGGTCTTCTCCGTTGATAAGCAAATGTAACCGGCTCTTCTTGTCAATAAACACTCCAAGAGTGTCTCCCTCTTGAAGACTGTCAAGGCTTCGACGCAAGTTGTCGTTTACCTATATTTGAAATCATTTGTTGTAGACAGCGCGTTTTTCCAAAGACTGCGAAATATATGACATCACGAAACACTTGAATTAGCCAGAGGGGGGAGAGGTAGAGTTTGAGAGTAATTCGGGCGCGTAGACTGCATACTTCAGCTTCTAACATACGCTAATAGAGAGATTACGCACCGCGTATTTTTTTCCCGCGAACGACAGAGAGGGTCAAATGACCTGACTTTTCCCGCGCTTGCCTTTTGCCGGCGGGGAGGAAATTTTTCCCGTTCAAAGGAAACGCGGAAATGTAAGTATTTGCAGCTTGTTTGTACCGACTATTGCTTCATTTTTACCGTTTATTTTTGTAGCTATGCTAGTCAGTTTGGTTTTCCTTGTGTTCAAGTCACTTTTGGGAATTGCGAGACAACGCAGTCGTAAAAAATTTACAATTTGGACCCTAAAGCCCCAGAGTCATTTTAGAATTTCAATATATCGAAGGTGGGCTATTTTTGACTGCGATTCAGTGACCTTGGATCATACCTTATTTCCATTGACGTAAACTGCATTGTTAACAACTATCCAAGGGCTGATCTTTATACTATTTGCCGTGCTTGGAAGGCTTGTCAAGACATCTGGGTCCTGAGCAGTGACGCCGATCATCACAGACCCTGTCCAACGGCTGTTTAACTTCCTGATACAAACCTAATATCGAAAGAACAAAATAAGTAATAAAAAACTCTTCATTACACCTATTGACTTGGCCCATCCGTCCTTTGAAACACACAAACGTTTTCTTCTTCGACCATCCCTTGCGCTTGAAGTCAATATAATATTTTCATACGCGCGCTCACCGATCTCTCAGGAGAAAATAGATGGAATAAATTATTGACAAATTTAATTCTGTGAGATACACTTGCAAAACTTCTTGAAAATTCTTAAAACAAAGTACCCCGAAGAATGATCCAAGGTTAGCTAACCTGAAACAAGTGGTTATCTGGAAGAGGTTTCTCACTCAGCACTACTCCGTGATTATAACTGTCCACTCTTCTGGCCGTGGTGCGATTGCTATCCAGTGAAATAAACTGACCACAGTTCTTATGAAAAAGCAATCTGATAAAATGAAACAAATCACAAGTAACTACAGTAGAACCCGGTAATACGGTCACCAATTGGTACAAAAAAATGGTGACCGTATTACTGGAAGAGGGTCAAATTTCATGACTTAAGGGCCGTAATGAAAAAAAAACACCATACGCATTTACACTTCTTGAACAACTGTTCTCTGTAATAAACAACCGGAAGATATCGCGTACATTGATTGTAAAAACCACTTGAAACTTTCCTTCGGTACATAAAACACTTTTAAGAATCGGCTAGTAAACTAGGCCTCCCACGCAGAAGTTCTTAGGGGTTCGTCACGCGTTGGGGCAGGAACGATTTTACTATTTGGGATTTTAAGATGTGGTCGTTGGCCGCATTAACGGGCGACCGCATTAACGAGGGTTTATTATAAGAAAATGTATGGCCGTTATGCCGGGGCAAAGAAAGTGGCCATCATAAAGAGGTGACCGTATTACCGATGTGGCCGTAAGGTGGGGTTCTACTACATACGTTCCATAAAAAATACACTTTTCCTCCAAAGCATACTCCAAGAAAAACAACACACTTCACAGAAAAACAACTGCACAAGACACCCTTTCATGGACAGGCTTACTTTTGTAAACTGTTGATGGAATCTCGGGAGTCATCTTCAAACTGTTCTTTTACCTGTAAAACCAAAACCGTTGTCGGTCCACATCAATATTACTTTACGCTCAGCATGGCTCAAACGTCGCGTTTTTACAAGTCGAACAAGACACTCGTTCAATTAGGGGTCTTTATAACCCAATGTGGATTTCTGGCCCAACAGTTAAGACACGTATTGGAAAGTTTGGGTCCATCAAATTAAGTTGGCCTGGATCCAAATGGCGGGAGCTTATCCCGGTTTCTTTAGCATGAAGCATGCTTAGGAGTATTGATATACTCCCTCTAGGTAAGATGCTAGTTCATCGCAGGGTTACCCCCCAGCAGTATGTCGCCGGTACCCATTTATACACCTGGGTGAAGAGAGACAAAGTGGAGTAAAGTTCCTTGTCTAAGGAAATAACGCGACGGGTGAGGCATCATTAAGCCGTCTGTTTTTTAAGTCTCGCTGGGATTACCAAATTAAAAAATGAAAGGAATAACGTAAAGGATTCTGGTCTTAGTAGTAAAATGACGTCATCGTGGGAATGGCCAATTCAAACAACCTAACTTACCTGGGATGACGCCCAACTTTATTCGGACTTAATTAGCTGAATTTAGCCCAGGTGATAAAAGGGACGACCTTTAACTCGCGCCTCGCTCGATTATGGTAAAAGTAGAAGTGGATAGGTTCTAAAGAACCTAAAGCGGCTAGCAAAAAACACCATCAAATCAAATTCGGATAAAAATTTATAAAAAGTGGTCACCTCGGAGACTTGGGAAACTGAAACATGCGATTCTCCATTTACCAACACACCAACAGAGCTGGGAGAAGTGTCTGTGAAAAATGTAGAAGAAAAGGATGAATAAGTAAAGGAAATTAATAAATAAATATGCAAATAGAAAGAAAAAAATTGGTTTGGTGTTTAGTCCTTCAAAAGTGGTGCGATTAAAATCAGATCGCTAGATAAGTAAAAACCCGCGACTAAGAACCTGCATTTTCCCAAGTTTGCCTAAAAAGGTTCTTAAAAAAAGGGTACTTGGCACAAATTTAGGCTACGTAGGTTCTTAATTAAGTTCTTGTTTTCTGAAGAAAAAAAATACTTTTTAGCTTAGAGTATTAAGTGGTATATTCAGCTTATTACTTATATACAAACTGCATACCATTACATTGTAGTTGGAGTGATAGGACACCTATGTCCCTAGCCTGTTCCAGGCTCCGAGATAGTCGGGTCTCGGTATACGGGTCCGCTGAATTGAGAAAGCGCAAACAGGAAAATAAAACGGGAGGAAACTGGGGAGAGGAGGCGCGTGCCTTTTTCTTTCGCGTCTTCCCCCACTATCTGAGAGCCTGGAACAGGCTACCATGTCCCCAAAGAGGATTCTGATTGTTGACTTATCTTGTTTGCCAGAGTGTACAGAATTTATTTATAGAGTTTAGAAAGAAAGACCCTGTTTTAAAACTTTAGGCTTAGCAGGTTTTTTGTATAGATCGGGCCCAACGGTCAAATTTTAGCCTAACAGGTTCTTAAAAACCAGGTTCCTAGTCGCGGGTTTCTACCGTATCTGAACAACTTTGAAAGCGTACCCGAGGAAGGACTTGATATAGATACCATATTGGCCATCCCATAGATATCCACCACAGCGTGAACGATCTGAAACGATAAACAATTTTAAACACAGCGTTATTGAGGCTAGATATTTGCTAGCCTGAGAAAAAAGCCGATATTTTGCAAGGCCACCTCTGGTTTCCCCGCGAAAAGACGTCTGAGAAACGGGCAGTGAAATTCCATACTGATGACGTGTCCTTATATTCAGCTCTGGGCAGTACTTCTGATTCTGGTTGTTTAGCTACGCGCAAACGGACGCAACAACTGCCTAACAATGTTGGGAGTTGTTGTGTCCGTTTGCCCGTACCCTCAGGGGGCTTTAGCTTCGACGACGGCCACGGCAGCGAAAACTTCACTTTAAAAACGAATTCGCGTTTTTTCAAACTTTGTCGCGTATAATTCAGTTCGCTGAAAATGTCAAATGTAGGTGAATTTCCCTGGAGTCGATTTCTCCGGGACCCGCTCAAGTTTAGAAAGAGAAAGAAAAATTCGTCGTCTCTTGTTTACGTCCTCCATAAAACGTGAAATAAGGCATTATCACGTCGTAATCGTGTAGTAACGGCAAAGAAATGTACAAAAAGCGTGATGCACGTGCAAAGTTGTTGTTATGCTAAAAAAACCTATTGCCTTTTTGCCATTCTCAATGACGTCACTATCGCCGTTGCTAAAGCTCTTTATTTTGTTCGTGTCCGGGCCGGTTCATTACTGGTTATGTTTTCAATCTATATTACCTGCAAGTACAGAGACTAGACCAACAACTCACCTGAGGAATATCCATAGCAGCAACGCCCTGGTCTTCTCCATTAACAAACACATGAAAAGTACCATCCCTCTGTCTTTGTACACCAACCTTCGTCTTGGGCTGTGGAATATCAAAAGGAAAATTCTCCCTACTGGTCATATTGCAGTTAACAAAATTAAGACTCCACGTAAAATGAACGCAGTGCGCAAAGCAGATTTAAAACAGTGATATTAAGCGCCGTTAAAATGTTCTTCAATCAAGGCTGCAATTATTAATTACCTGTAATCTATCCAAACTATGACCATAGTTTTCCTTGACCACAACAGCGTCCTTCATGACACAGGAGCCAGTCATGAGCCATGTTCCTTCTCGCAGATCCATCATAGAGGCAGGAACAGTTAACAGAGGGATGGTTTTAGTGGTGATACCCACAGCGATGGATCCTGACCAATGGTTACCGGTTACTTTGTCAATAACAATCTGAAAAGCAAAGACAAGTGTTTGAGTGCTGTAAACTGCCGCTTATAGTCTAAACCCTGGGCTTATAAATTTTCGTAAGGACTTTAAAGAGGGCTTATAAACTGTATAAACGGAGGAACTTACATCCCACGGGGCTTATAACAGGGTTCGTACTCTTTTTAGTCTGCTACACAGCCGTTTTTAGTGTCGTCACGCAACGCTCCTCCCCACTAGAACGTTGCGTGACGACACTAAAAACAGCTGTGTAGCAGACAATACTCTTTTGAGTTCTTCAAATTCCATGACTTTTTCCATGACCTATTCTAGTTTTCTATGACCTTAGGTTAACATATAGCTGTCATTTTCGAAAATTTTCAAAACTCTACTTGTTTTAGCATATTTTTTTACCGTCTTAACAGTTCGACAAAAACAAACTCTGGTATCTACTAAAATGCGTCCCGTTCGTTGTTCGTGCTGTTTAACTACTCCTCTTTATCTTACGATGTCCTTGCTTTGTCATATGCAGTAACTGATCTACCAAAAAAAACTTTATTTTTCCATGCCTTTCAAAAACGGAAAATTAAATTCCATGACTTTCCAGGCCTTGAAACTGAATTTATTAAATTCCATGACTTTCCAGGCCTTGAAACTGAATTTATTAAATTCCATGACTTTCCAGGCCTTGAAACTGAATTTATTAAATTCCATGACTTTCCAGGCCTTGAAACTGAATTTATTAAATTCCATGACTTTCCAGGTTTTCCATGACCTGTACGAACCCTGTTATAACCCTGCAAACGGCTTAACCTTCGCCTGACTTACATCGTCATATAGCAATAGGGTACCGTCTCCAATCGAAAAACAGTGTTCTAAATTTGTGCTAGAAACATTGATCCTTGAATAAAGCTTCAGCTTTAAATTAAGGTTTAGAAGAGGATATGGCCACGTACCTCAAATATCTCATCTTCTTCGAGAGGCTTTGCACTGAACACGAGACCATGACTGAATCCACGAGACCTAGAGGCTGTCATTTTATTGTTCAAAAGACGGATATTCTTGCCACAACAGGAATGAAAGCCACATTTTACTTTACCTTGAAAAAAAGTGAAAACAAATATGCTGCATTAACTATTTGAAGAACAAATACACCTTTGACTTGAGGTCCAGGAAAACTGAATACAGCGATAGACTTGACAGATATTGTTCAACTGCTTGTCATAAGCAACGAGCGAGAGTGGTTTTACAACCAAAGTTTAAAAAGTATAGTAACAAAATGAAATCCTAAATTACGAGCAGCAGCTTTATTGTTTCCTACGCTTACTTTACAAACTGATCAGATCTTTTGAGTTTACAAACAAAATCCCGAAATGTGACCATGCAACTGAAAGCCACTGAGCAGTACATTCCTGTGGTGCTGTTCATTGCGCTGTGCAAGGTGGTTTTAACTTCTGAGTCTGTGAATGAAATGCTATGTTGTAACCATTCAATTAAATGCTAGAGCAGTGTTTTCTATAGCATTTTTAAACTGATGTTTTCATTTTTAACCAACATACCTCGACTTTTTCCTTCAATCGTCTCTTCAGTTGTAAGAATAGTTTCTACAACTGTCCGCTCGGTGGGAACTTCTACAGGTTGAATTCCTTGATAATCTTCATCATAAATGGATATTTGAACACACTGGCCATACAAATCAATCATGGCATAAATGCCTAAACAAAAACACGATATATATTGCTTGGCATGTTGTGAGCGGAAGAGACAAAAAATACCCCCCTCCCCAAAACAAAACAAAACAAAAAAACCTTCCGAGTCTTACAATTCATACATCAGTTGGAATGGGTTATCGTGACCGGTTATCATGTCTGACAATACACAGGATTTCATCACACATAGCAAAGTTAGTCGGACATTGTATAATTACTGACTCTTATCTATAATTACTGACTCTTATCTGCAGTTTTGAGTACTCACAATGAGGGGTAAAAGTAGTTGAAACACTTGTCTAAAATGCGCGCTTTTTCATATGAGTCGCTTTCCTTTTTCATATGAGTCTGTTTAAAGACCATAAATCCCCCATCCCTAAGTCAATGTTGTTTCTAGTTGAAGAAAGACTTAAGAGTGTAAATTTACCAGATGGTACATTAGAAGCAGCTACACCACAGTCTTGTTTGTTAATAAAGAAATGCAGTGACCCATCTGATTTGCGCATCACTCCCAGACGAGAGCCTTCTTCCAGCTTGTCCAAATCACAGCCATACCCATTTTGGGTGGTGGTTGCGTTCTGCAGCACAGTCGCCCCAGATAGCATCCACGTTCCTGTGACAAGATCTGTCATGGTGCACGGAAACTTGAGCTGGTCTGGAGGTGTTGTGGAGACACCTGTAGCAATAAAATATTACATTTTATCAATTTTTTTTTAAAACAATTCAAATTTATTTTTGTAAAATCCTGCAATTTAAATTGTACTTTGCAAAACTTCTGTCAAAGAGGTTTAAATTGATTGGTTAAGCCTTGGGATTTTGCAAACAGATGCAAAAGTTAGAAATATAAATCATCTCACTTTAACCTGGGTAAGGATTTAACTAATTTTAGTAAGTATCACAAATCTCTATCTCCAAGTTTAGAGTTCAATTCTTATTTTCGTTTGCCACAACTTGATCATAATGGCCATCATCAAAGGCTTGAAAATGGAAACGTTAAGCTATGGGCTACTAATATTAAAGAGACATCTATCATGTCTGAAGTTGTGCTGTGTAAACTTATTTGCTTTTTAAGATTTACAAGAGCCGACAACAAAGACTTTCTTTGCATACAAAGAAAGTTATGTCCGACAGCCCGCGGTTCGTGGATTTTGCGATCAGGTTAGTAAATTTTGTTCTTGATTTGCGCATTTGCCACTCGACAAAAACGAAGAGGGAACTTTAGCAAGTTAACTTTCACAGAGACGTCTGGAACTGTTAACAGGGACAGGGAAAAAACTGGCCAATAGCTGACCAGCACGTCCCCCATAAACATCCCAGAAACATTTGCTGGATACATTTCGGCTCCACTTACCTTCTCATTTCTATAGTGGTGAATTGGGGAAATTCAAATTGCAGAAGTTATTGTAAGCCAAATTGTTTAATCCCTAAAAATTAATCCTCATGGATTGAAAGCTGTTTTTTGAGCTGATCTGACAACGTCAAATTATTACATTATTATTATTATTATAATTATTATTATTATTACAAAAAAAACAAAGCAAGCAATTAATTAACTGTTAAAAAAAGCTTAAGTTTAAGTAATAATTGCTAGGCAGGAAATGGGCTAACACTTAAAAATGAGCAAGTGGAGTTGCATAATTCAAAAGCAGTTAAACGGACAGACACTTGGCCCAAATCTATACATACATACCTGCTTCCATTGAACCAGACCAGCGACTGACAAGTTTCTCGACAATCACTTCAAACAGTTCATCATCCTTCAGTGGCCTATGACTCATTACGATAGCATTATTGAACTCGCACAAGGGATTAATCCGTACAGCACTCCGGCAATCATGACTGACGGCAACCTGTCCTCCATGATATGAACTAAATTTAAAACAGTTATTTACTTCATTTATTGATGTTGTGATGTCTTGAGGTGGCACTGATGATGATGATTCTACAGGTTGTTCTTGTGTAATAATAGCAGCATCTGAGACTACCAAAGAAAATTTCACAAAAAATGGAACATAATCAGCACAGTAACATAAAAAAGTACAAGACATAAAACATTCAAACTTATATTAGATGGACACCCTTGTACGGTGGCCCAGAAGGGTCACACATGCAAATTAAAAATGTTGCTGCAAATTAAGAATAATACATGCAAATTAAAAATTGTACATGCAAACTAAAAATATTACCCGCAAATTAATATAGTACATGCAAACTAAAAATTGTGCTGCAAATTGAAAATAGAAAACATATCGATGCAATTTAAAAATGAAAAATCCTGCACACGCAGTATGAGTGATGAGGACCTGGTTCGAGCAGTGCGACCTGGCCTTACAGCCGTCAGCCCATTCATGTTTCATGTTTGTAATATTTTTAGTTTGCATAAATGTACAATTTTTAAGTTGCATGTCCTATTTTTAATTTGCAGGTAAAATTTTTAGTTTTCAGTAACATTTTTAATTTGCATGTGTGACCCTTCGGGGCCACCATACCCTTGGGAAGTGGCCAACCTGAAAGATTAGCCACTTGACTCTTAAAATATAAAATTAGTGTTTCTCTTGGTAAAATCCAAAGAAATAAATGAAACCACGCAAACATTCTGCTAAAGGGGTTCCAACAATTGAATTATAACATGTTACAGTAATTTTTTGTAACATGTCATCCACAGATTTAAAAGTTAGATTGACAATAGGGAGTTGACCGTTCAATACAGGTTTGATTAGCCTAAAAGTAATCAAGAGAAAACTACATTGAAAAGAAGAAGTACTATATCTATCAAGAGAAAAATTAACCTCAATGGGTTTCAGGTCTTTCCTTAGCCCAAAACAAAAGATAATAGCAAAGATTACAGGCCATATACAAAACTTAATTAGTGCTCTGGAAGCAGTACATGTACCTAAGTCACAAAGAGCCAGCACAAAAGCAGCCAGCAGTTTTTCCACTTCTAATGGTACAGTTCCCACCTGCTCAATCCTTAGTTTAATAACGTAAAATAGGTAAAGGCTCACATGAGCCAAAGGCCCAAATAGCCGGAGCTTATCTTGGTTTCCTTATTATGAAGCATGCCTAGGAGTATTGCTACCCTCCCCTCCCCGGATGCTCTGCTCGTTCACTGCAGGGTTACCCCCCAGAAGTATGTCGCTGGTACCCATTTATACACTTGGGTGAAGAGAGACAAATTCGAGTAAAGTTCCTTATCTAAGAAAACAACGCGACTGGTGAGGCTTGCACCTGGACCTCCAGATCCAGAGTTCGAGGTGTTAACTTCTCAGCCACAAATGCCCCACACTTAGTTTAAAAACATAAAATAAGAACCACACAAGTTTAGGCCTTTGTCATATGCTACTTTGGTTATTCTGGCTACTATTGTAAAACATTTTGACTGGGCTGGGTACTCTTAACAAAGACAGTGAACTTATTTTAATACAGTATCAGAAGAAAATAAAAATAGCTTGTTTGGACCAAGAATGGGTGAATAAGAAAGCATGGTAGACTTCATACAGTCTTACAGCAGTTATAAGGAAAATTATGTCCAGGACTTTGGCTAGCAATTACATACGTATAACAGAAGTTGATCACCGAATAGAGGCTTGACTTTAATCAAGTTCATCTTACCATTTAGGGTATTTGCTAAAGTAACCTCTCCATTTTCCTGTGCATCTGAAACAATGGTAACCTGAGCACATTGACCAAACAAATCAACCACACCGTACACATTATCTGGGACACTCTGTGCTGCAATACCTAGATCTGTGCTGTTTACAAAGAAATGTAGACATCCGTCATCCTTTCGCATCACTCCAACTGTATCACCAACCTATCAGAACAATATTACAAAAGCATAAATATTGTCAGTAAGAGGTGAATTACACTGGTAAACCTGAACTTAAAAGGATTAAAATGACAAAACTTATGCTACCAAAATGTAAAAATCTACCCACCCCCTCCCCTTTATGAGTGCTCAATATTACAGTTATTTAAAGGTGCAGTCGAACGTCCACACGCGGCCACCTCTCCAACAGCCACCTCTCTACAATGACCATTTTTCTTGCCGCACAGTCCAAACATTCACTCCTGTTTCAACCTCTGTACAATGGCCACTTTCTTCTTTTCCCAAGGTCGCCATTGTAGAGAGGTTCAGCTGTAAAGCTACACAGAAGGAAAGATGTCACAACAAGGATATGAGGTCACTCCTGGGAACCCTGTGCACTAACTGCACATGCTAATCCTTGCTCCGCTTTTATATCTGATTGTTATTACTTTTTTGCCAATACACAGTTTGATGCATAGACAAAGTGATTTACAGTGCGACCGGGAAAACCATGAACACTTGAAATATCTCAGGAATGTTTATTGTGTTATGGCCAATCACAGCAAAGATCAGGACATGTGAACTAGCCACAAAACCACAAACTAATAGACCTTTCCTGCATTACACTCCAGTGAGCAAACATAAAGAAATGAGGACGAGGCTCGGGTGGACAGTTTCAGACAAATCACTGTATTTTGTCTACCCGAGCCTCGAGCTGGTGCCTTTGTTTACAGGAATGCGGGAAAGGTCTATTAACGTTCTTGCTTGCAGTTCAGTTTTCTCACACCTGATTGGCTTTTTTCTTGCAACACATTAACATTCCAGAAGTATTTCTGGTGTTCATGGTTTTCCCAGTTGGACTGTAAAGTACCTTGATAAGAGACACAAAATGTGATAGCACACCTTTATTTCATCTAGTGTTGGCCCGTACTCCTCAATAACGGTAACACCATTGCACACTATACTTCCCCCTGACAACATCCATGTTCCAGGTTGTTCTATATTGGTCATTGTTGATGGAAATTTCAGTGTTTCAGGATTATGGGTGGTGACGCCAATTTCTAAGGATCCCGCCCACTTGGTCACTTGTATGTCCACACGCACTTCAAGAAGTTCATTTGGTTTTAGACAACGGCTTGTTATAACAACAGCATTGTTAAATTCTTCATTGGCTCTGAAATGAAATGAAGAGTAGAATAAACAAAAGACCAAAAGTATATGCAACCAATATCTCTTTAAAAGAATGGTTAAAATTCCAATGCTAGATATGAAAACTTTGTACTTAGTTTATGACAGTTTGCTGCTTTCCTAATAACAGTGATACTAATGACCTTAACAAACATAACCCCAGATTATAAAGCATACAAAATTAATCCTCCGATTGGCAAGCTTCTCGTCTTATTCAAGATGGCAAACAAATACATGTTTACTTATCCATCACTTGTCAGCTGTACAGTCCTGTGCACCCACAACCAAAATGGTGGATGCCACAGCCTTGCAAAAACAGCTAGCAATATGTTTCACCATTTTGAAATAGGTCAAACACACCCCAGTTGTTCAAAAGTTGGATAGCGCTATCCACCAGATAAATCACTATCCAACAGATAAGTGTTAGGACACCATTAAAATATTGTGATATCCACCAGATAGTGATTTATCCGGTGGATAATATAATCCACCTTTTGAACAACTGGGACCAGGAAGGAAAATATGGTTAAAAAAGACCATCTGCACCAGTTTTATTCAAGTCAAAAGTTGGAAAATATTTTGGCCTCAAAGATTTATACACAGAAAAGGGAGTGTGATGCATTTTGAAGGAGACTACACAGTAATACATGTACATGTGTATTGCGGCCTTCGTATCACGATTGTATCACAGCATGGGGAAACATAAAATTGCAATCCTAGAAATGGCCTATTAACTACACATGTATAATAGGGACTTTTCCCTGTTTTTCCATTAGTAACATAATTCTATTTTGTTCAGGATGTTCATTAGGCATCAGAGATCAGAGAATTCCCCATTTACTATGCAGAATTCTCCAGCAAACATTTGGTAGCCTATGACTATTTTTATTCTGACAGAGAGCCTCTTTCAAAATTGTATTCTCCTGTAACGTTACACCTTTCTCCTGCTACTAGAATTCTTAATGAAAACCCTGTTTCTTGAAATATTATGCAAAATTTGAAAGGGAACATACCTAGGCCGGTGTGCACTGCGAAAGCCATTAAATAAAGATACAGATAACCCACAGCGTGGATGAAACACAAGCGAGTCACCAACTGTGTTAATTGCCCTTTCATCTAAAAATGCAAAATGAGGATTACTTGGATATGTGCACATAAAAATAATAACCTGTATTTTATCGTAAATGTAGAATAAGCTATTTAATAGTAACATCACTCTTAGGAAGACAACAAAAGAGAGCTTATTGGGTTTCCCAACATGATCTTCACACCTAATTTACAAATAGTTCATTTCAAGTTCATTTCAAGCATTTTAACATCTGTACAGCATCTCTGCTGAAAAGGAGCACGGGAAAGGGAGAGGTTTTTAATATCTTGAGTGTACAGTGTATGTGTAAGGTGGCCAAACTTCATTTTTCCTGTCAGTCACACCATCGAGTCAGTCAAACAACATGTGTTACATATACTACATCGAATGGTAAATGCCCAGGGGTGTACTCTGGATTTCAAGTTACAGGGATGATCACATGGGAGCAAAAATCAAAACCCCCAAAAAATCCCTGGACCAAAAATTAACCCCTAAGAAATCCCATGCCAAATTTCCGAGCCTTAAAAATATCCAGAAAGCATTAAAAGATAAAACATGAAAAATAATTTATTTAATTAATGAAACAGATGCAATATAATGCACAAAATATTAAAACAGTCACAAAATAAGTGTGGTTGTACTTTATTTGCAGAAATATGTGGCCAGGATACGCAGGCACTACCAGAAATGTTCAGATTGTTTTAAACACCCATAAAAATACTTCCCAAATTTTGCTACCCCAAAAAATGGTTTGATCATCCCCACCACTTGAAATCCAGAGTACCACCCTGGGGGCACATGACTACACTGTATATAGCAGACTGGTATCACAAAGTAGATCACAACATAAGTAATGAGGTCCTATGCAATCATCTTTTTCCTATTAAGCATTACACTCTAGAAATTTTTTTGGCTAATAAATTGGCTAATCGATTGGCTAATAAATTTGGAATTAAACACTGATAAACCTACATTCCAAGAGCCCATTGATACATACTGTTAGATTGTGCAAGTTCCTGTTCCTTATCTGTTGTTCCAGAAACTATGGAAACCCTCACTGTTGCACCATAGATGTCAACAGCACCATACACATTGGCAGGCAGGTTGGTTACAGCTTTACCTTGATCTTCGCCATTAATAAAGAAATGAAGAGAGTCATCACTTGTCTTCAATATACCTATCTTGTCTCCAGCCTATAAAGAATGAAAAAAAAATTATAGGGTTTAACTAAGATCAAAGATCACGCCATGAGTGTCCAATCGATCTAAAGTATAGGCACTTTCTCCTTTGGCAAGTCTAACTATTGTCATTTTGTCTGCAGGGATGTGAGATACATGTTTCAAGTTAGCAGTTGTCCCATATGTACATGTACAATCACACTCCAATCTGTATTGTATGAGCCTGTTTCTGTATTTTAAGTGCCATTGGAAAGATCCATAAACTATGAGAATTTCATTGTGTCTTTCAGTTGTTAGGCTTACAGAAAGTTAAGCATAGTGGAGAGAGGAGCTGCATTTAAAGTTCTCAATGAAAGTGCTCATCTTCAATCCATACTGTACCTTAAGACTCTCTAAATTAATACGTGAGTAATCCTTTTTAACTTCCTTGCCATTGATTATTACTGATGTTCCACTCAGCATCCATGTCCCTGTCGGCATACTTGTCATGGTTGGAGGTAATACAATGTCCTCTGGTTGGTGAACTGTGACACCCACTTCTATGGAACCTGCCCATAACTCTGTCACACACTCTATTTCAACCTGACAAAAACAAAATTATTTACTTAGGTTTGCCAATTCTTAGCAGGGTCATCACAACAGTGCATGGCACCAATAATTACTACGGGCCCGTAACAGTCCCTCCACCATTTGAGATAGACCACTAAAATTAATATGGGACTACAACCTCTACTCTTTACGAACAGTGTGTGGGTTCTTTAATGTCCCAAAGAATATGTATGTGCAAGGGTTGTGAGATGGGGGCCTATGGTTTACCGTCCTTATCCGAGAAGAATAGAAAGTCTAACGATTTACAGACAAGCAGCACTCCTCAGTTACTTAAAGAACCTGGGTGTTGGTCCGGGCAGGATTTGAACCAGCGGCCTCCTGCTCAGCAGACCAGCACTTATCCAATTGAGCTAACTGGGTGGTGGTTAATTGTGTTATGAATGGTATCTGCATTTAACTCCATCAAAAAGGATGCAACACCCCTAAATACAGGGAAAATTTGTAAGCAACAGCACTCAATGAATAATTTCATGTACAGTATATAAATTTGTTGTCAAGTGATTGCAGTATTAACTTTTCATTTTCTACGTGTAATATTTGTTATGTGTTCGTGTTTGCCTGCATTTTTTCAACACTTTGAGGTATGTAAACAGTTTTAGCACTATAAGATTATCTTCGTCTTTACCTTGATTATTACTTACTTCAAACATCTCATCATTTCTTAAGGGTTTGTTTGTGAGAGTCACAGCATTCTTGAACTCTTCTGTTGGCCTCTGTCTTTCGGCTGTCCTGTTATTGTTGGAGAGTTTTATTAGCGACCCGCAGTGAGGGTGGAAGCACACTGATGCAGTGGAAGGACCTGACAATGAATCTGAACTTCCTCCTGTGAACACAGAAAAGTTTTAAGACAGAATCTACCAGGAAATTGAATAATTTTACATGCATTGTAATTCTCAGTGCACAAAAACCTTCTACCAAAATAGTTTTAAAGTATATCGCATTCTTGTTTACATTTTTCTATGGCTAAAAGTGTTATTAGTCATCTGTAATAACACCAAAGAAAATTTCTTATGGAAGCAAAATAAATGTCAACTTCACAATTCTTGTGAAATTTGACATTCATTTTCTTGCGGGACCAACTTTTCTCCATACAAAAATTTTGGCTCGTCCAGCTGTGCCAAATCAGTGAAGGCAAGATAATCAGAGCGTGGGTGAGCATTGTTGGCTAGGGCTAAGGGATCAACGTTTTTCTAATCTAATATAAACACTTGCTAAAGTTGACTCAGCTGAGAGGGAGAATCTTCTACCTGGGACAGGTGGGGGGGGGGGGGGCTTATTTGTGAGTGGGGGCTTATTTAATTTAGCAAACACGATGGTATCAGTTCTTCACAAGGAACTAGAATACAAAGTGGAAAACCTTAGTAAGGGTTGGAGGTCATGCAGCCGAGGATCAAAAACAAATCCGAACTTCCAGTTGGTGAATAAAACATCCCAGATCAGTCCACATGAACTTTTACAGTCGTGATTGGTTAATACATTCAATCATTTATTAGTGAAGAATAATAATGGGGAGGGGAGGGGGCTTAAAATGGGGGGGGGGGGCTTATTAACTTTCTTCCCCTGAAAAGGGAGGGCTTATTAGAGAGGGGGGAGCTTACAATTCCGTTCAAAAGTAAGTTGTCACTCAATTCTCGATCCTGGTGAGCATCGAGAATCAAGTCGAGAATCGAGACTTGATTCTCAATTGCTGTGTCTTAATTCTCGATTCTCAATTTGTGCAAGACTCATCAAACCGGAACGGCCTTTGTTTAGTTTTGAGTAATTTGCTCTCTACTCTCAATACTCGATTGTTGCAGAATCTACAACCTTTGTTTAAAGGTTTGAGTAATCTTCTAACTTCTCTCATGTCAGAAAAATCTTTCTTCTCAATAAATAATAAACTCTACTCTGCATTTGATTCTTGTGAGAAATTTCTGAACTATGCAAATTCAAGATACACTCAAGTTATTCGAGAAATTTGCATTCGTTCGCACAGCTCGAGTGATACTTTCCTTCGAAACCTTGCAAATGTTCGATAGCACCTCAGTTTGATATTTCGCCCTTCGCTCTTTGAAAACAGAGGTTTGAAAACAATATATACTCTCATGCAATACTATCTGCTATTTTTCATCATAGTAGTTGTGGTCACGAGCTAGGCAACAAAAAAGTTCACGTGTATCACGTTCCATTGCAGAAAAAACAAGCTCAACTTTAAGAGAGGCTAACTCAAACTAAAAAGAACGCGCTATGTTACAGACAGATGCGTATGATACAGCTGATCTTTATCATGCCAAGTAGCCAGGTAAGTGCAGAATCGTTTGACCTTACAAAACAAACATGCTGTTATTTACCTTCTTCCTTATACACGAGTATACACTGTCTGTTTGCAATTGGAGCAGGCATTTGAAACTGACTCGAGAAAATGAAGCTTGATACAGATGTCCTTGAAGAAACATTTACTTTATAACCTGGATTGGTCTTGTTTCTAGCATAGAGTTGCTTGCGCAAGTAAACCATGCCGTGTTGTGCTACAGCTGTTATGACTTTGTAAAATTATCGAGAAATCAGTCATGGGTGAATCTTTTTTTTTCTGTCTTACGAGACTTGATCCTCGACTCGGTTCTCGATTCACACAGGAATCAAGAATCGTGAATCAAGTCAAGAGTCGAGACTCACAGTGGACTGTCAACTTTCTTTTGAACGGTAACGTAATAGAGGATTTACTGTATTTCCAAAGACTAATACATCAAAAACTTCCGGGACCCCTAAAGAATCTTGCGCCTTCAGTGGTCATTTGTTGGAGCCCCCTTTCATAAAATCCTAAAACTGCCCCCAGAGAGTTCTAACAGTGAGACACATATTTCTACAAAAATACAGTAGGTCTAAAATCATGTGAAGAATAACATTGGGTCATGCCACATGCATAAAAAATACATGTTCCATAAATGATAAAGGCTAACGTAGAGTAGAAGTCAAATATTAGACCCAACGTAGTGTTTACAATTCCCAATATTAAATTAACTAAAGAACCACCCTTAATCAATTAATACGCAGTTAATCCGATATAATTTTAGCATAATATAACCGGCTCAAGAATTCAAAGTGGCTGTTAAGCATTAGCACCCTCATTTGTCTTCACCTACCTGAAGCGCTTCTGTAAGGCTTATAAATTGATATTTCAGCGCATCGCCCATACAAATCAATCACGGCGTAAACAGTCTGAGGAATATTTGTCGCCGCTACACCCAAATCGGCACCATTGACAAAGAAATGTAGACTGCCGGTCACCGTTCTTTGAACGCCAACCCTATCGCCTTCTTTAAGCTCATCGAGATCTCGACCATAATCATCCAAAAAAGAGGATCCATCCCTCAGCACCGACATTCCAGACATTATCCACGAGCCATTTTTTAGGCCAGCAGAGCTGGAGGGAATTTCCATGCAGCCCGGATCACCGCAAGTCACGCCAATGGCCCATGACCCCGACCAATTTCCTATCTTTCGGTCCAGCCGCACTTCAAATATTTCATCGTCTTTGAGTGGCCTCTTGCTGAATATCAGGCCATTGTTAAACTCTGCGGCGGAGCTCCTTCTACGAGCGCTACGGTTCTCGTTGCTCAAAAATACCAAAGAACCATGACATTCATGAAACTCCGCCATCTTTGTTTTAATTTTTCTCAAGTTTACCACTGACCAGACTGCCGCGATAATTCTTCGTAATAAAGAATGTTTTGATTGGTCAAGGGCAACATTGAACAAAATAAACCAATCGTATGGTTTGTTAGAATATTCATCTTCTGACGAGCAATACTTTCAACGTTTGAGTAATTTCCTCGTTGCCAGTTTAGCTTTTTCAAGTTTCGTGATGGATAAAAAGCATAGAGATCTTCTCAGGAAAAATAGAATCTCGTTAGTTCAAGATCTAGAAGCCACTCAGTTACTGAGTTACCTTTACCAAGAAGACATTTTGTCGGAAAACGATCGTGATGCTATCAAAGCAGAGAAGACTCGGGGTGCTAAAGCTGAAAAACTTCTGGATATCTTGCCTCGGCGGGGAAAGAAGGCTTTCGATGTATTTTGTCAGGCACTTGCGACAACTGACGGACAAGGCCATCTCGTGGATTTATTGAAACCGAATGAATCAATTTCGTCAGGTAATTAATTAGGGTCAATTGCAATGCCTAGTTAACCTAACATCATTCAAACACCTGAGCATGAGAGATCCATCCAAATAATGGATGATTGGATCTTCAGATATTTTTGTACAGCAAATGATAACTCCATCCTGTTTCCGGGATATAGGTAGTTTAGATTTTGAAATAACCTTAATAAAAAGAAACAAAGTCCACGCTTTTACCATTTCTGACGAGTGCCACCTTTAGGGACGTGCCATTTTTATCCGCACCTCCTCCCTAAGGATGACTGGAATGCAAACTCTCAAATTTTTGTTTGAAAAGTGAACTCTGCAGTGTTCGTTCTTTGTCCGCACCTTTGAAAAATTGTTTAAAGGATCAAAATTTTGTTGGCTGCTTTGAAGAAAAAATCCAAATTCCCCTATTCAATTACCTGTCGTCCTTGGTGGGGGGGGGCAGATAAAAAATTGAATATTCCTTATCAAAATCAAAATTTGGGGAATAGTCAGCCAAGAGTCCTAAGGGTCTCCATGGTGATGCAATTATAGTCAAATAATTAAAGGAATGTGAAGGAAATGGTGCAGGGCTGTCACTTCTGTTTCAAGATGCTAGTTCTAGGTCACGCCCATAGTAGTGGTAGGAAATTCCAGTCCCCCTAACCCTTTGTGACACCCCTGTTGATGGGTGCATTCCTGACAAAAGACATTCTAACAATTTTACTGAAAGTAAAAGATGAATCAACATGGGAGGGAGAAGCTAGGCTGTTGTAGGGTCCCACAAGTCTTTTGTGTCATGTTAATGTCTCTTTATTTTTCTTAGGGAATATTTCAAGTACTACTGCTGGAAACGCAGTGGAGGTGAATGATGGTGTTGCCAATACTGCCCATCATGTAGCAGTGAAATCCAATGTCGAAACATCATCACAAGTAAAAAAGAATGTCCTGCCAGATACTGATGAAGATTTTGTATACCCCATGAATTGTAAACCACACGGCTGGTGTCTAATAGTGAACAATGTTGACTTTGAGACTCTGCGCAGAAGAGGTGGCTCTGATCTTGATGCAAAGCAGCTAAGTGAACTTTTTACGCAATTACATTACAAGGTCAAAGTAGTAAGAAACCAAACTGCCAAACAGCTCAAAGACACTCTGTTTCAGTTTGCTAAAATGAGTGACCACAAAGCAGCCGATTCAATGGTTCTTTGTCTGCTTAGTCATGGTCTTGAAGGGCAAATTTATGGTGTCGATGGTGTTCTTGTGTCCATACCTGATCTGCTTGCACTGTTCAATGGCTACATGGCCAAAGATCTAATTGGCAAACCCAAGTTGTTTTTCATCCAAGCTTGCCGCGGAAGTGATTTTGACCATGGAACAGACGTGACAGACGGTGGTCATAGCTCTAATGTTGAGACAGAATATCATGTTACCCGTTCAACTAACGAACTTCTTGCTGCTGCATTTCCTAATGGCAAGCCTGAGACAGTTGATGAGCCTGAAACTATTCCCGCTGAGGCCGACATGTTGGTGGCCTATTCCACTGTACCTGGTTATGTCTCATGGAGTAATCTGCAGAAAGGCTCGTGGTTTGTACAAGCCTTGGTTGACGTCTTCAGCGCTTATGCTAAGACAGAAGATGTTGTCAGCATGTTGGTTAGGGTCAATGGCAAAGTTGCAAGAGAATTTGAATCGTTCAATAGAAAGAAACAAATGCCTGCTCCTGTCATAATGCTAACCAAGAAAGTTTTCTTTTTTGCCCAGTCTTAACTCTGAACATTTATAAGTCACAAGTCTGTGGATAAATTTGTTTTTTAAGTGTAAAAGTTGGTGTGCTTTTAAGTTGTACTTTGTATTGTAATTTTTATGTACTTGTTTTGAATTGTGGACGAAATCTTTTGGTGTAACTCAAGAATGGAATTAACATTAATATAATTGTAATAAGGCTAGTCTGTTCACAGGTGTCCAAGCTCACGTTATGAGTGGAATGTAAATTAACTTTGTCACAAGCTAGTCAGTATCATGTTATGGCGATTGGTGAGACATGGTATGAGAAATAAAATACTGAGATCTGTGAACGCTAAATATCATTATATTTTAACTTTTTGTCTATGAAATAAATCAGTTTAGTCAACTTTTTTGGCTATTGCAGTTACAGGGGTCACACAATAACAGCCAAAAAAATAGACTAAATCTATGAATTCACACCAAAATCACAGGAATACATCAAAGGTAAGTCTCCTTTATTTATTTTATAGAAGAAACGGTAAAATAAAATGATATTTAACGTTCACGTTCATCAGTATTTTATTTCTCATACAACGTCTCAACGATTGCCTATAATGTGACACCGACTGACTTATAAGAAAGTAAATTTTCATTCCACTGTCGTAACATGAGTTCAGGACGCTTGTGGTCTGTTCAAGATTGATGGCCAGGATGCCATCTGGTTTGAACTCATTGCCAGTGATTTAGCTTTGACAATGATACCACAAAGATTTACGGAAGAATGCCAAGCTTAGTTTACTAGTCACTCAGTTTCCAAGCTGCAACTTTTTTTTATCTCTATCTACTCTGATCTTTATGACCTTTTTTCAGGAATATGTATCAAACAGCCAATATGTGCTCTATTTGATTTTTGAAAAAATATTTAGAAAAAATATATAGTAAAACAAATTTTATTTAATCCTCAAAACAGTATTCGCTAATCGCCAGATCAACAAGAAAATGTTATTTACGCTAACCATTTTGCGATGAAAATAAATACTAATGATATTCTTTATCCAATTATGTCATTCTTCACTGAACAACAAGTAAGCCTGTGTTATGATAAGGTCGTTAACAATTCACGTGGCCTTAATAGCGATAAATATGCCTTTTGCAAAAATTCTGTTAGCCAAGCTGAAAGAGCATAGTAACATTAGGTAACCTGTAAATTTTCAGCCGTCTACCATAAAATTCCAAAAATAAGCCCCTCCATGTATAAGCCCCTCCAAATATAAGCCCCCCCCCCCAAACTCGTGACACAAAAAACCTTCTGTGAAATCGCCCCTCCGAATATAAGCCCCCCGGGGCTTGTACTTGGGAAATTGCCCTCAAATACAAAGTAAAACAAAGCAAAAACGGTAAATTTCCTTCCAACTATAAGCTAACCCAATCGATTTTGAAACGCAAATTTCCCTCCATACATAAGCCCAGCCAAATATAAGCCCCTCCAAAAATAATAATATAAAAATATAAGCCCTGGGGCTCATTTTCGGAATTTTATGGTATGTGAAAAGTAGTCACATGAACGGCCGCCAAAAATTTGAAGGATTTGTATGAGAAAAACAACTACTGCCACTCAGTCAAGCTTGAGTGGTTTTCCATACAACTCCTTGTAATTTCTGGAATTTTTAAATTGTTGTTAAATCTTTGCCTTACACATCTAAGGGCTCAAAGTACCTGCTGTTATGAATTAAAAGGAGATTTTGTGCCCTGTAATGCTTAAGGAAATACATGTATTTCCCAACAGTTTGAAAATTCGAAATTACAAGGATTTGTATGGAAAACCATTCAAATGTAGTGAGGTGGTCACTGTTAGCCTAGTACAGTACAGAGGTACCAATGGAATGACCTTCCCCACTGATGACATCCCACGACAAGAGAATTATTTTGATTGCACGCTTTCTGTTTAGGAAGACTAAACAAGATCAGATACCGAAAAACAACAAGAATCAAGCTAGGATTCTAAGCTTTTATGAGATAGGTAGTTTTCTGTTACAATATGTAACTCTCCTTAGGTTTCTGGTTATGGTACACTGCACATGATGCGCATTGTAGGGCATGGGTTTCCTTCTTTTTTCCTTAATACCTTGTAACAGCATCAGCCTGTTTTCTCTCTTTTCCTTGTGATAGGACTTTTTGACCAATTTTTTTACAAAGTCCTCTCCTTTGCTTCCTTTTAAGTCCTCTCATATCTCGCGGATTTCTTGCCGAAATTCTTGCCTGAAAAACCATTTTGGATGGGGTTAGCTCTAAAAAGAGCAAAATAAAGTTGCCCATCTCTGCATTCTAGCCATGAGTGCTTATCATGCTGGGCCGTTGTCTGTGGTATTGTGTTAAGAACTGTGTTGCCTGCAGGCGACGCCTTTTTAATGTTGTCTAATCAGTCTTTGCAGGGACTTATTACCAGTCTCTATAAAACAATGTTTAGTGTTATTTGTAACCTTGTATTTATTCACTCTATATAATAACATCTGTGATATTTACAGTGGCAATACCGGTAATACTGGTACCTTTTAAAATAAACTAAGATAATTCGACTCAATTTTACACACTAAAAATTATACATACAACAGCCTCATTGACATAAACATATTAAATGTTTTTATAATTATCTAAGCAAAAGAGATTTCATGTTGAAACTTTGTTTCACCCATACTTTTTTAGACACTTTTTCATCTATTTTTCAAAAATTTGGACGATATGTGCACTATAAACAATCATAAATTTAAGTGCTATTTTTGTGAGAGTGAAAAGTATAAGTATATTATTAGTAGTACCAAAAAGGATTTTATTGCAAACTGTTATGTAAAATGACGCAAAATAAAAAGGAGCAAATGAAATCTATCTATGTATGAAAGTCCACAGAAAAGCTCTAAAACTTAAAAGAAGTGGTTGCTTTAGCCCTGTTTAAATCAAAAGCTTTGCTGAATAATAGAAGTTGAAAATACTTTTTCCCCTTTAACAATACTTATTGATACTATAGTAAAGAGGTGCCTTTTGGGCTTAACCTTCCAATACAAACGAAACCTTGAGAATTTCTCCAGCAAGGTATTTTTATTACCTGTACCTGGTATGCATCTTGACCTTGACTTTCTTACTGTACTGTTTGGAACTCTAAATCGTGGCTTGGAAATGTGCTGCGTATGCAGAACGGACATCACTGTATTACAGCACTGTCTTTGGCATCTAATCGAAGGTGAACGTTGGGCACCCAGGGACAACTTGTTGCAGCACCGTAGAAAAGGAGAGAGCAGAACTGGGATAGAGGTCATGGGAACAAGAAACAGCTTGTGAGAGGGATAGGGCAGGCTGGCAAAGAAGTGTGGAGGCCTTAAAAGGCTGGTTTTCACTAGTGATGGAGTTGGAGTTGAAATCAGAAGCGTAAGACTTGACGATCTAGAAAAAACTGCATTCTGATTCCACTTACGATCAAGTGCAAAAATTGTAAGAGTCGCAAGCAGAAGTGGATGAGCAAAACCAATCACAAAAGGCGGGACATGCATTGTGATTGATTTATCCTTCCGCTTCTGCTTACGACTCTGACAATCTGGTTTTCACTAGATCATAAGCAATGGAGTTGAAAGCTGAGTCAGAAGAAAATGGAAACTTTCTGATCCTTCTGACTCCTTATTCTGTTGCGCTTATGACTCTGATTGTGACTCTGATTTTTTATTTTCACTAAGTCATAAACACTCTTGCAACTCCGCTTACAACTCCGACTCTGACTCCTTTGCTGGTAAAAACCAGCCTTTATGCCACTGCAGAACAGAGCACAAGGTAGGTAGGTACCTGGAATGCACCTGGTATATACCTGCAGGTATGCCTCTGTAAGGAAAGTGCTACTCTTGGGGTATATACATCAAAGTATAAAACTTTAGTGGAAGCATATTATTTACATGGTGGACTTCAGTTAACTAAATAAACAAACACCTCAGAGAAGAATTCTGAATGTTAAACTCTTTGCACAGAACTGCGACTGTCACTACTCATTCTATGACTGTCATAAGGCGAGCGATGGCTATCATACGGAGATGCCGAAGTTCTGTAAACCACCATGGATGCCACCGGGGATGTAAGTGTATTTTCTGGTGGTGAAGTAACAGTATTATCAGTTCTGTGGTCTGTTGTAGAATCACCTACAATATCATGAGAACAGTTTCTTTCTGTCTGCTGCAGGCTTGTTTGTTCTCTTAGAGCTTCCTCGTACGAAGGTGGAGGCCTGTTGTCTTGTGCAACAGCCTCGGTGTAACTTGGAGGTCCTGTGACAGCACATGGGAGCATTTCTATTTGACTCGGCGGCAGAGTTGTGGTGTGATTATTCTCTAATTGAGAGCGGGCCGCCATGATCTTCTTCCATGCACGCCAAAGCCAGACACCCACAATGAGCATGCCACCAACTATACTAACAGGCCAAAACCTGTACCATGTAAATTTATTAGACTCTTCTACCACAGGGCAACCATCCTCATCTGATCCATCACTGCACTCCTTTTTGCCATCACACTTGAAATAGCTGTCAACACATTGCCTATCGGTGCAAGTAAATTTCTCCAATCCACACGCACTCACAGGAGATGACTCATAACGCAGTGAAAACCAGCCTGTTTCCTGTGCCCTTAACTTTGACACTGCTCTTATCGTCAACTCATTTGTTCTTGATACAATTTTAGAAGGTATCAGGTCTCCACAGTACCGTCCAATTTTCTGTGAAGAAATGTCTGCACCATCAAAAATTTCCAACTTGGCATTCTGGCAGTCCTCTTCCTTTGATCCAAATTCCAGTGTATCAAAATATAGATGAACATGCATCTCAGATGCAACTTGGATTTTCCACACGCATTCCTTTCCAACTGGGAAGCGATATGGGTAATTTCGAGAGTAAATTAGACCAGATTTATCTTTAAGCATGCCATCACAAGTTCCTTCTCCAACAGAAATGGTACGATAACTAGCGACAAATCCCGATTTTCCACCAGAGTCATTGCTCTTGAACCTAAAAAAGAGATAACTTCCCCTTGTGGAGTATATAATAGGCGGCTTTTCGTTCCCGCAATAGCGACGACGTCGAGATTGTCCTTGAAAACTTGAGAGTTCAACAGATCGGATTTCCCTCACTTCAAGAAAATCATACAAGCAAATAGGCATGCGACCTTCCAAGCTGAAGCTGTCGAACTTCACTTTGATTCTTCCCTTTGGGACTTCAATACTGTAAATACAATCTCTGGTCTTTTTGTACGACAAAGGAAATCCAAAGGAGCTAAAACCTCCCGAGGTTTCTGAGAAATGGCGTCCGCAAACAGCTTCGTAGGACAACCGAAATCGATTTCCCTCGAACGTCCGAAAATCCGAACCAAATTTAATCCATATAACATTTTGAGATGAGTAAACATATTTAGGCTGCCTGTTAGCACAATATCTTCCGATGAGAGTTGAATTGTGCAGCAAACCGTCGCGGATTTCTAAATAATCGTGTCGGCATGAACAACATGTTGTTTTCATTACAAAATCTGTAAATGTGAGTTTCACGCGAAATCTCTCGGGCACTGAAATCGTCCAAACACATTGCGTTCGTTCGCCAACATTTCCTCCGTTGACTGGAAAACGAATGTCTCCCGATTCCGCTTGAATAAGGTCACCACAGGAAGAAAAACAGATCTTAATCCAAACCGCTAAAAGCTGACCAATAATCCAGTTACACTTCGCAGCCATCCGCGAAGCAGTTGCATTTGACCCACAGTTGGCGAAAATTGAGGTCAGCAATAAAGATTTATCGGGTTTATATCGATTGTCGAGTTCCCGCAGTCCAAGCAATTTGTCCTCAAGAGGAAAAAATTAAACTCATCTTATATGCCGTGACAACACTTGACACAGAACAACTAGGTCCTTGACTCAAGAGGTATCGAGGTCTTTGAATGCTGATAAATGTCCAAGCACACCTTCGAGCGATCAGATGCAAAGTTCGTCTGCGTTGACATAAAATACCCCCGCTATGAGAGTCTGTACACAGTAAAGCTCCCAGCGAATGAATAATTCTGCTTTGCAATTAACAACACGCTAGTTTGCCGCTAATGGCCATGCCAGACAACAGATAGATATCATTGATATTTTCACGGTCGATGATGAGATGTGCTTGACTGAGCCAATCAAGTGCGGCCTTTTCACCTAAGACAACGAATTTTTATTGTGACAAAGCGCCCCTGTGTAATATTACAGAATGATGTCAAATCAGTTGACTTTTATGATTCGAGCATTTTCGCGACAGCTGAAAAAGTAATTTTGTTTTCTTTTTTCCTGCTTTATAAGTAAACATAAAAAAATCTCATATCGATCTCCAGACAGTTTTTAATGATATGCCACAATTTTTGTTACATGTTGATACACGTACTACTCCCTTGGTTTAGAAAAAGCTAAAATGCCCCGCGGTAAATTCAACAAAGAGACTGGATGGTATAGGCATTCTTCAACGCAAGGAAACGTGATTTTTATAGTGGGTGGGGCATTGTCTGCGCTTAGAAAATTGCTAAGGCTCTCTTGGGTAGATCTGATAACTTGTGCAGAATTGCTTTGAGTTAAATACCGGCAGAAAAATGAACAAGCACAGACCAAGAGATACATAGAGCCAGCGGGAGAGCAAGGAACAAATGAGTTTGAGTGGTATATCGCACTTGGCCTGTGTAAAGACGTCCCTCCTAGCTCAGGAAAAATCTGAGGGGGGACGTCTGTACACAGGCTAATCGCACTTTACCTGCTAGCAGATGCTCTTTTCCCTGGTATTCGGCGGGCAGGAGGAAAGGAGACTCTTCGGTTTGTGCGCCACGCGAAACGTGGCACGGAAAGGACTACATCGATGATCGATAATGACGATGACGACAGTGATGATGATGATGATGATGATGATGATGATGATGATGATCAATGGCCGGGTTTGATGAAAAAAAAAAAAAAATCCAATTTCTGATGTTTCCTCGAACGTTTTTTCGACTTTTTCGTCTCATAAGGCGAATTCGACCAAAGGCAAAACCATGAATTTAGAACCAAAAATAGTCGAGATTCGAGACGCTTCAGGTAAAATCACCAGATCCGGATTGTAGCCGGATACCGAGATTTTCGCCTCTGTATTCAGGACCATAAAAAAATGTTGTAAGGAAATCAGGCAAGACTTATCAACAACTGAAAAAAAAGTTTTCTTTATTTATTATTTGCCTAATATTTCAGCAATACAAAACTGGAAATTATCAGAAAACAATAACAAATTTTAAAAACAGAAAGACAAAGTGAAATGTACAAATTTTATTGGTTGTTTTTGAGTTAATTAGCTAACGTGTTTGTACAACAACCGTACTTTTGAAGTTATATTTTATTCATTTCACTATATTTAATAGAGTGGGATTGTTATGAAGCCCTTCGGACTTCTTTATTGTTTATGTTGTTTGTAAACTTGACGGTGCGCAGCAATATCATTTCCCACATTTCTATCATTTTGATCTTATATTTACTGACCGACGTCTAATAGTAATTGATTTATTGGGACGCAATTTGTCAACAAAAAACAAAGGATTGCCCCAGATGATTATCTAGTCCTAGGCCCTTGTAGGAGCCGTCTTGCTAAAACCAAAGGATTTTTGCTAAGATCTTCCAATACATATGGCCGTGAAAACGTGTAATGAAAACGAAATAAAACTATTTCAATTTCTTGTTCCTCGGCATGAAAAAAGAAACGATGACTTACAAAAAATTGCAAGTTGTACATGTACTTATTGTCCTTTTTCCTGCTTTATCTCGAACTCAATTAAAACACCAAAGATTGCTGCAGCTCTTGCATGATGCGCGCGCATCCCTGTATTTGGTTAACCTCGTTTTCATCTAGCTGCTGGCTCACGACGGACTTGACCCCATGGGGGCCAAGAACGCAGGGCAAACTCATGAAAACTTCTTCCTTGATCCCGTAAAATCCCTAAAAAAAATAGGAATGGTTAATCAGAGCAACCCCTTCACATACATCCACCACATAAATCTCGGCCACGTGACCAGAAGAAACGACGGGCTCTGGGGACGAGAATAATCTCAGTCTATTTCGATACTATCGTGGAACGGCAAAAAAGAGAGCGCTTGGAGGCCGCAATTCAGAGCCGTATCATAGACATGAGGACTAAATCAAATTAGGTGTCTTTGACATTAAGAGAGAACAAGAGAGAATGAGCTCTCTTGGAGAGAATTGTCCACGCTGACGATGACAGCTTTTGATATTTTGACAAAAGTTGTATTTGAAAAATTGTAAAGGAGTGTTAAAACAAATAAATGTACTGCCGTAATTAAAAGTTAATGCCCGAATCTCGAATGATTCGTCGCTTCAAAAGAAAAAGCAGCAGTAAAAGTATGATAAGAAACGTAAAGCTCCAATGTACGCTTGTCTCGTTTAGAAAACGAGGCTGGAAAAAAAACTGGGATCGGGCCCCAACTAACGTCATTTTGGCGGGAAAATGTGGTAGCCGTCGTGTACTACGAGTTTTAGCAAGAATTTCGTTGTGGCGAAAACAAGTTATCGGTTATCATTTATAGATGAATGCTGACCCAAGGCATCAAATCTTAGGAATTTTATCATTTAGTGATCGGGAGAGGACTTTACCTCCTTCAACGGAAATAAGCGTGCTAACGTTTGTGATGGGAAAAAGAAAGGAAGGTTTTGATCTTTTGAAAGTCAACATGGAAAGTCAGTTACCTTTGCGATGGTGGAGACGGCCTGGACGTTCGCCATATTTCCTAGTAACGCCTTGCTAATGTTAGCGACACTGAGACCAACTGCCCAGGAAGTGTAGCCCTTGAGTTTAATTACTTCATATGCGCTAAATAGGAAAGAAGGTCAGCTTTAACAATCGAAGATGAACTATGGAGTTTATTTTCAAATGTTCACGTGAACACATGCAAATGAGGTGTCAAAACTGAAATGCTGTGGAAAGAGTAATAAATAAAGTCTTTGGTAAAGGGACTTTGCCCCGTGTAGAACAAACCGTGTTCCTAGTTAATAATGTTCTATTTTGGCCAATCCTAGTAAACAAAGGATGTTCATTGTGGAAGATGTCTAAGTTTGTCTTGGATTGAATTATCGGTCCTCTGAGTTTAGTCTGTTTTGCTTATAAGAAACCTCGTTTGAAGAAGGAATTAATTAAAGGCGCGCGAGAACTCAGTAAAGGCGCATCAACGCAAGCTACAATTCAATAGTTTTGTACAGAAGCATATAGGTTATCTGCTTCTGTTTTGTACTATAACGAAGGCAATGGTTCGCGGCACTCGTCGCGGGCGTTTGAAGGGAAATTAAGACGCTCGTCCGTGAACGCGATGAACATGCACTACGCGCGCTATGAACACGCGATGAATACAGGGTAGAATTAATTGATTAGCAACAACTTAAAGCTGAAAATTGAATGTAGAATGTTTATAACGAATTCTACGACTTTACCTCATAATAACTTTCTTGTGAATCTCGTTCCAGTTTTCACGGTCCGATTCTGTGCCTATCTGTGGGTTGAGATCCTTGAGCATCACGCCGTCAATATTCACGCCACTCCAAACAGGCACTGTATAAAGACAGTAGCAAAAAAATTCTTTTTACGACAATTCCAATGCATCGGGATTCTGTCAACCGAAAACTTAGATCGCGAGCGGTCATCTTTCTTTTCTCAGAGCCAGGCGGGCGAGTGAAAAAGTAAAACTACGCAAATTAATGGTAAAAAGGAGGAATGAAAAACTCCATGTTTCGTTTCATTTGCGAAACAAATCGAAAACATGGGCGGAACATTCAAACTAGGGTACTTTGCAGATTGAGCGATTGAGCGATCTTACATTTAGTTAGAGTATATTTAGTCCTTCAGTTTTTGGGGAGAAAAAAATTACGAGCGCTGGTGAAACTGACACCCGCGAGAAAGGTTGACAAGCTGATCTCGCGTTTTTTTATAAGAGCGCCTAAGTGCGATCACGCGAGTTAACTCTTTAGATGGAGGCAATATCCACCGGCGTTCGCGTATTTGGTTCGCATATCTACTGCGATCTATTCTCCCCGAGGGAAATGACAGACTGCTCGTATTGTGATGCAGAAGAAGCCTATGGTCGATCTTTGATGTACACCCAAGTTCAAGAAAGGTTAGGGTAAAGATAGTGCTGGGACTAGTCTGTAGGTGTTGTGGTTAGCAGCGGGGCGGGGAGAGGGATGGCTTAACCGCGTTAAAAACGGCCCCGGGAGGGAGTGACGTGTGATTCATCCTTTACGTACCACTAGAGTCGCCATGTTCTCCGATGATCCAGCCTTGCACACTGTTTGGTGGGATGTTTAGTTTTTCGCCGATCAAAAAATGAAACCGAGCTGTGTCCAGATTGGTTCCACTTCCTATCACACGATCTGCTGGAAGACCGCTGATTTTCCACGCCACGTACGTCAAGACCTCAACTAAAGCATAACAATAAAACAAATAGTGCTATACTGGTGAATTCAGGGGTCGCAGTAGTCGTGAGAGTCTTATACATTCAGTGTCACGTCGTGTGCAAAGGTAGACTTAATTCCTCTTTGTTCCGCAGGCTCATTTCCAAACAGTGGCTGGTAATCAAGAATAGCAGTTTACACTACTTAACACTTTATTCACACTTCACGCTTAATTCACCCTTCCTTTATACATAGTTATTAAAGATAAGGCTGGCTTGCAAAATGCGAAGGACTAATCGAGGTAGGACTTCCTGATAAAACCTTTAATTACCTGGGTGTTGTCAAGAGTAACTCACGCAGAAAGAATCTTAACAAGCTTCGCTCGTTTTCACGCTTAGGATATCCCTTTTTCTTTGAAATAACGTTTCGAACTGTTTAAGAACTGTTCAAGTCTTCATGACCACAGTAAGCACTATGTAGGTCCCTAGCTTTCATTCTCTTACCTGGGTTAGAAACAACCAGCAGTACGGTATTGGGACTGTGCTTTACCAACTTTGGAATGATATCTGTAAAATCATAAACGTTACGTTTGAAAATAAAAATTTATTTTAGACACCAAATTATTTCAGGTATTTTCCTTCGCTCTTTTTTTCAATACCAGACGAGCTAAAACAATGTGCCGAAACCCACGATGAATAATAAAAGAACCGGTCTCGGCTTTTCAGCAAAACTGTCGTGACATGACCCGAAGGTGTGTGCGCTCGGAAAGGACTGAACGCGCATTAGCCGCTGTTGGTTTTGCTTTATTGTAACTTAATCCGGGGAATATATTACTGCTATAATGACTTAAGGGTTGGTTATCAATGGTGGCATCGACCGTTAAAAATGGCAACGACAGTTTACGAATGGGAAATAGGCGGCAGCGACCACGTACGCAATCTTGCAATACAGTTATAGGTCCGCGATGTGTATATGCAATTATTTCTGGTATTTACTGACTTTAACAGGTCCGTCGTGTGGTCGCACGTTTTTCCACGCTTGAAAATCAACTAAACTATCAGGTGGTTGTAATAAACTTAGCCTCCACCACAGGCTACTCCTTTTTACTGAGAATGAGAAAAGGGGAAAAAAGAGGAGGAGTTTCTCTCCCCGTTCTCTCCCAAATCTCCCACCCGTTCTCTAAAACAGAACAGTAGGGACCTTACGAAACCACGACGGCGACGGCAACGGCAACGTCAAAAAGCAATAGGTTTAATGAGAGAAACAACAAATCTACACGTGCATCACGCTTTTTTGTACATTTCTCTGCCGTTCCTGCACAACCACGGCCTGAAATGACCAATTTTTGAGTTTACTTGAGCACGGGAACGGCATACAAGACGATAGATTCTACCATCTTTGTCTGAACTCGTGCGCGGTTCCCTCTCTTCGTCTCCAAAATAAATTCCCTTCTTTTAAGTAACAGGGCGACTTGAAAAATGGCGAAATGGTCCGAAAGGATGCTGAGTCTATTTTTCCCTAGCTACGTTTTTTATGGACGTCGCCCTTTTCGGATCGTAAGGCCCCTATAGTGACTCCTGCGGAAGCAAGGAGGATGCAATATGCTGTAACATTATTTAATACAGTACCTAAAAAGGATTTGAAGTCCAAATAAGAATTTAAACTCCAGAAAAGGATTTTTTCATGGGTTAAATAGAAAAACCACACTCATTGGTTGTGAGTGTTGGTTCCCGCCCTATGAACATTACTTTCCATGTCCACGAACTAAGTTCTAAACCCTCTCAGCCAGCGGGTATACAAATTTTCCGCCGTGAAGTCTTCGACTTTGAAAAAACGAAGTGGTTGTGTGTTTTCCACGACGATTTAGCCTTTGAATACAGCCGTCCCTCCTCGCTCATTTTAGCGGTGAGAAACGGCTGTATTCGCAGGCCAGTATTTCGTTAGTTGTCTATCTACTACATGTTAGCATTCAAGATGAAGAAATCTACCTTTGAAAATCTCAAAGTTTCTCAGCAACAGATCTCTTCTACTCTGTCCCTCTTTCTGACGTTCACCCGCTGTTACTATGCACAGGTTTGAGTTGGCACTGAGAGCGTAATCTAAAATATTAAGAAAGAAATCAAACATGACTCAAAATAATCCCTCTGACACAAGTGAAGAAGAGCGCGTTCTCTAATTAGCCTGAGAAAACAGCCGACATTTTGAGACGCGACCGGCTGGTTTCCCGCAAAATGAAGTCAGAGGAACGAGCGGAGAAATTCCATATTAATGACGTTCGCTACCCAGCTCAGGATAGTGCTTCTGATTGGTTGAAGCAAATATTCAGCTAATCAGGAGCCGTTTTCGAGGCACGATTTCTAGTAGTATAAAGTAAAGGTAAAGGCGCACCCGAGCCAAAGGCGACGGCCGGAGCTAATCCCGGTTTCCTTAGCATGAAGCATGCCTAGGAGTATTGATTCTCCCCCCTGGACGGGATGCCAGTCCATCGCAGGGTTACCCCCCAGCAGTATGTCGCCGGTATACACCTGGGTGAAGAGAAACAAAGTGGAGTAGAGGTCCTTCTCTGAGGAAACAACGCGACGGGCGAGGCTTGAATCCGGAACTCCAGATCCGGAGTTTGAGGTGTTAACCGCTCGGCCACACACGCCTCTACTTTTATCAGTAGAATGAATTCGACAATTCTGTATTTTCGAGTAGTATTTACCAGTACTAGCGCGGATGCTGGTTTCCTCGACAAACCGCAAACCGTGCTGTAAGTCCATCATCTCTCCTTTAAGGCTGTCCTGGCGTCTACCAATTAAAACCAGTTCTTGGCATATATCCTTGAAAGCAAAGTAAAGAACATTAGATTAATTTTCATACACTCGCCTTCCGCTCTTGTTTTTTCCTATTCAGCCAACGTTTGTCTAGCAATTAAACTCCTACACTGGGGAATTTATAATTCACCAAGAGTTGCACCTCTTTCGTACGTTCACCGGTCAAAATATGATTACGGAATCAAACAGTTCAAAGTGAACTGATTTCAGATATTCTTGCTGAGGAAAATGAACACTCCGGATTGGCCTGTGTCGTGCATTTACCACAACATTTACCAGAAGAAGACTATGCCTAAAGAGAACTATGTAGTCTTTGAGCCTATTGCTTCAATGCCATGGCCAGTTTTCACACTGAGGAGATTTTTCGTGCAATTTTTGCTGTAATTTTAACAGGCGATCTCATGTGATTTTTGGGCTAGCCCTGAGCCAGCCCAGTCCAGTTGGAAACGGCTGATGAAGGACCAAAGTTAAATTTTTTTCCTGATTCCTATTCCTTTTGATAAAAAAGCTTTTTCTGCTGTTGTTTTCTTGTTTTAGAGCGTCTTAACATCAAACGTTATCGTAAGACGCGGCGTGCGATGTTAACACTTATCACGTCAGCTATCGTCGATAAATCGCGTATAACAAATTCCAGCATTTTCGAAACAATGGTTTCGTAGTGACTAATCTCTATGAACTCGCACCAAAATTTCAGGCACTGTTTGAAATCGTAGCTGAAATCAATGGTTTTATAATCAAACTTATCTTTCTTACAATCGGCCGAAGCAATCCCTCTCTTTTTTCGTACTAAGTTTCAGATTGAATCAAACCACTATGAGATTTAACTGCATTTCCAGATCTCATCATTTTCTTTAGATATTAGCTAATTGTGTCATAGCATGTTTATTTACTCTTTTAATAACCCTTAAAACTTTGCTTCAAAATATTTCCAAAACGCTCTCATAGAATTTTTTCAAACTTTGCCATAACCGAGGCAACTAAGGGAAGTACAAGCTCCCTTATAGCGATTTCTGAAAAAAACTCCAAGTACCGAGAAATACAAAGGCGAGTAAAAGACGTAATGGCGTCATTATGTTGTCATGGTAACTCTGATGTTAATAAAACATGGATCATAACAATTTTTCATCTTTATACAGTGCAGCTGTGGTAAATTTGTTCCGATATCTGTGTTAATTGCCGACGTGGTAAACGCTCAAAGTGAGGAGGTATACAGTCGAGCATTCGAGCTACCTTACGAAGTTTTTTTTTTGGTGCATTCGCATGAGGCAAGTTTTGGCCTCATTTTGCGAATCTATTTCGATCTTTCTCTCTTGCCCTCTTTTCCCCTTTTGTCTATCTTTTCACACTACGCATAGCCATTTTTGTTGCCCACTTTATATTCCTTCTCTCGCATGAAATACTTTCTTGGAAGAGACAAATTTAATCTGCAAAGAGTAGTAGGTGTAGTAGTAGGTGAATAGCGAGGTTGGCAGTGGATTTTTCCCTAAAATGTCGCTTAGTTGTTTTTTTTTTTCGTGTTTAACTCTGTCAGGATTGGTCAGAATTTTTAAAATGAGGTAACTGTGGAGAAATCTATGCTTGTGCTAAATTTATTGCTTACCATCTTGATAGCTTAAACTGAAAATTAAATAGTTCCCCGTAGAAAATATACATCGATGCTTTTGGAACGGAAACGACCAAAGCGGTCGACAACGGGTTAAATCTATGTTTATAAGAGGTGGCTTTACCTGCTGCATAATACTGTACGCGCACGCTGTGCCTACTTGTCCCACGCCCGCTATGGTGATTTTGCTGATGCTTTTCTTTTTGTCAATACAGAGATGCTCCCTCAACTTTTCTTGTGTGGTTCTTTTCATACTGAACTCGGAATGCGAAGAAGATTTCAAGCTGTTTAATCTGAGGAGGAAAAAATAAACTGTTACTAAATTGATGGTCGGAGGCTGGGTGGAAATAATTTCCAAAGTGTTAAAAGAACTTCTTTTTGAGGAGATCTAGCCACGTGGCATCACCAAAAAACTTTTTAAAAATACTTTACCTCTGTTTAACTGGCCTGAAGAAAC
>OZ037992.1:5784016-6099016 GCA_964035705.1 Porites rus
CCGCAAGAAAAAAAATCGGAAGTTCAAAGGGAGGACAATTATCTCACTTTAATAGTCCAAGATCCCTAATTATTTTGGGCGGCCGGGAAAGTGGCAACATCCGATAGTCTGTAAAGATCAGATGTGCTCTTAAGAAAGCACTGGCCTTGATTTCTTAGCCTTATATGAATCAAATTAAGAATCAAAATAAAAACTCAACTACTATCTAATGGAAGTTACCAGCTACTTCGATATTTTTTGTCAGTAGCTGAGATCCAGAAGATCTGTTGATACCTCTTTTTACACCATAAAACAGCAAAATTAAAATTCTTGCACCAGGAAAGTTCTGCTCTGTATTTTTCACTTGAATGGTCACATTTTTGATAAGAAAGATTCGAAACTAAGAATGACTTTGCACAACATAATAATCATGACTATAGCTATCGGAAACGAAGCGAACAGCTTTCGTTTGAATGAGCCGTATATTTTCATTAAGAAAACCCCAAAAGTTAGAACCCCCTTGTACAGCGTAATAAGCAGCCGCACCACACTGCCAACTGTCACGCGACTTGCTATCTTCTAAAAACGCTAGCACGTGTTTCCGTATCGATCAGGTCGATCAGTTGCATTCCAAAAAAAATGGCCCAGTTTTGTTATTTAAGACTATTCTTAGGCATTGACACTGTTTCCTTATATGGTAAGGATGAAAAAGTTGAAAAATTTGCGCGAATTTTTTCACGTTTTGATACTATACTTGTAAAAATCACCAAATCTAATTATTATTATGGCTTAAGTCCTCCCCAATAAAATCTCAGGCTTTAAATTTTCTTTGTAAGTGAGTCTTCAGGGGCATTTTAAAGCACCTTTAAATGTTTCATTCGCGATGGTGCGAGGTCAGAACCTCCTCGTATAGTAATACAGCACCGAAATAACAGTACCACGCGAATAGTACAACTCAGAGTAGAAACTTAATTTTGCAATGGACTTTTTTGAAAAATCAATCTAAGCTTCTGGGAATCTTCCTCCTCTAATGTGACATTTTGCCCTACTGTGAGAAATTGGTGTTTATGTTGGCCTGTAGAGGAGATGAAGGTGGGCAGTTTCCCAGAAACCTAAGTTTCTTTCAGGGATTGAAATGATTTGACCTGAAAAGAAGCTCCTACACAATAATAACCATTGTAGTAAAGATGCGTCGTTTTCAAGGAACGAACCGTAAGGACCCCTTGATACCGAAAAACCTTCGGGGGCCTCGGAATGTGCTTTAGGAAGTTATCTACTTTTTCTTCCACCTAAAAATCTTGAATCTTCAACGGCTTACTTGTTGTAAAATTCGCTATGATGAAAATAACGAATATGTGTCTGGTCTTTCGCAACCTTTAGATAACATTCTGTAACGGGGTCCAAAATCAATTCCAGTTTGGTCTAGAATTAACCCAACAGCTCGCTTCAAACTTTTGGCAGTCAACGCTTAATTGTTAGCTGAGGCCCAGCTATTAATGATCGTTCTTATTTTTGGGAGATGTAAACCTTAAATCCAAGTTTTCAAGATGTTTTGAAATTAACAGCCAAACTTCACGTCAAGTGGACTCGATTTCAAGTGGGCTCTGTTAAGTCATGGATTAAGTGGACACGTACACCTCTAATCACTGAAATGGTCTTTTCTCATTGTTTCCAACCTACCGAGCGAATAAACCCGGAAAATTGTAATTGTACTTGCAGACACCGAAAATGATAAAGATTGCCGCCCACAAATTTGTCGATTTTTACGACTGAAATACGTGACTTGACAAACGAATGTTATAGACAAAGCGTCCACCTTAAACTTGTTAAAAAATACACAAGGAGTTGTATATCTCATTTCGTTTTGTTTGTATAGAGCCTGTTTTATTCCTTAGATTTCTTGAAATCTGAAATGTAACATATGTTTATACTAGTTAGTCAGTTTTGAAAAATGAAATTAATGCAAATGTTTATCGTCATAGCCCCCGTTTGTATCCAAAACGTTTCCACTGTTCATATACTCGACACTTTTAAAAGATTTAAAAAGATGTCAGCTACCGATCTGATATTTTCCTCTATGCTGGATTATTGAGTAGAGGTTTCGCTAACCGGGAAGACGAATAGATATCCATGTTTATGCAGTTACAGTTCAGCCAACCATTTAGTTCATTTCTCATGGTAATCATTTTTCCTGATATTGCTCATGTTAAAATACTGAATGTTCCTCGACCTGTACTTTGACCCGGCTGGGCTGTTCTGCCCACGTAAAGAGTTTTTTTATAGTCATATTTGTAGGAACAGTTTAATACGCCATGCAAATAGGAAGGTAGACAGAGGCACCCAACGAGAACATAGTTCAAAACCACTTTAACATAGCATTGTTGAACGTATTTTAGTATTTAAGAGGCTGTCCGCGTAAGAACCGATAAGGCAAATTTTGGTCTGTCACAGATTGCCCTGATTTTTTCAGTGGAAGATAACTATCCTATCCCATGAAGAAATATCACACTTACTTGGACCAACTCAATTTTTTCTCTATTTTACAGGAAGATTTTCTCGGTCACCTAAAACTAGCCAGTTTGCCGTCGGAAGTGGTGCGATTTTGGTGAAACTTTAGGGCTCTGTCAAACCTACCCTACAAAGCCGAATAAGCTGATTATTTTACACACAAAAGATTTAACTCTGATTAATAGTTTCAAGGTTTAATGGTTACATTCTGTGGAAAGTTGGCTGAGATATGATTTTTTTAAAATGACCTTTAATTTGCTCCGAATGAAAAGTAATTTGTATAACTAGAGCTGAACGGTAATTTCGCAAAAGTGGCACCTGACCCAGACTCAAGTCTATGATAAATCAGAAGTACTAAGACCAGTCTACTTCTTAATGCAATAAAATTTGTGGGCACTCTTCTTTGCGTGCTGTGCAAAGTTCCGTTAATGTTCCAAAATTCGCCATTTTGACAGCAAAGCTGGAATTGTAACGGTCTGCATCGGATCGACTAATTTCCACAGCTTTGACGTTTCTAGTTATCAGTAACTGTCATTAGACCCGTTAAATGTTGGACTTTTGAAAACATGTGGAGAAAACTTAGTAATCGCTTTTTCTTGGTTTTCTTTTCTCATGTCGACGATGTACGTGACTTCATTCTCCGTATGCAAATTAGCCTTAGATGCCTCGTTTCGAAAACTTGACATGAAACATAATCCTAACACTTCATATTTCTAAGGGGAAAAATAACTCTCCTTTCCACAGAAAAACACGAAACCATGACTTAGAATTCCCTCAAGATCTGAAGCAGATGAATAATGTATCATGATTTATGTTTCCGTGGCTTAAAATAATTCAATTACTGTGGCCCGTCGTCACGCACTCCTAAAGAAGGGCGGTCGATTAGAAAACAATAGCGTTGTATCGATCAATTCTATTATATTATCATCTTTTTTTGAATGATAGTTATAGATAATAATAAAAAATAAGAGTTAACTTGCAAGGTAAGTCCTCTTGTCAGCACAATAAAATTTGTGGGCACTCTTTTTTGCTTATCAGAAGACGGCAGATCTTTGTACATGGCACTATGATAAAAAAAACGCCCCAGACTTTTCTATCTTAAAAAAGCTTGTTTTTTTAAAGAGAAAATTCATGTATAGCTTTGCAAAACGCAAATTAGCTGTAAATTTCAGTTTCGTTCAAAGATCTTTAAAGCGTTTATCAGTGGCAGAATGAAACGGGAAAAATAGTTCCTTTTTTCAGTGAATACATGCCAAAGGGATTATCTTTTTAGTTTTTGTTAGGGCATCCGTATTCCCGCGAAGATCTTGTTTTGGTTTCAATCTAATTGATTTATAATGCAACAGGTGCCAGTTTCAGATATAATTATGTCAATGAAATCGCCGAAGAGATCAATTAAGAAAAGTGGCTTATTTGGCCATTTCATCAGGCTGTTCTTTCTGCGAGATCGTCAAGACATAGTGTGGTCCCCGTAGGGGTGGGGAGGGAAATGTGTTGGTCGCAGAGTAGACTATTCACAGTCCCCTATTTTTCCGTGAGATCGTCGAGATATAGGGCGTCTTACCATTAATGGCGGCCATCTTGATTTTCAAATGTACGGGGGGGGGGGGGGGGGCGGGCGTCGGAGATTATAGCTCTAGGGGGAGGGGGCCCTGGCCCCTAAGTAGTTTTGACACTCACTGCAAGATAGCAGGACGTAACGCAAAGCGCTCGATCTCGACGATATTACGGGAAAATTGGGGACTGTGAACAGTCTAGTCGCAGAGTGCATGGATTGCGTCGCACTTAGCCAGCTGTCACTTGTCTAAGTGTAGTAAAGTCAATGAAAATGAACTCATTTTAGCGAGAGTGAATATTCGCCAGGCTTGGTAGGTATTCAAAACTGAAATGACAATCTGCCCAAGGCACAGACACTAAATAGCCTGTGTACAGACCCCCCTCCCCTTAGGAAAAATCGGACAAGGGGGCCCCTTCTCCGAGGGGGAGAGGGGTGGTGTGTACACAGGCTAACACTGAAATGACAATCTGCCCAAGGCACAGACATCTACTTGGCAGGTTTTTGCGAGCGCCAAGGTCTTGTTAGGCTCGACTCTAAGCCGCTGTTCTGGAAAATGAGCCCCCAACTTAGGGCCGGGAGACGGCGGAAATCGAGCCTAAGGTCTTGTCAATACCCCGGTCATACTCTGGGTCATACTAGCAAAATAACTACTGTGGCATCGTGAATTTCCAGATAGCCAGCGAAATAAGTCAATACTTAAGTTTTGCTCCATCATGTAAGTATCATTTTTTTTTCTTCTTCATGCAAAAAATTTCTAAACATACAGAGATATTCTAATTTCTCTATTTAACATTTTACCCTGCGATGTTTTCTGATGTTCTTTTCCAGTTTATTTGACCTTGCAAAGATAGTTTATTTATTTCTATTTTTTTGACAGCCGTGTATCTTGCCCTAATCAATTCTACCTTTAAAGTATTATATATAAAGGTTAATCCGTGTGTTTTAAAAGTTAGTTTTCTGATGATTGTTTGAAGAACATTATAAATGGGGAAAAAAAAAAGAACTATCCACACGGGGTCAGGATTCAACCTCGTCCCGAGGGCTTTCCCGCCCCTGCCATTTTCTAAGAGGAATGTCCTGGGGACGTGTATGAAAAATATTTCATTCTTGCAATAAAAGTAATTTTTTAAACTTAAACGGTGTTTAAAACGTGTCTCTGGTTTTGTAAAAATTAGTGAGACCAGAATGTTCAATGTTATATAGCCGATTTGCTCCGGCCTGTCGCAAGAAACTTGCAAAAACTTGACGCCAAAGGGTCGAGAAGAGTACGATTGAGCAGTCAGCAACCACGTCCACACCTTTGCCGGACAGGTTTATTGGACAAGATTTCTCTGTTCTTCTTGTTTTGATAACGTTTTCATTAAGTCTTCAAAAATGCCTCGAGATTGCTGTTTGTTTTTTGTATTTATACCCTCTTGAACAATGTGCTCAATCAAAGTGCTCCTCTTATCTCTCTATTTTGAACCTACTTTACCATCCACCCTCTCTTCCTCCGGTTCCACCTATACTTTTACAAGCATTTATACTTAAAGGGGTGAAATTTCTCCTGTATATATTAATGTCTGAAAAATTAAGGCCTTCTACTTTTTCCTTAAATTCTTAAACTTACTTCTTTTTTCTTTAAGAACCGCCAAAGATGCTGCTAACGCTGCAATAAGCGCACTCGCCCTTTCACATACTTCATCTAGTGAAATACGTACCCTTTCATATACCTGAAGCCTGAAAAAGATACCCCTTTCGGGCGGAGCCTCCCCGTATAGCTATATAGGCCATCATGGGGCGTTTCCCCCACCCCCGTTCCAATTCTGTGCCAGTCACCTATTGCCGGCCCATGTTGGACTCTAGGCCCGTTTGAGTCAACACCTAAACATAGTCCCAAGTGTAATTACAATAAGGCAATGGACGAAATAACCAATGTGATGAACTTGAATATAAATTGAACTTGGCCATTGAGATCTGCTGCAAGACTGAGACGAGGTGTTCGAAAGGCAAAAGCTTGTTGCAGAAATCGCTAAAGAATTGAGACCACAACACCCTCAATTAGAAGCTTTCAACCTATGTGTATGTCCAAGGAATATCAACCTAGTCAGTTCAACGTGGTAACAGAGCCGTAGCTAGCGGAGGAGCAAGGGGAACAGCTGCCCCTCCCCCCAGACCTGTTGAGCCAGACACATTAAGTCTGTGAATGGATTTGTTTTCTTTAGACTCAGTTATTTTGTTTATAGTGACTTGCAATTGTTTGCCATTTTCATCTTCGAGGTCTATTTTTCGGAGACATATCTCATGACAAGTGCTGAAAATAGCATTTCATACAAGAGTGTACGTGTTTTGTCCATCAGCTCAGGAGTAAAAACAGCCGGCAAAAACTTTTGGGATTTAACGGGAGACGGACCGTAAACAAAAACTATGCCTTTTTCTGCATGCCATCCCTAATTTTTACTGAAATGATGTTAATTGGCGATAAACACAATGCTCTATCAATATCAATAACTATCACTTCAAAATAGATAAAATAAGATAATTGAACTGATCGATACACGGTCACTCTGGGGGAATGCGTGACGGGCCAAAGTAATTAAATTATTTTAATTCGCGTAAACATATCTTCTTCTGCTGCTTCTTCCTCGTAAAAGAAATAGACCTAAGGGGATTCTAAGTCATATATCGTTCGTGTGTTTCCGTGGAAAGAAGAGATATTTTTCCCTTAAAAATATGAAATACAAGTATTATATTTCCTGTCAATTTGTTGAAACGGACGCATCTAAGGCTAATTTGCATACGGAGAATGAAGTCACGTACATCGTCGACAAGAAAAAAAAAAAAAGAAAAAAAAGAAAAGGAAAAAGCGATTACCAAGTTTTCTCCACATGTTTTCGAAAGTCAAACATTTAACGGGTCTAATGACAGTTACTGTTAACTAGAAACGTCAAAGCTGTGGAAATTAGTCGATCCGATGCAGACCGTTACAATTCCAGCTTTGCTGTCAAAATGGCGAATTTTGGAACATTAACGGAACTTTGCACAGCACGCAAAGAAGAGTGCCCACAAATTTTACTGTATTAAGAAGTAGACTGGTCTTAATACTTCTGATTTATCATAGACTTGAGTCTGGGTCAGGTGCCACTTTTGCGAAATTACCGTTCAGCTCTAGTTATGCAAATTACTTTTCATTCTGAGCAAATTAAAGGTCATTTTAAAAAAATCATATCTCAGCCAACTTTCCACAGAATGTAACCATTAAACCTTGAAACTATTAATCAGAGTTAAATCTTTTGTGTGTAAAATAATCAGCTTATTCGGCTTTGTAGGGTAGGTTTGACAGAGCCCTAAAGTTTCACCAAAATCGCACCACTTCCGACGGCAAACTGGCCAGTTTTAGGTGACCGAGAAAATCTTCTTGTCATATAGAGAAAAAATTGAGTTGGTCAAAATAAATGTGATATTTCTTCATGGGATAGGATAATTATCTTCCACTGAAAAAATCAGGGCAATCTGTGAAAGACCAAAATTTGCCTTATCGGTTCTTACGCGGACAGCCTCTTAAACGGTAGATATTGGCATATTTTTATCCCCTAAAAATTTTTCATCTGTTCGCATTTCTTAGCTGAAAGTCTAATGATGCGAAAATTGTAGGGGTCAATACTTACCTTCAGTTCGAAAATTTCAACCGGAAAAAGGCTCCCGAAAACTCCAGGTGACCTTGTTAGGGTAAAACTCCGTTAAAAATGGGCAATTATACCATTTTTTAGATGTTCGAAAATCCTAGGAGAGGCAGGCAGGCAAGAAATTTTACAATAAATGTTCCGAAAATTCTAGATCTCAAATCGTCTTCCGAACAGATACGGATATTTTCCAAAAATTGTCTTTGGGTGCCGCTGGTTAGAGAGCCATGTTTCTAATAAATAAGTAAATTGCCGGAGGCACATTTGAACCACATGGTAGAGAGAGGCTTTATTCGGTTTTTGCTCCACTTTTTGTCAAGTCGTGTTTTCTAAGGAGTCAAAAAAGGTCGTAAATCGTATTTTCCATATGCGTTACCATGTCGCTTCTATTCTACCGTCTCTGACCAGTGTCTGAAGACTCTAAACAGTCTTAAATATTGTTCTGCAGTTTTATAAGCTGGCTGTTAAGCTCTTTAACTTCCTTGATATGATGTTTCATATCCTCGGAGACCCAGGGGAAGATAGTAGGGGCAAGGGAAAGTCTAAACGGGCGGAAAAAAATGGCGTGAAGAAAATTCCCTTTTGACTTTCCTCTGCCCCTAGGTTCCCGAGGATAAATTTTCACTACCCTTGGTGATAATCGTACAACTCCTCCCTCCCTTCCCCCATTTTATTGAGCAGCTCTCTCGCCCCAGTCTTCTCCCTTCACTGTTTGGATAATGGCTGACGAAGAGCTACGGAAAATTGTTGTTGAACTTCGTAAATTCAGGAAGAAACTTCGTCAGATCGAGAAACTAGAGGAATTAGAACGTGATTTGACAGATGAGGAATTTTTTAAGGCAAATGATTGCGTTCTCATGGACGATGTTTCAAAGTGATATAGGAGAACAAAATATTAATTATTTTAAAGCTCTTCTTCTTTTACACGTTTGCCTTTTCCCTTTGTATAACTTAGGTTTCAAAGGACATGTGTATCGAACAAAAATTTTGCTTCTGGCTTAAGATTTAAATAAAAACTGATTCGATTCCAAATTGACATTTGGATTGGATTTGTAAAACAAAAGTGTTAAGCCCATTTCTGAGCTTAATTAAGCTTGTTATACTACTACATGAGAAATTTCTGCAATTTGATTGGCTTAGAGCAGTGGTATTTCAGCTTAATTTGAAATACCTACATGTGAAAATTACAAACGTTTTGTGGGTAGTAGTATAAACAAATATTAGCATGATTTGTGGTGATATTTGGCATAAATACCACTTGTGATATTTCAAAATTGTCTCAAATTTCACTCGCCTAACGGCTCGTGAAATTTCGTATAACAGTTTTGAAATATCATTCGTGGTATTTATGCCAACTATCACTACAAATCATGCCATTACCTATACTAATAAAATTATCCTGTATTGACAATAATCTTAATTTCTAAATGAATCCGCTAATGTCGCTAATTGCAGTTCCTTTAATGATTAGTGCTGAGTTGTTGATCACAAGTCTCTTCTGTGAGGGAATTTCTACTTCTGCGTTCGCTTCAACTTGCATACCAAATATTCGTTGCTTTAGTCATGTAGTATGTAAACAAAACTGCTTGATTTCCTTAAATCCAGAGGAAAATGTTAGGTGAGGGTACATGCTTTATAGTCTGATAATAATTATTTGCACCATATTTATCTCAATATTGTCTTGTTTTAAAAGTTTCTCAGCATCATTGCAACCAAATGCTCATAATTTTTTTCTAAGAGTTAAGTTGCTGTTTGCATGTTTTCTATTCTACCATTTGTCAGAGTTTTGCAGGCTGGTCAACAGATTAAGCATTAAACATTCTTTACATTTGTATAAACAGATTTTCACATTTAAATCCTCATCATCCTTATTAATTTACAGCTTTTCTCATAAAATTGATACTAGCTAATTATTAATATTATCTAAGGGTTTGATCAGCTTCACTATACATACATACATACATATACTTTATTTATGCTCGAAATTTACAGAGTAGCTGTGCATGTAGAGCTAATGTATTCGAGAAAATAAGTTTAAAAAAAATAAAATATGCTATATTACAATTCCAATATTGTTTATAAATTATATACAACATTATGCATGCAAAGGGAAATACAACTCGTAAATCTACTGTGGAAAAGCTTCATATCTGAGGATCTCCTGCTTGAATTCTAGAAAATTTATATAGTTATTAAATAGAGTGGGATTGTTATGAAACCCTTCGGACTTCTTTATTGTTTATTTTGTTTGTAGACTTGACGGTGCGCAGCAATATCATTTCTATCATTTTGATCTTATATTTACTGACCAACGTCTAATTGATTTATTCCGACGTAATTTGTCAACAAAAAACAAAGGATTGCCCCAGATGATTATCTAGTCCTAGCCCCTTGTAGGAGCCGTCTTTCTAAAACCAAAGGATTTTTGCTAAGGTCTTCCAGTACATATGGCCGAGAAAACGTGGAATGAAAACGAAATAAACCTATTTCAATTTCTTGTTCCTCGGCAAGAAAAAAGTCGTGCATGTGCTTATTGTCCCTTTTCCTGCTTTATCTCGAACTCAATTAAAACTCCAAAGATTGCTGCAGCTCATGCATGATGCGCGCGCATCCCTGAACTTGGTTAACCTCGTTTTCATCTAGCTGCTGGCTCACAACGGACTTGACCCCATGGGGGCCAAGAACGCAGGGCAAACTCAAGAAAACTTCTTCCTTGATTCCGTAAAATCCCTAAGAAAAAATAGGATGGTTAATGAGCAATACATACATCCACTACATAAATCTCGGGCACGTGACCAAACGAAACGACGGCCGGGCTCTGGGGACGAGAACAATCTCAGGCTATTTCTATAATATCATGGAATGGCAAAAAGGAGAGAGCTTAAAGGCTGCAATTCAGAGCCGTATCGTAGACATGAGGACTAAATCAAGTTACGTATCTTTGACATTAAGAGAGAATTGTCCACGCTGACGGTGACAGCTTTTGTAAAGGAATGTTAAAACAAATAAATGTACCGATGTAATTAAAAGTTAATGCCCGAATCTCGAATGATTCGTCGCTTCAAAAGGAAAAGCAGCAGTAAAAGTATGATAAGAAAGGTAAAGCTCCAATGTACACTTGTCTCGTTTAGAAAACGAGGCTGGAAAAAAACTGGGCACGCGCGCGAACTAACGCCATTTTGGCGGGAAAATGTGGTAGCCGTCGCCAGTCTACTAGGAGTTTTAGCAAGAATTTCGTCTTGGCGAAAACAAGTTATCGGTTATCATTTATAGATGAATGCTGACCCAAGGCATCAAATCTTAGGAATTTTATCATTTACCGATCGGGAGAGGACTTTACCTCCTTCAACGGAAATAAGCGTGCTAACGTTTTTGATGAGAAAAAGAAAGGAAGGTTTCGAAAGTCAACATGGAAAGTCAGTTACCTTTGCGATAGTGGAGACGGCCTGGACGTTCGCCATATTTCCTAGTAACGCCTTGCTAATGTTAGCGACACTGAGACCAACTGCCCAGGAAGTGTAGCCCTTGAGTTTAATCACTTCATATGCGCTAAATAGGAAAAAAGGTCAGCTTTAACAATCGAACATGGACTACGGAGTTTATTCTCAAATCACGTGAACACATGCAAATGAGGTGTCCTTTCGCGCCATCAGACAAAACTGAAATGCTGTGGAAAGAACAACTGAATAAAGTCTTTGGATCAGTTGTTTAAAGGGAATTTGTCCCATGTACAACAAACCGTGTTCCAAGTTAATAAGTTTTCATTTTGGCAATCCTGGTAAATAAGGGATGTCTTCCATTAAAGAATCGGCCCTCTGAGTTTAGTCTGCTTTGCTTATAAGAAACCTCGTTTGAAGAAGGAATTATTCAAAGGCGCGCGAGAACTCAATCCTCCGAGGCGCATCCACGCAAGCTACAATTCATTAGTTTTGTACAGAAGCATATAGGTTATCGGCTTCTGTTTTGTACTATAACGAAAGGCAATGGTTCGCGGCACTCGTCGCGGGCGTTTGAAGGGAAATTAAGGCGCGCGTCCGTGAACGCGAACGAATTCTACGACTGTACCTCATAATAACTTTCTTGTGAATCTCGTTCCAGTTTTCACGGTCCGATTCTGTGCCTATCTGTGGGTTGAGATCCTTGAGCATCACGCCGTCAATATTCACTCCACTCCAAATAGGCACTGTATAAAGACAGCAGCAAAGAAATTATTTTTTAAGGGAATTCCCCTGAATCGCGATTTTGTAAATCGAAAACGGACACAAGAGCGGTCGCCTTTCTTTCCTCAGAGCCACGGGGGGCGAGTGAATGCAAATTTATGGTAAAAGAAGGAGTGAAAAACTCGATGTTTCGTTTCATTTGTGAAACAAATCGAAAATATGGGTGGAACACTCAAACTAGGGTACTTTGCAGATTGAGCGATTGAGCGATCTTACATCTAGTTAGTGTATATGTAGTCCTTCATTGTTTGGAAAGAAAAAAAATATACGAGCGCGGGTGCAATTTGGCACCCGCAAGAAACGTTGACAAGGTGATCTTTTTTTTTATCAGAGCGCCTAAATGCGATTACGCGAGTTAGCTCTCTTTATGGAGGCAATTTTCACCGGCGTTCTAGTATTTGATTCGCATATCTACTGCGATCTATTCTCCCCGAGAGCAATGAGAGACTGCTCGTATTATGACGCAGAAGACGCTTATGGTGGATCTTTGATGTTCACTCAAGTTCAAGAAAGATTACGGTAAGGGTAGTGCTGGGACTAGTTTGTGGGTGTTGTGGTTAACGGCGGGGTGGGGGAAGGATGTCTTAACCGTGTTAAAAACGGTAGGAGGGAGTGACTTGCGATTCATCCTTTACGTACCACTAGAGTCGCCATGTTCTCCGATGATCCAGCCACGCACACTGTTTGGTGAGATGTTTAGCTTTTCGCCGATCAAAAAATGAAGCCGAGCTGTGTCCAGATTGGTTCCACTTCCTATCACACGATCAGCTGGAAGACCGCTGATTTTCCAAGCCACGTACGTCAAGACCTCAACTGAAACATGACGAAAAAACAGATATTGCTATACTAGTGAATGCGGCAGTGGCAGTAGTCGTGGGTGTCTTATAGAGCGTTTTCACTCGGCGTCTATGCAAATTTATTGGAACAAAAGAAAGCGTTTACATGAGAAAAGTGTTTAATTCCCAACATGGCCGCCGTGACGTCATGTGAAAACACTCTATACATTCAGTGCCACGTCGTAAGGCTACGCTTAGGCTACATTCACACGGTACCGAATAAACTTTCGAGTGGCTGAAAAATTTAGCTGACCCTTCGTTCACCCGGGACCCTTCAATTACGTTCACTCTATTCACAGGGAACTTTGAACTGCTAGGCGTTTAGATCTTCCTGTTGCTAAGGTGACTCCCGTGTGAACCGAACACTGAACTGGTCGAAACTCGCATCATATGAAACGTAGCCTTCTTGGTGGAAACTTGCTTAACAAGCCTTTGTCCATTTTCGTGTTTACGATATCCTCAAGTTTTTCAAAAAAAGGTTTGGAGCTTTCTAGTTTTGTTAAGAACTATTTAAGGTTTCCTGATCACAGTAAGCACTTTGCAGATCTTTAGCTGTTTTTTTCTTACCTGGGTTAGAAACAATCAGCAGTACTGTATTGGGACTGTGCTTTACCAACTTTGGAATGATATCTGTAAAATAGACGACTTTACCCATTATAAACGTTTTAAAATTACATGTAAATTTATTTCAAACACCAAATTATTTTTATTATATTTCCATCTCTTTGTTTCAAGGCCAGAAAAGAATAATCTGCTGAATTCACGATGAATGGAGATCTGCGCGCCGTTCTCGCTGTCGTCGCGTGGTTAAGTCACGTGGTCTTTGTTAAATCTGCGCACGCCTATTGTATACTTTAAACCGGTTGTATACTTTACTGAGGCAACTAAACACAGAGTTTCATTTCATCATGGCGGCGAGCACATACGTAATCTTTCAATCTGTGAGGCAATACAGTTATAGGTCCGCAATGTGTATGTGCAATTACAGGCCTACGGTGTGATCGAACGTTTCCACGCTTGTACAATACGCTGTAACATAATTTAATACCGGCCCTAAGAAGGATTTGAAGTCCAAATAAGAACTCAAACTCTAGAAAAGGATTTTTCATGGGTTTAATAGATAAACCACACTCCATCAGTGAGTTAAGAAGTTGACTATTTTTGACCATCACGTATTGAGTTCTGAACCTTCTCAGCCACGCGGGAATTTTCTGTAGAGAAGCCTTCGACTTAACAAAAGGCCCGGGAAGTGATTGTTTGCTTCACATTATGAAAAGACATCGTAAAAGATTATAAGCTATTTGTTGAATTACTGCATGTTAGCTTTTAATATGAAGGCATCTACCTTTGAAAATCTCAAAGTTTCTTAGCAGCAGATCTCTTCTGTTCTCACCCTCTCTCATACGTTCGCCCGCTGTCACTATGCACAGGTTTGAGTTGGCACTGACAGCATAGTCTACAAAAATAAAGGAGAACTCTCATTACTCTTTGGCGCCGACTGGAACCAAAATAATCTTTATGCTACACACATTATTACTTGTTTTGAGCCCCTCACTATTTTATGCTAAGAATAAAAGGATTATCTGAAAATTGCGAGTTGCTCCATTCTTGTTCCAATGTAGTAATCGCTCCTGACTTCAATTTTTCTTTTATCATGATTTTAGGACGTTTTTCTTCCCAAGACGAAATTTTCAACTGCTCTTTGTCTTTTTAGATAAATTTGAAACGAGAAACTCTGTTTTTTTTTTAACACTTTTGAAAAGGGTTTATATTGGACAAGTTTTCCAGTAGTATGAGTTTAAAAATTCTGTATTCTCGAGCTTTTCCCTTTTTCAGACTATCAGGCTGATTTACCAGTACTAGCACGGATGGAAGTTTCCTCCACAAACGGCAAACCGTGCTGTAAGTCCATCATTTCTCCTTTAAGAATCTCTTGGCGTCTTCCAATTAAAGCAAGTTCTTGGCATATATCCTAGAAATCAAAATGAAGAACATTACATTAATTTTCAAACGCTGGGGCGCCTTTCGTTCTTGTTTGTGTGATTCTTTTCAGAACGTTGGACGAAGATTTGGAGTTTATTTTTTTTGCGAATCTAGTTCGATCGTTCTTTCTCGCCTACTTTTTTCCATTTGTCTTTCTTCTTTGTAGCCACTTTTGTTTCCCACTTTATAATTTAGGCGTAGAAATAATGAACATCAGTGAACGACAAATAAAGAGGAAACTTGATCACGTGGTACAAATTCGCGTTTGCTGTTTGACGTAAACGTGATGCTTAAATTAACCTCTCTAATGGCATTACCTGCTGCATAATACTGTACGCACACGCTGTTCCTACTTGTCCTACACCCACAATGGTGATTTTACTGATGCTTCTCTGTTTATCAATGCAGATTTGCTCCCTCAACTTTTCCTGTGTGGTTCCTATCATGGTGAACTCGGAATGCGAAGAAGATTTCAAGTTGTTTAAACTGAGGACCAAAAAACAGAATGTTACCAAAAATCATGGTAGGAGGCTTAATTGGCGGAAACAATCCGCAAAGTGTTAAAAGAACCTTATGATGCATAGCAATGTTTTACAACGTCCGGGCGGTGAAACACTTACAAATTTTTTGTCATAGGAAACATTACTACAACAGTTGCTGTGTTTGGGGCAAGCCACGAAGCAGCTTTAACTCTCATCAACCAAATTAAGGCATTCCCTTTAGAACGTTTTTTTGCTAATTTAAGCAACAAATATGTAGGTATATTTTTTTTGAAAAAAAAAAAAAAAAGATAATCTTTGGCGAAACATATACAAACGCTCGAAGAATTATCCCACTTCTAGGTAGCCGGGGTAAAGATTGACTTCAGATGGCTCCTTACTTAGTTCACCAGACTTTTGGCATAATGTTTTTCAATTGAACTCAATCGGCGACAAAATGAGTTAAGATCGACACTTCGCTCTAAGGGAGCTTTTTGACGTTTTTCTGACTTCAGAAAGGGAAAATATAGCTTTTCATCCCCCACTCCCTCCATGCAATGTTGTGCTGCCGTTCGAGCTACCTATAGAAGGCAACAAACACCCCAACTTTGAATGGAGGGGACAGGGAAGGTGGTGTAGATATTCTTTTGTCCTCTGAAGTTATCCTATTTGAGTACAAAGTCTCAACAATTTTGTCACCGATTGTAGCCAACACTTTCAAGAGGCGGGCCTGTGATAAGAATTATCTCGTCAACGTTTCTCACCAAAAAATCGTCTGAGTATTTCATTTTGAAGTAAAAACAAAGATCATAACAATTTAAAAGCCCTTTTTTCTAAAGAAATGCTTCGTCTCTGTCAAGATATTACAAAGTTAGAAATTGTCAAAAAAATTCAAATAGCAACTACCACAAAACTGAGTGAAACGTAAAAATAACCGTTCAAGACATTACAAGAAGGTACATGTAACACAGCAAATAGAAGGCATGGATGAACAAACTTAAACTGGAAGATTGAAACGGATTGCAATTTTCGTTTGGGAAAACTTCTCAGTTACCCTAACAGTGTTTCAATGTTCATTTTTTTTTTGTGTTTGTATCGTTTTGTATAATGCTTGGGAGACATATTGTTGGGCAGGAAGCTAGACTGTTCTTTTGTCATTCACAAGTAATTCACGCCTCAAGTTCCATGGCGAATAATAGGAACCTTAAGATCCGAGTACGGCGACGGCAGCGAAAAAGTCTCTGAAACTGAAGTGAATTCGCGTTCTTTCAATCTTCATTGCGATTACTCCAAGTCACTAACTTTGTCAAATGTAGGTGAACCCTCCTAAAATTGAATTCCTTAGAACCATTTCCAAGTTCAGAAATAGAGAGGAAATTTCGTCGTCGCTTGTGTACTTCCTCTGTAAAGACTGAAATTAGGTATTTTCACGTCGTAGACGCTCTAAACCTTCTATATGGTTTAGACGAGTGCGTGGGCCGGCTGCAACTACATAGCATTGTTAAATGTATTTTATCCTCATTCATCTGTTCGGATTTCCTAGCTGAAAGTCCAGTGATCCGAAAATTATAGGGATCAAAACTTACCTTTTCGAAAATTTCAGCCAGAAAAAAGGCTCCCGAAAATTCTAGGTGAGCTTTTTGGTGTAAAAATCCGTTAAAAATGGGTAATTATACCATTTTTTAGATGTTTGAAAAGCCTAGGAGAGGTAGGCAAGCAAGAAATTTTGCAAAAAATGTTCCGAAAATTCTAGATCTCAAATCGTCTTCAGAACAGATATTTTCCGAAGATTGACGTTGGGTGCCCCTGACTACGTCGTAGTCGTGCAGTGACTGCAAAGAAATGTACAAAAAAACGTGATGCACGTGCAAAATTGTTGTTTTGGTTATTAAACCTATTGCTTTTTTGACGTCCTCGTTGCCGTCGCCGTCGTCGGATCTTAAGGTTCCTAATACCTTGTGAGGACGCTTCATTCTTTTACAATTAGAATGAATGCTACTCTGCAGTATTTTCCGCCAAACATGAAACGGTAGTGATACAAGGCGAGTTAATAATCAACGTGACGGAAATCGTAGGATATAATATTTTTGTCTGATCACCTCACCTTACCTGCGTAGTGCAGTGAGTTAGGACAAAGCCAAGTTGAAGTGCAACTGGATATGAGCAGTCGAGGAATGAATAATCGACGCTACCACAAATCGTTTATATAGAAAATGAAATGCAAATTTGATAAGTGAGCGCTTGTTTGTCGTTTTTGATTCGCATTTTAAAAAGTTTTCAAATTAGATACGAAGTAGGATACTATTTTAGTAACCGAACGAGACACGCATACGAATGAGTGCGGATGAAGCAAGGAAGACAGAAAAACAGGAAGTTCAAAGGGAGGACAAGTGACGTCGCTTTCAACCATGGTACAGTAGCACTATTTCTGGATGACAACAAAACCAACGACGACGGCGATGGGAAGGAGAACGGCAAAAAAATAATATGTTAATATTAACAAACAACAACTTTGCACTTGCACCACGCTCAACTTTGCGCGTGCACTACGCTATTTTGCACATTTCTTTGCCGTCGTTGCACCACATGAAACTTCCTAACTGCACGAGCCCGCTTTATGGAGTAGGTCAGAACAAAACACAAAAATTGTCGCTGTCTTTTTCTTAATTTAGATAACGATAGATACGGTCCCAAAGAAAACTTCGCCTAAATTTGCCAAATTGGATGAAACTGAATAAGATCGGTGAAGTTTGAAATAATGCCAATAGACTTTTAATTGACTTTATAGGTTTGGACGTGACGACTTTTCCTCTCTATTATCTCTGTTTAATAGTTCAAGATCCCTAATTATTTTGGGCGGCCGGGAAAGTGGCAACATCCGATAGTCTGTAAAGATCGGATGTCCTTTTAAGAAAGCACTAGCCTTGATTTCTTAACCGGCTTATATGAATCAACTTAAGAATCAAAATAAAAACTCAACTACTATCTAATGGAAGTTACCAGCTACGTGAATTTCGATTTTTTTTTCAGTATCTGCGATCCAGAAGATCTGTTGATACCTCTTTTTACACCATAAAACAGCAAAATTAAAATTCTTGTACCAGGAAAGTTCTGCTCTGTATTTTTCACTTGAATGGTCACATTTTTGATGAGAAAGATTCAAAACTAAGAATGACTTTGCACAATATAATAATCCTAACCATAGCTATCGGGAACGAAGCGAACAGCTTTGGTTTCAATGAGTATATTTTAGAATTTCATTAAGAAAACCCCGAAAGTTAGAACCCCCTTGTAAAGCGTAAGCGCAGTACATGCTTATACTGCCAATTGTCACGCGACTTGCTATTTTCTAAAAAAAAAAGCTATCACGTGTCTCCACATCGATCAGTTGCATTCGGCACGCGCCATTGCATTCCGAAAAGTAATGGCCCAGTTTTGTTATTTAAGACTATTTTTAGGCATTTAAACTGTTTCTTGTTATGGTAAGGATGGAAAAGTTGAAAAATTTGCGCTCATTTTTTTCACGTTTTGATACTATACTTGTAAAAATCACCAAAAAAGTCCTCCCCGATGAAATCTCAAGTTTTCTCTGAATCTTCTGCGCAACTCAGTGAGTCTTCAGGGCAATTTAAAGCACCCTTAACTGTTTTATTTTCAGTTCAAGGTCAGAAGCTCCATGTAGATTAATACAGCACCGAAATAACGGTACCACGCAAATACAACTCAGAGTAGAAACTTACATTTGCAATGGTCACTTTTTTGAAGGATCAATCTAAGCCTTCTATTAAAAAACTTAAAAAATGCGCGTGATTCTTTCAGGAAAGCACGTGAAGCCTACCTTATCCATAAAGCTAAGACAATTGAGCCTCTGGGCATCAATAAACGTGATGAACTGTAACCAAGAGAGAATGAGATCATTCTCTCTTGCTGTAACTATATATAGTATATCTTTTATTTTTTTGTTATCTTGTCTTTTTATATCATATATTATGTAATTTCCGGTCATTATTTTACTTCATATATATTTCTGTAAATTCGTGATATCTCAATAAACCTGATGAAGACTGGTATTGGCCAGTCGAAATATCGCAACTTAACTCTATTTCACATTGTTTGATCAGTCCCTGCAAAAGTCTTCTTGACTGTAACGTTTTCAATTTGATCTATTCATGACTGATCACGATCTTTTTGGATCCGACGTTGAGCAAGATTGATTGTACACGTTTTTTGCAGTGTTTTTTTTTTTACCCTAACTAAACATTTTACCTCCCCTAAGCTAACATTTGCCCTATGTGAGAAATTGGTGTTTGTGTCATTATATGTTGGCTTTGGGGAGGAGTAGGTGGAGAGTTTCCCCAGAATTTTAAATTTCTTTCAGAGATTAAAATGATTTGACCTGAAAAGAAGCACTTACACAGTAATAATCATTGTAGTAAAGATGCGCCGTTTTCAAGAAACGAACCGTAAGGACCCCTTGATACCAAAACCTTCGGGGGCCTCGGAATGTGGTTAATGGAATTATCTACTTTTTCTTCTAACTAAAAATCTTGAATCTTCAACGGCTTACTTGTTTTAAAATTCGCTATGGGCCTCAACTCAACATCTCGCTTCAAACTTTTGGGAGTCAACACCTAATTTTTAGCTGAGGCCTAGCTATGAATGATCGTTCTTATTTTTGGGAGATGTAAACCTTAAATCCAAGTTTTCAATGTGTTCTGAAATTAACAGCCAAACTTCACGTCAAATGGACTCGATTTCAAGTGGGCTCTGTTAAGTCATGGATTAAGTGGACTCGTACACCTCTAATCACTGAAATGGTCTTTTCTCATTGTTTCCAACCTACCGAGCGAATGAACCAGGAAAATTGTAATTGTACTTGCAGACACCGGAAATGATAAAGATTGCCGCCCACAAATTTGTCGATTTTTACGACTGAAATACGTGACTTGACAAACGAATGTTCATGACTAAGCATCCACTTTTAACTTGTTAAAAAAATAAATAAGGAGTTCAACTGTATATCTCATTTCGTTTTGTTTGTATAGAGCCTGTTTTATTTATTAGATCTCTTATAATCTTAAGTGTAATATATGTTTATACTAGTTTGTCAATTTTGCGATGAAATAGAATGCAAATGTTTATCGTCATAGTCCCTGATAGTGTCCAGAACGTTTCCACTCTTCATATACTCGACACTTTTCAAGACTTAAAAAGATGTCAGCTACCGATCTGATATTGTCCTCTTAGCTGGCTTACTGAGTAGAGCTTTCGCTCACCGGGAAGAGGAATACATATCCATGTTTATGTAGTTACAGTTCAGTCAACCATTAACTTCGTTTCTCATGTTAATCATTTTTCCCTCATGTTAAAATATAATGTTCCTCTACATGAACTTTGGCGCGGCTGGGCTGTTCTGCCCACGTAAAGAGTTTTTTGTCGTCATATTTGTAGGAACAGTTTTTAAACTTAAAAGACGTCATGCATATAGGAAGTTAGAGAGCCATGTTTATAATAAAGAAGTAACTTGCCGGAAGCACATCTGAACGACATGATAGAGAGAGGCTTTGTTCGGTTTTTGCTCCATTTTTATTCAAGTCGTGTTTTTTAAGGAGTAAAAAAGATTTTCTGAAGTTTAATTTTTCACATTGTACCCCCAGGTTAGGCTATTTTTCGTTAAAGGATTCAAAAATGTGGTGGAAATAGGAATCAGAATATAATTCTCCCCTTCGTAATACGTTAAATTGCATCTAAAATTTTCAGGAAAATAATATTGAAGCCCTTGCAATTTCGAATTAAGTTCCCCTGGGATGACCGAACAGACACAAATTTTATAGCGCCGCTTAGAATGCATTTCTAGAGATCTAAAAGTACTCTGGATTGCCTAAAAAGTGTTTTCAATGCATTTAGGAGAAAACCGTCCTTGGGTGCCCCTATCTGAAGACTCTAAACTAAATGGCGCGAAGAAAAGTCCGTTTTGACTTTCTTTTGGCCCCACAATCTTCCCCCGGGTCCCCGAGGATGGATATTTCACTACCCTTGGTAACAATCCTACAACCCCTCCCTCCCTTCCCCCAGTTTATTGAGGAGCCGTCTCGCCCCAGTCTTCTCCCTTCACTGTTTGGATAATGGCTGACGAAGAGCTAACGAAAATTGTTGTTGACCTTCGTAAATTCAGGAAAAAACTTCGTCAGATCGAGAAACTAGAGGAATTAGAACGTGATTTGACAGATGAGGAATTTTTTAAGGTAAATTATTGCCAATAACCGTTCTCATGGACGATGTTTCAAAATGATATAGGAGAACAAAATATTATTTTCCAGCTCTTCTTCTTTTACACGTTTGCTTTTTCTCTTTGTATAAATTAGGTTTCAGGTTTTTCAAAGAACATGTGTATCGAACGAAATTATGCTTCTGGCTTAAGATTTAAATAAAAATTGATTCGATTACAAATCGATGTTTGGATTGGATTTGCAAAATAAAAGTGTTAAGCCCATTTCTGAGCGTAATTAAGCTTGTAATAAAATTATTCTGTATCAACAATAATCGTAATTTCTAAATTTCTTAGTGAACCCGCTAATAAATTATTGTAGTTCCTTTAATGATTAGTGCTGAGTTGTTGATCACAAGTCTCTTCTGTGAGGGACCTTCTACTTCTCTGTTCGCTTCAACTTGCATACCAAATATCCTTTGAATTGCTTTAGTCATGTAGTATTGTAAACAAACAGCTTGATTTCCTTAAATCCAGAGGAAAATTTCAGTTGAAGGTACATGCTTTATAGTCTGATGATAATTATTTTTACCATATTTATCTTAATGTTGTCTTGTTTTAAAAGTTTCTCAGCATCATTACAACCAAATGCCGATAATCTTTTTCTTAGAGTTAAGTTGCTGTTTGCATGTTTTCTATTCTGCCATTTGTCAGAGTTTTGCAGGCTGGTCAACATATAAAACATAACATTCTCTGCATTTTAAAAACAGATTTTCACATTTAAATCCTCATCATCCTTATTAATTTACATCTTATCTCATAAAATGGATACTCTAGCTAATTATTAATATTATTTTATAAACACGAATGAAATACCAGGTGAGCTGTAACGCAAAAACTTGATATCTTCACATGTGAAAATAACATCTTATCTTCACATGTGAAAATATCACTGTTGCTATGGCTTCATAATAAATCGCGCCTTTCACACCAAAAAACTGTTAAAATGAAATGGTTTGGTACTTCATTGATGGTGTTTATATAATAAATGGAACATTACATGGCCGCTTGGAGATACCAAATTTCTCTTCTCGTGTGGAAAAAATATTTCACTCATTCGCTGCGCTCACTCGTGAAATACTTTTCAACACTCGAAGAGAAATTTCATATCTCCGCGCGGTCATGTAATATCCTCTATTTATCTAATGGTTTGATCAGCTTGGTTCCTAATTTAAAACACAGTTTATGTTCATTTTGCTTAGCATGAATGAGCTGAAATCTTTCAATAATTTGTAATGATGATGTGCAATTTAAATCAATCTGACAACATCTGGCAAAACCCTCAACCTTTTTAAAGAAAAATTATTCACGGCAAACCTTACATATTATACAAAAAAAAAATTACATTAAATTCATTGTTTGAAGCTTTAGAAAGAAAGAAAGTTGATGCAAAAGTTTTAGGTGGTTACAATAAAAGATCTTTTTTTAAAAAATGTTCCATAAATCAGAATTTACAAAAACATCCAAATACAAAAACATGTATTAATGTAAAAAGTAGAAAAAATGCCTTGATCATTGAGGTTTCATTGTTGATGATCTTACAACAACTGATTTAAACAATGTTTTTGGCAATGAAGAGGGAGAAGACGTCACCATTGAATTAATAGATTTTGTTGTTATCCTCCTTTTCAGCTTTCCAAAAAAGATGAAATACGCTCCATAGTACAACAGCTGGTAGCCAGAGAAGAGGAGTTAAAATCCAAATTACAAAATATGGAAAGAAATCAGGATGAGCAGGTTTTGGCTGAGCAAGAAGAGCAAACAAGCAGGGAGGAAACACAAGATCAAGTGCAATCTACTGGTGTAGGTCCACAAGAGGTTGTGAATGAGAATGCTCAAAATGAAACTGAACTTACGATCAACGAAAGTTATGATCGGGCTCCAATTGTCGAGCCTAGTTCAGCAGCTGCAATACCTGACATTGTACCAACAGCAACAACACGGACAGCTCCCATTTTAAGTTCTACTCAGACCTACATGAGATTTCAAGTCAGGAATTTACATGGCCATAATGACTTGATATGTGGTGTAGATTGCCGAGGATCTGTCCTTGTGTCTGGAAGGTAGTGTTGTCATTTTTTTAAATACTTAAGAGTTTTTGTTTTAAGTCTGGTTGCTTGAAAGGTTATTTTAAACTTAATCATGAGAAGAGTTTGACAGGCATTTTCATGGCATAACTACAAACTGAACATGATTATTCAGTTAATTATATGTAGAATGCTAAACCAGTTGATAAAGAGTTTATGGGAGCATTACATATGTATGTTACCAAGGTAATTGAAAATCATCCACCAGAGAGGAACCCAGCGGCTTCACCCCATAGTGAGTTAACCCCCTTCCACACTCATTGTCGCTTCCTTGGGTTAGCTCGTGACAAAAGTGTAATGCTAGGATGCATGTAGAGTGTAAAGCCAAAGTTTGGAAAATTCTTACATGTAGGCAGGTATGATGGATCCATTGCTAATGTTAACCTGCATTAAACTTAGGACAGAAGGGGGTGACTTGTTGGAGGCTAATTATTCACGAATTAAACTCACTGATATTCACCAGAAGCATGGATCATTCTTTACAGCTATCCCATCAGTGCGATCATACCTGTAAAACAACCAGGGCCCCTGCCCCAGAATGGCTGCCAGACTTTTTGAATGTCCCTCATTACTGAACCACTTTGGGACTGTTTCTAAGATTTCAAGTTGCTGGGTTTAAGCAGGGAATACTCCTTGGGATTTCTTTTGGTTCCTTTTCTTCTTCTATTTTCCCCTGAAAGTAGTTCTTTAAGCCCCCTGTACTTTGTCTCATATTGAACTATTGTGCAAGAAAATTCAGCTTCATTGAATGGGATGTCTTATGCATCCCAGTACTCTTGAGGTTGTGAATCTCCTTTAAGTGCTGTCATTAAGGGCTAGGGAGCACTGATTCTACCTCGCATTTGCATACATTCTGAGATCACATGAGATAGCAAGTCACGTGACTTCGAGCTCAGTGCGAGTTTGATTTCGGGCAAGGTCGCTTGGAGCACTAGTCGCTCCCACAAAATTTTCAGAAATTTCATCCATTTCTCGTTCAGAGCCTCAAGCCGAAGATATTAGCGATGTCAAAACAATCTGAGGACGATCTCCTCGCCGACGAAATTGAGGACGAGGGCGAAGAAGACCAGATAAACAAGGATTCGCTACCCGACGAACGCAACGCGGTGCCTGCACACGCTTCACGACTCAAGGACAAAACAGCCGCTTCCTCGGAAGAAATTAGCCAACTCACCCACGCAATTCTAGGCCTGACGAAAAGCCTGCCAGAACTCATCAATTCGCCACGGGGAGAGACAAAAGACAAAGGAAAACGGCCGGCGAGCAAATCTCCAAACGCTGTTCCCGCCAAAAAAGCAAAAAACAAAGATGGCGAGGCGAGAAGCTCCACGAGCGCCTCTGACCAGTCAACTGACTGCGAGAAACTCTATGACTCTGTGTTAAACAACAACAGTGATGAGTCAGAGCAAAACACCACTCGTAGTGGTGATGAGGATGATTTCCTCTCGGAACTCGTAAAAGAATACGAGTCTGACGATATCGTGGGCGAAAGTCTCGAAAATGAGAAACTAGCCAAGCTAGTTGACAAAATGTTCCGCTGCAAACTAAGCGAGAAAAATCTCAAAGACCGGCTTGAGAGGCAGGAGAGACCGGCTAATTGTACTACAGCCAAGCCTCCCAAGGTAAACCCGGGCATTTGGCGTCGACTGAGAGAGCCAACTAAGAAGAGGGATTTACAATTTTTCAAAATACAACAAGCCCTCACAAAAGGCATCCTGCCAGTTGTCCGAATCACGGACAAGCTTATGCAGGCAAAATCGCTTAATGCTGATGAATGCCAAGACCTAAAGAAACAGGGGCTGGAGGCCATGTCCCTCCTCACTCATGCCTCTTATGAAATAAACATGCAGCGCCGTCTTCTACTGAGACCAGATATTGGGAGGGAATACTCAGCTCTCTGCTCCTCCCAATTGCCATTTACAGATTTTCTCTTTGGAGATGATCTACAAAAGCATTTGAAAGATATTGGCGATCAAAACAAAATTGGGGCCAAGATCACCCCTAATTATAAAGGGCATCGCCCTTCTCCAGGAAGACCTGGCAATAACAGCTATAATGGCTATAAGCAGTCAAAAAACTGGAGAGGCAACAACTTCAAACCTTGGAAATCCAAGAACACTGCCAACCGGGACAAGACAACCCGGACAAGCCAATAGAACACTTGCTGCCAGCTACTAGCACAGTAAGTATATGTTCGCCTCTTTGTACCAATGTATATATTGCTGGAAACATAGCTAAGCATTTCAGTGCTTGGCAGACGCTCACGTCTGACCCCTACATTTTACGCATCATTAAGGGTTACCAACTAGAGTTTTGCAACCCTCCTTGCCAGGCGCTCACCCCTAGAGCTGTCAAACTTTCTTGTAAAGAGACAGATATTGCTACTACTGAAATTAACAAGCTTTTAACTAAAGGGGTCATTAGGAAAGCTACTCATGTTCCTGGTGAATTTATCTCAACAATTTTCACCAGGCCCAAAAAAGATGGGTCTCACCGTCTTATTTTGAACTTGAAAAAGCTAAATGAGCATATTGAGTACCATCACTTCAAGATGGATTCACTGCCTAACGCACTTCAACTTATGAAGCCTAATTGTTGGATGGCTGTCTTAGACCTAAAAGACGCATACTACTCTGTTCCTATTAGGACTGAGGACAGAAAATACCTTCGTTTCGAGCACGAAGGCCAACTTTATGAATTTGTTTGCCTTCCTAATGGCCTCTCTAGTGCACCCAGAATTTTTACCAAATTGTTAAAACCTGCCCTTGCCAAATTAAGGGAGGATGGGGTGCTTCTAGTAATTTACATTGATGACATTATACTTTTTGCCGATGACCCTCAGACATTGGTCATATTTATACAAAGGGCTATTACATTGTTGCAGTCTCTGGGATTCACTATCCATTCTGATAAATCCCAACTTGTCCCATCCCAGAGAGTCAATTTCCTGGGTTTCATTTTAGACTCGGTTGTGATGACAGTCTCTATGAAATCGGACAAGGCTGATAAAGCGAAATCAGCCATTTTACAGCTCCTCAGAACAGAGCAGCCTCTTATTAGAGAGGTTGCATCTGTAGTTGGGCAAATGGTGTCATGTTTTCCTGGAGTCAAATATGGCCCACTGTATTACCGTGCTCTTGAAAATGACAAAACTGATGCTTTAAAGACGAATGGGTGGAACTTAGATGACAGAATGCTCATCTCTGATATAGCTAAGAAAGACATGTCTTGGTGGCTTTCAAATATTGACAATGATCCATGCCCTGTCCGGCCTATGAAATACAAATTAACCCTTAAATGTGATAGCTCTCTAGAAGGATGGGGAAGTGTTATTGAAAATTCTTCCCTTGCCGCAAATGGGCGATGGTCCCACAGTGAGAGTATGTGCCACATAAACTATTTGGAGATAAAAGCAGTCCTGTTTGGCCTTCAGTCCTTGTGCTCAGACTTAACAAACTGTAACATCAAAGTATTGTCTGATAACCAAACTGCGGTTTCCTACTTGAGAAATATGGGTGGCACTCACTCTCGGGACTGTAATGAGATTGCAAGAGAAACTCTTATGTGGTGCAAAGACAGGGGCATATCCTTAGCTGTCACCCATTTACCTGGAAAACTTAATGTTGAAGCTGACCTAGCAAGTAGACATTTTCATGATGACACGGAATGGTCATTAGACACTCATGTTTATAACAGCTTAATTACTAAATGGGGTAATCCTGAGATTGATCTTTTTGCATCACGGTTGAATGCAAAACTGCCCTGCTACGCAGCATGGAAACCTGACCCATGTGCCCATTTTATTGATGCCTTTACACTTGACTGGTCTGTGTTTAAACTTGTTTACTGCTTCCCACCTTTCAGTGTTATTGGGAAAGTACTTCAGAAGATAATATTCTCCGAGACAACAGCAATCCTAGTTCTCCCCGACTGGCCAACACAGTTTTGGTACCCACGAGTAATGTCAATGCTAGTGGCGCCTCTACACCGAATAAAGCTGCAGAAGTCAACCCTGACCCTTCCCCACGATGTCAAGAACGTCCATCCCCTCTACCCCAAGCTCCGACTGATTGGCTGTCTTGTGTCAGGAAATCCCTCCAGCTGCAAGGAATAACTGGTGAAACTTTGAACATTATTATTGATTCTTGGAGAGAAAGTACCCAGAAGCAATACAGATCCAGCATATCAGCTTGGATAAATTACTGTAAAGAACAGAAGATCAGCATTACAACACCTTCATTACCACAACTGTTGAACTTTCTCACTCTTCAGTCCAAAAAGCTTAGCTACAGTGCTCTAGGGACCACTAGAAGTGCTCTTTCCTCCTTCATCAATATTGATGGCTTCAAAGTAGGAGAACACCCTATTATTTCACGTTTTATGTCGGGTGCTTTCAACAGGAAACCAACTTTCCCCAGATATGTGGAAACATGGAACCCCCAAATTGTTCTCAGCCACCTCAAGGGCTATCCTGACACCAAGGAAATGTCTCTGAAGCAATTGACTTTGAAACTGACTATGATTTTGGCCTTAGTTACTGCACAACGAACACAGACTCTTAAGTTGCTGTCAATCAATGACATGCAATCTAAAGATGGAGAATATGTTTTTCAAATTACTTCCATTCTAAAGCAAACAAGTGCTCATGGTGGCCGGCAAAGACACCTGCCACCTATTGTGTTGAAGAAATATGACCATGATAAAACTCTTTGCGTTTTTACATTGTTACAAGAGTATCTTATTAGAACTTCTAACTTAAGGGGTTCATGTTCTCAACTCCTGATTTGCCACTGCAAGCCTCATGGGCCTGCTTCTAAAGACACTATTTCTAGGTGGCTCAAACAAGTTATGCTTGACGCTGGAATTAATACTTCTGTTTTTAAGCCTCACTCCACCAGAAGTGCAGCCACTTCTGCTGCAAAGTCAGCTGATGTTCCTCTAGATGAAATTATGACCACAGCTGGCTGGCGTTCAAGCTCTGTGTTTGCTGTTTATTATAACAAACCACTGTTAAATGATAGTTCCTTTGCCAACAGTGTACTGGGAAAGAATTAGTGCCTTGGTAATAAATGCCATGCTTACGTTTCCTTATCTGGAATGTGTATTCTTTATTTTTTTTTGAGAGCCCTATAGAGCTCTAAAATCTCATGTGATCTCAGAATGTATGCAAATGCGAGGTAGAATTGAATAATTAAACGAGACTTACCTGTAAGTTGAAGTTTGATTGAGATTCTACCGTAGCATTTGCAGAAATGAAGAGATCACATCCCTCCCTTCCCCTCCCCCTGTTCATATCATCCTATGGTGTTGCATACACCATATATTTACTATTCATCTATGGGGTGGTCTACAGGACTCCTCAAAAAAAAAAAAAAAAAAAAAATGCTTTCAAGACTGAGCTCGAAGTCACGTGACTTGCTATCTCATGTGATCTCTTCATTTCTGCAAATGCTACGGTAGAATCTCAATCAAACTTCAACTTACAGGTAAGTCTCGTTTAATTATTCAATTTTGCCTGGCTTCTAGAAATTAGCCTGTGAACAGGCTCCTAAGTGAAGCGAGCTCAGCGTGGCCTGGGGAAGAAAAAGACGGTGGAAGAGCCTGTAAGCTTTCTTTTGATGCTCCTTATCAGCCTAATTACAATAAATATATCATCCTGTAATTCATACATGTATGTCAATCACATGTCAATAAGGAAATTAGACCTGTCAAATTATGATGTTCTTTACGCTCGAATGCATCGGCTTGAATAACTTTCACGTCCGCTCCATTTGGGATCCTGTTCACAGGCTACTAAAAAAGAGAGCGGGCTCTATGGACCTACTTTAGTACAAACAGGAAAACTCGACACAATGGAATGTGAAAGTTTCCAAGCTGCTTATCTGGGAACTACTGTAGGTTTATATTAGTATAACATTTTTTGCATTAGTCCAAGAATAAATATTAGAAATATTAGTTTTTTATGCAAGTCCTAAGATGTTGCATGGTAATTTGAATTTAGAACCTCTTTTAAAGGGATACTGTCATGTAATTTGGAGAAACCCAAAGACATCTTTGCAAATATGATATTACGAATGTTACAGCTATATTGCGCCAATAATCTCGAACAAAACTCTAAGGAATTTTTTTTGAGAAAGATTTTCTATCTCTCTGGAAACGATGTTTTTTTTTTGGGAGAGACCTTCAACGTTTACCTCGTCACTTTTGATATGGGAGTTCCCCCTTTGGTTTTGGTTTTACGACACTCAAACGAAAACCACTCTATCTTCAACCGCTTGCAGAGTCAAGGAGACGTAAAGGGTTTGCGATTACAACAGAGGTTGATGATGTCACAATAGATACTTGTGAACCTCTGGCGTCCAAGGAACCAAGTCATGTTTGTATAGATATTGAGAAGAAACTAAAAAATCTAACTCCATCATCTCACACGTTTGGAGAAGATCACCTTAGCCTCCAGAACAAAGAAACAGAAACTTTACAAAGTGGAGATGAACAACAGCAGTCAGCTGCGATTAAAGGAAGTACCCCCGTTAGAAGAAATATTGTTATTCAAACTCACGAATTGTTTTCAGTCTTTTCTGGAGAGGAGAATCTTGAAAGCTATGAATCAGTACCAAGCGAACATCAACAAGTGGAGATACAGGCAAACGGATGTGATGTTGGAGAAGTTGTCGTTGATAAAGGGGAAGAAGTCGCGTCTGAAAGCGGCAACGTTGTAACACATCAATCAGTGGAGTTACAGGCGAACAAGCAGACGCCTAGTGTGAAAGAAAATGATGGTGAAGAAATTGCTCTTGTTCAGAACCAAGCAGTCGAGTCTGAAAATGGCATTGTTCTGACACAGCAACCAGTAGAGTTAGAGGCAAACAAGCAGACACCGATTGTGAACGAAAATGATGTTGGGAAATTCCTGTTGATAAGAAACAAGCAGTCACGTCTGAGAGCTTCAATCTTGTAATACTGAGTGAACAGCAACAAGTAGAGATTAAAGAGTCAAGCAAGCAGACGCCTTGTGTGAACGAAAATGGTGTTGGGGAAAGTGCTATTGATGCGAAAAAGGCAATCTCGACTGAAAGCATCAATGTTCTTATAAGTGCAGGTCAGCAAGTGGAGATAGAAGCAAGCAACCAGAAGACTGGTAACGGAAGTGATGATGGAGAAATTATCGTTGAGCAGAGAACATCAGTTGCATCTGAAAGCTTAAATGTTGTAACAAGTGAACGTCAACAATTAGAGATAGAAGCAAGCTACCAGTCGTCTGGTGTGAACGAAAGTGGTGGTGGAGCAGGTGGTGTTGATCAAAGAGAAGCAGTCGCGTCTGCGGAGAGCTTTAATGTTGTAAAAAGTGAACTTCAGCAAGTAGAGATAGATGCACACAAGCAGACGGCTTGTGTGAACGAAAATGATGTTGGAGAAACTGTTGTTGACCTTGGAGAAGCAGTCTTGACTGAAAGCATCACTGTTGGAACAAGTGACGGTCAGTAGTTTGAGATAGAGGGATGCAACCAGATGACTGGTGTGAACGGAAGTGATATTGGAGAAAGGAGCGTTGATCATGGGGAAGCCGTCGCATCTGGGAGCGTCAATGCTGTAACAAGTAAACATCAACAATTGGACACAGAGGCAATCAATGAAATTGATGTTGAAGAAATTGTTGATCAGAACCAAGCAGTCGCGTCTAAAAGTTTTAATGTTGTATCAAGTCAGCATAAGCAACTGGAGATAGAAGTAGACAGTACTGATCACAGTACTGTTATCGATCCATCCTTTTCAACGAGGAAATCTGAGAGCAAAGACGCCTTTCTTGACAAGCAGAAATCCGTCGCACAGGGTTGAAACAGTGGTTTAGTGGGATTCATAAATGGTGAAGTAATTCTTTTGCTGTGAGGATTTATTTGTTTTTGCCAAGATTTTTTTTCTAGAAGCCTTTCTCAGTTCACGTAAAATTCCCTTCAAGGTACACCTTTCCTCAGACAGTCCTTCAAGCCAGCTCAACTATTTTCAAAGTCGCCTTTTCCTGGACTGAAATTATTAAATGGTCGCCAGACATAAAATATTGGTCGTTGGATTGTAATATTTGCATGAAAGGTTTGAAATAATCTAGATGGCTGCCTTTCTTTCGCAATCAAATTATTTGCGGTTGCACGCGACATCTGAAGACAGGTGTCTTACCTCGACAAACAGAGAGAAAAAGGCGAATTATGAATAAAACAGAGCGTAAATATTATTTCATGCAAACATTTCTCTCACTTAAACTTCAGAAAGGTCATAGACACGGCTTGGCACATGCCCGATTTGGCGACTTTCAGCATTTGAAGTTGCCAAAAGTTTTTTTCTTCTCGCCATAGCGATCAATATAGTCGGACCTTGGAGTACTGTCAGGGAGTTTGAAGCTGACCTAACAAACATTAGGCTTCATAAAACTACTCAGACACTCAAGTAAGAACTCAGGGCCCGGTTCCTTGAAAGATGGTTAAGTTTAACCCAGTATTAAGCCAATTTTCAAGCACGGTTTTCTCGTCTAAGAACATGCAACTCGAGGTTACAAAATACTGTGGAGCTTCTACTACGAGATACAGTAATGATAACACAAAATGGTACCTTAAGCAATGCATAGGAATGTTAACTACAAAAAAGGAACAAAATTTTGAACTGTGGGACTGTTTTAGGACGTTATCGCTTCTTTTATTGCCTCAGGACGAGGCTGCAGTGCAATTCGGCACCGCTGACCCAGTCTCACGCCAGAATTACGCAATTGCTTTTAAAGAAAATTTTTTTGGCGGGGTTGGGGTGGGGGGAGGGGGAATTTATGATGAATCTTAAGATGCTATTTCATTACTAGTTTACTCGATAGCTATCACCGGATAATTTTAACATTTTGGCCCTTTTTTAAAAATAGAGCCATTTAACTCCCAGGCATTCGTATTTAAATTTCAATGCGGGATGAAACGATTTGCACGTAAGGTCAAGGTAGCTCTAAAACGCCTAGCATAAAACACCAAGGGATGAAGAGCAAGGCTGCGAGTGGAAACTTCGTAAGGAAGAAGAGACTTTCAATTTTGAAACTGGTAGTGATTGACTAAGGTTTCTATCTTATTCAAAAATATTGCGCGAGCTTGTTAAGATGAATTAAGCATATTTACAACTACATGAAAGTTCTTGAGATTTTACGTGATTTCTTTGTTGTTGTAAAATTTCGGGTTTGGTCGCGGTGAGTTGAATCATAAATTATAAATAATCGTCTTTCAAGACAAATCTAAAAGGATAACTCAGAAAGTTTCGCAGTGACGTTAAACTGGTAAATTAAAGTGCCTTTTTCCGGTTTTTCTTTGAATGGTTTGTAATGATGGGTCAGTACATCACAGCGAGTTGATTCATGAGTTATTGGAATCTACCAAGGTCTATTAGCTTATCTCCCTGCCTTACACGGGGTCCTGTTGAGGGATCTGCGATTAATATTACCAGCAAAAGGGTTAGCTGGTTGATAAGGCATGCAGGTTTTATTTTCTTAATATTTAATGACCATATTGGTTACATCTAATTTGCAAGAACCTCTACCTTAAGGCCATTATTTAGAGTTTGATAAGCAGTGTTATATCATGCACTGAAGTTGTTTCACAGCCACGGTCGTTTATGGAAATGTAGACGTCGAAGTTGGTGGTTAGCTTCTTCATTCGGTGGTGGAAAATATTTTCCATGTTATTTATTTAATACCATGAAAGACAAAAGCAGGTATTTTGACTTAAATACATATCGTTTACCTGTTATTTACTCGGTGTGCAGTCGTATTGCTGCATATAGACCTCGCATTATTTTCTTTTCAGGCTAATAGGGGATTTGTGTTTACAAGAATATGTTTGCCTTGTAATGCTAACTAGAGTCTAATCGTGTTATTTTTTAATTCCTTGTGTCGTATGGCATTCTAAGATGTCGTTGTTTTTTTTTAATTTTAATTTTTCGCAGTTTTGGGGAATCATAAACGGGTTTTTATTTCAACTTGCTATGTCACTTATGTCTTTAATGCCATACAATTAAAGCTTTTTCTAAGCTTATTCATTAGCACTATTATAACTTCCTCCCCTTTCAAATTCTTTGCTTAGTAATGGATATTTTATTGTCATATTTTACACTTTGTGTGTTATTTTTTACGGTTAAGAGGAATTTATCTAGTTTTGAATATAAACATCAAAAAATATATCAAGGACTTTTTTGCATTAATTACCATTTAGCGTTTATTTCTGAGCTGTTACTAAGCAGTTTTTAAAATCTTGCCAGACAAACTCACCGGCCAAGAGAGATTTGTCTGCCCTTCCCACAATACCCTGCGCATCTTACTTCACTGGTATCCAGGACCCTCTCGCTTTGTCGACTGGACTCAAGGCAGTTGATCGGGTTTCATGAGATAAAAATTTATTTAACTTTGGGCCACAACGATAGACTGCAGCTTGAGGCGCTGGGGAAATAGGCTATAATAGTTTTGTGGGGTTTTATTGCTCTTAGCCTCATAGTGACCTGTCGTTCAAGCTGAATATAAATAAACTTGTTTGTAGCCTGCGAAAACAGCCATTTCCCCTCGCTCCTCGTCGCTGGGGACGTTTCGCGAGGAAGAAAGTCTGCGACTCAGCGATTGACCTGCACCCGACCCAGCGACAAAAATTCCGTACTGTTTTCGAAGGGTAGATTGTTTGCGTATTTGTAGATTTCTGTCGAGGTTAATTCAGTAATTGTTGGGATGACTGCGGCGGCACAGGTTTGTTTTTACGCATAACCTGTAATAACAGTTCTTCACTTCTGAATTCTTTGACAGCCGGGACACCATGCTCAAATTATGGGATGCCGACACTGGACGAGAGATGAGGAGCATGGGAGGACATACGGGAACTATAACATCCGTGTTTCTGGTACCAAATATGGAAATGTCTGCCAGTGGTGAGTGTTACTCAATTTCTTAGCCAGTTCATTCGGACGTCTTCATGTTTTAAACCGGCAAAGCAATAATGAGTGTGATGTGAACCTAAATTCCGAAGAGACCTCTTCAGGGTTTCTTTCAAAGACTTATACTGATTTAGAACTTTTTCCCTTCTTGGAGTTTTGAGTTGTTGTTGCTTTAAAGACGAGTAGGGAATTTAAGATTTAAAGACGCGACGGCTACGAGAACGTCGCTTTAAAACTGAATTTGCCTTCTTTTAGTCTTTATAGGGATTATTCCTACCCACTTACTTTGTCAAATGTACGTGAACCCTCTTGAAGTTGAATTCCAAGCGACCATATCCAAGTTCAGATAGAGAAATAAAATTTCGTCGTTGCTTGTATAAATTCTCCATAATACGCGAAATTAGGCATTTTCACGTTGTAGTGGTGCAAAAACGGCAAAGAAATGTACAAAACAAAAAGGTGTGATGCACGTGCGAAGTTGTTGTTTTGCTTATTAAACCTATTGTTTTTTTTTACGTTCTCGCTGCCGTTGCGTTGTTGGATCTAGGGGCGTGTTTACATGGAGGTGGGGGACCCCAGATAGGCGGGGTAACATGCAGCGGGTCACCCCACCTATCATGTAAACGTGATCAAATTAAAATGAGAGATTTTATGGACAGGTGGGTTACCTCACCTACCTGGGGTCCCCTCTTTCATGTAAACAGGCCCAAAAAGTCCATATTGAATTCGTTTGAACACCTCTGTTCCACGTTTAGTATATCATTGGACCATTTTGCATTACGTTAAAAACTGCTGTTTGTTCTTTCTCTTAGCTGTGCCTTCCAGTTTTCGAACAGACCAGTATTCTGTGCTTACGGGCTCAAAAGACTGCTCCATGAAAATCTGGTCTATTGCAAACGGTAAGAGCAAAATCTAGCTCTACAGTAAGGGAATCCGGAATCCGGATTCCGGGGAATTTTTGCCTATGGAATCCAGAATCTTGGGCTTTGGAATCCAGAATACAGCCAAGGGAATCCGGAAATGCAAGACCCTGGAAACCGGAATCGGGAATCGGGAATCCACAACGTGGAATCTAGGATCTAAAACTTACATGGGCGAAAAATCGGTTCAGTAACATCTCTTCCTCCTAGGTTCCATAGATTTATAAAGCTGTGGGAATATTGTCCCCCATCCCTCCCCAGAAAAAAAAAACAAACAAACAAAGATACAAACAAAAAAACCAAGCAGAAAAACAAACAAAACAGAAACAAAAACAGACAAGACGCTGTGTGAGCGTATATTTGGGCGTGGTCGGACTAATGGTATGATACTTTGAACATGCCTTATTGCAGCTAAAGAACTGTCATCATATCTTACCAGAGAAGACAAATCCTTCACTCCACTTGTTTGCTAAACCACACAACTTATACAGTATGTCCCAATCCACAACAAAAATAATGTCATTTCACGACATATGTTGGAAAATATGCACATCTTCAATGCAGACATGCTTGGAGCCAAATTGCAACATAGGACATAAGTGGTTACGGCCCAGAGAGTAAGGTTTATCTCAGCTCCACTGATACTGACAGAGGTGTTTTCACACCCATCACTTTGTACAGTGTATTCCGGTTACTAACAAGAGCAAATAAAGTTCCTTAAGTCCAGTATCCACAGGGATTAATAAGAGAGTAACACATTGCATAAACTGCTATAGGGTAGCACTGTTTACAGGAACATTGGTAACTATTAACATTTGATATACTACAATTTTCAACATTGCTTGAGAAAAGATGAGGTTCAAAGGTGGCAATATGTACACCTTTAAGTTCATATATATCCTCATTCCTATGTAGAGTCTGAAAATATTGTACTAATTTATGCATGGATGGTATTTCCAACAATACACATGTCCCTTCACTATGACTGTTATGATACATATCTCTAGCATGAGAATCAAATACATTATATCTCCCAGCCTCAGTGCTGTAGATACCAACACCAATAATTGCCACCGTTAAAATGAGTGAGTTGTAGTTCAGTGCCAAGAGTGTTTCAAATGCTGTAACCTGTGAGTGGCATATACAGTAGTGATGGATGTCACAAGTAGAACTGTCACTGCATGTTTTCAAGGTGGAAAAATTGCTCAAACACTGTAACCATTCCTGGCAATTCTGTTAACATTAACATAGATTGTCTTGCAAGCAGTGACAGACTAGAATATAATTGAATACCAACAATCATTTTTTGAGTCATATCATCAACTGAAGTAATCTTTGTTATCTTACTGTAAATTAAAGCGCACAGACTCATTGCGACACATCGTTGTCCACCATTTTCCCCAAATCCTGTAACATTTCCTTGACAGTATGGAGCATTAATTGTTTTTGTAGCGTCTACATAAACGGAAGGTCCTGGATTCTTCTCTATATCAGTACAAAGCTTAAATTGGCCAAAATTAACCCGGTGATTCAAACCGTTTTAAACATTATAACATGGATAATTACTTGTACAGAGGGGCAAATTCTTACTTAGAAGCCTATTTGGATATCTCATTCCACCTAAATCGCCTGTGCTCTGATGCTTAGACGACAGATACACCTTCCCTCGTTTACGAACTAGTTTTGGAGTTGCCCCTTAAGTAAAAACCTCACACTGTTACAGTTTAACTTCTGTAAACCTTTTCTATTTTTAACGTAACAATGAATTTCAGACGACAATGGTGTATTTTTCCTAATACTCTTCCATACAAAAAGTGTCACTTTCCGTGTTTTCTGTAACAAAGATTTCAATTTGCTCATCGGTAGTCTGCTAGGGGCATGACGGTAACCGGTCATTTCGTTCCATGGTCAGATCGTTGACATCGTTCCAAGTCAGATCGTTCCAATCAATAGTCAGATCGTGCCATAAAATAGTCAGTTCGTTCCACAAAAAAGACAGTGCGATGAAAAGTCAAGTAAATCTTTCTAAATTTGTTGAGTGAACTTTATCGAGAAGAAAAACGTTTCGTTCATACCACAAGCTGATAAAATAATAATCGATCCAAAGTCGATTCGATCCATCCTAAATCGTTTGAAAGCAAACAAGAGACGATTTCAACCAGTCACGGGCTTTAACATTTAAACCGCTGCTTTGAGAATCGATAGTTTTGAAAGATATACCACCTTCAGAACGGCATAGCTTTTACTTGTTGTACAGTATTTCGAAGCGCTTGTAACCTAAATGTTTCTTTGCAGCGCCCGATTTAAGCAAATTTTGAAAACAACGCGAGTTTCGAATTACAATCTCGATTTTATGGTAATTTGTTCATGCCGAAAATATAATTGGACTAACCTGATTTAAACCAATGAAATTGTAAGTTCTGTTATAAATAAATTTCCCACGAGGAGATCTCAATTCAGCTTCTTTTATTTCCTCCACAACACAAATTTTCCTTCTGTACAACTACCTCATTACCTTCTCTTGTCGTCACCTCGCTGCCATCAACACAGTCCACACAAAACTTGCTGATAATGCAAAATCTCGACGCACAGCATCGTACATGTACTGCGTCACAACGTACACAATTAGTTGAAAAAACACAACACACAATACAAAAAAAAGTTCATTAACCGTCACCCCGCTGAACAAAATTGAAATAATAAAAAGAATTGTTACAGTTATCACCATAGTTCCAAAAGAAGCCTCAGTCCCTTTTGGTTTCAATTGTTGACAATCGTCTCTTCCTTCATCGGAACATATTTTTATCACAGACAACTCGCTGTGTTCCGCAATGCAAAAATCAAAATCACTATTGTCATACTGATAACCAGCTACACAAATCTTGCGACTCTCAAATTTGTTCAACATTCCTCTGTTCAAACTCTTATCCATTTTACACGTACACTCCTGATATTCCAATTTGTTATTACGTCTATGGGGTCCATGAGTCTTTGATGTCATTGAATGTCTTGATAATTTGCTTTGTTTTTCTTTGAGTTCGCGGACCAGCCCATTCCGAAAACACTCAGGGTTATATTTTAGTGTGGGCCTACCGCGGACAGTGTGTGCATTTGTAAGTTTAAACCGGGATAACATGATTGAACAACATATTAACACGTGCCTCGAAACGCCGCGGCCAAATGTTATCCAAACTGCTTCTCACTGCTGCTTCGAAAAATTTCGGATCAAACGATATCTTAATCGTCCCTCATTGGATTATCCACTCGACCTAACAAAATCGACCAATCACAAAATAAAGAAAAGAAAATAGACATAAAATAAAGAAAACCGCAAATTCAGATGACCTCTTAGGAAACATGCAATTAAAACTGTCTTTCTATGATTGGTGTATTTCGATCCTCTCGTCAAAAAAATGTCAGACGTCAATCATCTTAGCGGACCTCTTAGGAAACGAGAGTTTTCTTGAACAGGTCCAAAAGGTCATTGTTTATGATTTGTGATTGGTGGATTTCGATCCGTTTTTTTAGTTTCTGTGTTTCAAGCTTCGTTGCTTTAGTTGTGATCTTATTGTGACCAAAACCCGACGTTAATATTCCAAATATTTTTGATAGATTTCATCCCCTGACTTCAAACTTCCAAATTTCGATGAGGCAAAAATACTGAAGATTCAAATTAACTTTTGAGATCGTAAAAGTGCGATTAAGTGCCGTGTGCTAGCAGAGCTTTCTTTCCCACATGCCTCTTACCTTGTACAAGACGTTCGCATGGCAGAAATACGCCTCGCTTCGCTTGTTTACTTGCCTTGTTTACGTTAGCACGTATTGCGTGCCTATTGCACATTTGCGTCAAAACAAGCCGTTTCCATTACTCTATTTGGGCCACGCCCAAATAAAAAGACACATACTCTGACTCTAAGAAACCTTCCAAAACATTGTGACGTATGTCGCATAATTTTTTACCATGTTGTCACTCTCTTATTGGCACGTGGCTGTCAAAAACGTGACAACGAGGTGTTGCAACGTGACTTTGTTTTTCCTTGATAGTACGTCACGCTTGGTTGCAACTGAGTCACGTTATCTCGTGCTTGTGTTGACATAGTGGGAGTATCGTGTGACATATTTACATCTTGTTTTACCAGTATTTGTTTGTATACAAAAAAGCTCTTCATTTTAACCACGAGTTTCTTCGGAGTAAGTACCCTTAAACGATTAAGCTATTACCGAGCGTCAGAAACTTTTCAAAGCATCACTCTCCTTTATAAAAAAGGACATGCGATTCAACTGATGTTTTAACCATAAAATGCTGCTTTTTCGTAAGTTTGGCTCTTATTTCCATTCATTCAATGACTGCCGTAATTATTCTCCGTTCTTGCGTAATGAAACTCAATCGTTTTTCTCTCTCTTTTTCGTCCTTTTCCAGGTCAAATCAAGAGGTCTATGTACGCGTTCTCGCCCGTAGAGTGCTTGGATTGTAACAGTGACAATCTTATTGCGGCTGGTCTAGGTTGGTCAAAGTTCTTTGTTTTGCATGTGACGCAGTCGTGTTGCCCGTGTAGTTTATACTCGAACTTTGTACCGCTAGTTTTCGTACATTTTCGTTTGAAATCGATTTGAAAGTCAATTTATACGTCACAAGAGAGTGACTTGTACGTAAATTGAAATTCTGTAAGTCCGTTTTCCTCTCTGTTTTATCATAACGTCATAGAATGAATGTTGCGAAGCAAATGTGTTCTAATAATATCAGACCCTCAATGCTAATGCGTAAAAAGCGCAACTTCTCTTTGATACTTTCATCACTAACTCCTCGTAAACTGAGATATGTTTTAGTTTGTCTCCGAGTCCGGAGAAATTACATGAAGTAAAGGTGCGTATTTTATACTTCAAACATTCTAGAACTTTCTCGTTCCTCTCAAAGGTGGATTCACAACAAGCGCTTCACCGGGGGTACTTAAGGGAAGTTTGGCAAGAGGTGTGGCGCCGAGATCTTAAAAACCCTGACCCCGTTTTAGGCAAAATTCCCGATTTTCCATTGTTTTAAACAGAGTGATAACGTGAACAGCGAAGGAAGAGCCTTTTTATGTAACTCAGATTAAGAGCGAGGGAAAAATACATTACCCCATTGAAGATTAAGAAAAAAATCATTTGTTTATTTAAGTGGCAAATATCATACTATAATTTTTGGAGTCGATGAGCTCTTTTCCTTCATAAACACTAGGCTTTCGGTCCAGAAAGACAACCCGTTCAAGTCGTTGAATATAGAATGGTAGGCCCTGTTTTCAAGACTCGATTCCCCGACTTCCGAAAGTCATACACCGTGGGCGGCATACATACCGGTAGATAACAGGATATTTTGACCCAAATTCTATGACGTCCAAAAGCAAAAAATTATAGTGCATAATATATGTAATCACCGGGCAAGGATGGCTTGGCGTTTTGTGCCATTAAGAGAATATAATACAGTCGTAGCTAAACTGTATTTTTCTTTACATGAAACTAGATTGTTTGCAAATCCGGGTGGGTTGTAAAACGAGAAAAAGCAGTTCATTGTACATGATTAAATCCCATCATTCTGTGCTTAACATGTTGGCTTGTCCCACGCAAAATCACCCAAACTATACAAATATTCGTTCACCTCGCAAATTATGTGCAGTCATCACGCAATCACTTTGAATTCCACCCCTACGGTGTGGTACAAAAAGGAACTCCAGGTTACTGAAGCGTTTATTAGATTCGTCTGTGTGTATCTTTATAACTGTAATTACTGTTTTCTTCAGATGGCGGAAAGGTGGAACTCTGGGACATGGAAAGCGGAGCAGCTGTGCGATCCGTTCGGGGACATGATGAAGATGCCGTCACGGCTGTCAAGGTAACCATGGTAACTCTGTTTAAGGTCTTATCCGCGGGCTGTTTCAGAGTTTCTTATTTCTTGTACGTATCGCTTAGTTCCAGGACAACCGAGTGATCAGCGGTTCAGCCACCGGGGTGGTAAAGGTCTGGGACATCCGGGACAATTCTCTCAAGCCGGTGATGAGCTCCGACCAGGCCCCTACTGACAACACGGCCGTAAATGTGACTGTTAAACCGAGACGCGTGCGTTGCCTGGCAACAACACAGGAAACAGTTTACTGGGGAGACGATGGAGTGAATATAAAAGCCATGGAATTGACGTCAGGTGGGCTATAGTATGTGGTGTGGTTTGAAAACAGATTTATCTCTTCTGCACAAGGTTGTGCTCCGAGAAAAATTGAGGGTAGCCTGAAAAGCGTTAACCTATGAATTTAGGTTGTCCTGTATAGAGGTTAACTCCAGGGGGCCAATAGACAGATAGGTAAAAAGATAAAAATATAAAGAATGAAGGAATAAATAAATAAATAAGTAAATACCGAATAAACAGACGAGAACCAACAACCGACCAGGGATGATTCTTAGTCGCCTAGCAAAAGCTTTATCCCTAGGGTGTCACAAGGCGCTACTGGAGCATAGCCCAGATCTGGTTAAATTGCTTGTAGGTTTATTGACCGCCTTCTTTCTTTTACTCTTTAGGAAAAATCCGTAAGATTCGAAATCACGTGACAGACTTCGGATCTACTGGTGCCTTGGCAACCTCGGGTTCATGTCTTGTGAGCGCGGGCTACGATCTTGATCGCGGTAATGGATACTTAAACGGTAAGAAATTCATTTGAAAAAGTTAACCTCATTTGAATTGTTAAACATATGACATTACTCACAGAAAGGTATCTGAAAGCCGAGTTCAGAAGGACAATGTTGATTTCCGTTTACGTACCGAGCGTTGGTAAATTAAGGGAGTACTTCCTTACTTGACTTACTAGTTTGTGTTGGTTTAGTCCGCAGCATTCCTTCTGAGGAATACCTAGCAACCGTAGATGACGAATGCACGGGAAGTATCACGTGTCTGTCATGCACACAAACAACACGTGACCAGGTGACGGTGCAGAGAATGTGTACAGGAGGGCTGGAGCTGAAACTCTGGGATCAGCTACCAAGTTCAAAAGTCAAGAAGCGTTCAAGGTGAGTTTAACCTGTTAAGTTTTTTTTTCGCTAGGTAAGTGAAGACGAGCAAATTTGCCCTCACTTTCCTGGGGCTGCCTGTGGCGGACATGGTTCGAAAAAGTGGTATTATCATATAGCGATAGTTAGAGGGTGATTACATGGCTTGAAATGAACGTGGCGATTACATGGAGAAGGTTTCAGCCCGGGCAAACGGGCTGAAAAATCCACAAAAAGTCCATGTAATCGAAGTAGAATGTCAGCCCGGGCTGAAAAAGCAACGTGCGCTTACGCAGTGTGGTTGTTTCTAGTTCAGCCCGGGTTGAAATTTGTCATGTAATCGCAGCAATTTTTCAGCTTGCCCCACCGGGCTGAAATTCGCAATGTAATCACCCCCTTAATGTTTTCAATTGATTATGATACTGTCTTTGCTACTGAGTTGAGAAACGGATAGGTTAATGTTATCTATGTACAGGTGCTTCAGGAGGAAGTTGAAATACGTAAAAGACCGGTCAAAATCCTCCATAGATTAGTTTTTGTTAGGATTTCTGAAACCATGCTCGTGGAATGCTTCTCCGTATCCAGGCCTTGTACAACACGAATCAACCAATCACTTGTCGACAAATGTGCTCTCATCTCTTCCGGTTTTTCTTGCAGACCAGAAACGGATGATGTCTACGTCACGACCAAACACCTTCGTCGTTACAATCTGCCTGATATAAGCGACACGGAAAGTAGCGAAGACGACGAAGACCAACCGGAGGGCGAAGACTCAGATGACGACGATGACGTCAGCAGTACCGGAAATCCGTCACGATCTTGGTGCACGATATCATAACAAGCGATCAAGGGAAATGCAATTAGCCGGATGAAAGTTGCCCTGAAGGGAGACGTATGCGAACAAATCGTGTCCTTCGATAGGCCCTCTCCCATCCTCTGGGAAACGTGGCGTTGTATTGGGATAAAATAATTGGGTGTTTCTGACATCACGACTGTTCAAACTGTTAATCCAGTTCATGTATAGGAGACAGAAATTTTTCTCGCACCCCTTACAGGCTGAAAATCCGGTTCAGCGGATCTCACCTTACCAAAGAACTGCTGCTTTTATAAACTTTTCTTAATGGTCACTTTTTTTCTCAGCTTTTCTCCATGCGCTGGAAGTTAAAATCGTATGACTCAAGACAAGTCGAAGTTGCAAATAGAAAATGAATAGAAAGAATCGGCCAAAGTAACTTGGAAATCTGTTTACTACTAGTGAATGAAATACAGTACTTTATATCAGCTTATGAAATCACAACTTTGTTACCTGATTTCTACAGGAGTGCACGAGTGCTGTGGATAATAGTTATAACATAGCGAAATAATTATCAAGACAATTTTTTGTCTTTCGGACTGCAGATGTAGTAAAAGAAAGATTATAAGAAAAACTACTGCAAAATCAAATTTGTTGAACAAATAAATATTGAGAAAAAGTTGATCGCATTCTTGGGTCTTTTTTTCAATCGATTAATGGCCAGGGGCCCGTTTCTCGAAAGTCCCGATAATTAACGGGTCCGGTAAGCTGTTTCCGTTTACATTAAAGATCGAAGTTTCAAGAGTTTTGCATCTATAACATGATAAAACTATCAGTTAATGAAACAAAATGGAGTAGTCTGCTAGCCAGGACCTACGCTCTTATTCTTTACATTTGGATTTGAATATTTGGTTTCGGGCCCAAAAAGTTACTGGGACGTTCGAGAAACGGGCCCCAGGTCTTTAGAAACCGTAGCTTTTCATGTGAAGCACTAGAATTTAGTGTTAAAGGGATTCAAATCGGAGCTGAGATTCAATTAACAAGCCAAGATTCTTTGAATCGCTCTGGGTGAAAGGCTGATGCTCAATCCTTTTACGGTAGCAAATTCACTTTGTCAACTCAGTTGATCATGGTAAGATTTTTGTTTTTTTGGGAGAAATGCTTACGTTATTAACCCTAACACACCACCAACATGGCCGCCTTGACGTCACGTGCAAACCAGCAATTATCTTAACCTTTTCTCCTTAATATCTACATTGTATTGATATTGTTACTAGAATATTGATTTTGGTCTATTCTAGGAGTTAAAAAGTAAAACTTAAGACATTACACTTATAATTTTAGTTAACCTCATGAACACCAACCATACTGGGCTGACATCTCATGCCTGCCTGAGAAAGAGCGATTCCAACAAAATGCAAAATACGAGATGTTGATAAGAGATCTATTGTTTCGTTTTACTGATAAGATTTTCGTTAACTTCAAAATATTTTAGTGAACTATCTATTCATTCAGGCAGTAAAAACAAAAGTGATAACTCTGATCTTGTCTTTCGTTGTTCCTGAGTGCGCGTTTTTTGTGCGTGTACTACTTTATTTTCTTAATATATAGCCTAATTTAATCCTAATATTTCTATTGAGGACTGTTCTAACTATGGCCACCAGTTGACATTTAAAACTGCAACTTCTCACGTGGGCCAGATCCGACCTGCATGCGCAGTAATTTCTTCAACACTTCGTCAGTGTAAGGCAGCGCTTGCTCCAGAGCGGATAAATGGGCACGACACTCTTTACGCTTGTCCAGGATATCCTGCTTTTCTTTCAAGAACTCGACCAAGTCTTCTTGTTCCAAGGCGTGCTCAAGGTCATCCACCAGTTGTGTGATGAAAAAATGAAGAATGCAGCGAGGGACAGTGTCGCACACGTTCATTTTGATCACGTTGAAACAGCGTACAACATTCTTTTTTACCCTCTTTATATCTTCGAGCTCCTGAGAAATAGAAATACACCTGTCAAATTAAATGAATGATTCTTCCGGAAGACATTCCCTTCCCTTAGATCAGAACTGCATCAAATCAAAATTAAAGGGAAATACTGACTCTCGTCATGTAACATATGCAAAGGGCATGTCGAAGAACTCGTTGAGAGGTTTAATTTGAATGGTCACACGATAGAATTTAATCTACTGACTTAGAACCAGTTAATACAGCATACTTAATAACTCTACGTAGTAGTTCTTCTAAAGAGACTCAAATCTGAATGATCAAAGTATAGTTTTCAATCAACAGATTCAAAAGTAAGACTGAAAGAGTTCACAATCTAGCACAGTGCGATGTGAAATTTCTTTAAAAGAGGTTTAATTTGAATTGTCACACTTAAGGGTTGTTCACACTCAAAAGGAGAATGACCGCAAACCCCAAGATTCCTAAGTCTAATTTCCATGCACCGGTGTGTTATTAAACTACAGTTGACTCCCGCTAACTCGAACCCGCGCCTACTCGAATCAAACTTGATTTCCCCTAGATTTCCTTCATACATTTATGGTAATTTTACCCTCGATAACTCGAACCTCTCGCTAACTCGAAGAAATTTTTGTTTCCCTTTAGATCACTACCCTGGATAACTCGACGAACCATGTTTTAAGCGCGACAAGTCGAAAAAAAAAAAATAGATAAGGAAAAGGAAAGCAGTGTACTGCAGTCTGAAACATTTATTTATTTAATTATTTTTTTGCTTTGTTAGTTGATTGCTTTTTCAAAGTATTGATCAATTTGTCTCTTGCTGACCTTGAAGTGAAGTGTGCATGATAGTTCTATTCCTTTTCCATTCCTTATTTCCGGTTATTTGCTTTGAACTCCCGATAACTCGAACTTTTTCCTTTTTCCCGAGTTGACTGTACTGAACTAACCTTATAACTTCCTAGTGAATTTCGGCCTTCAATCTCGTCCATCAGTTCTTTGGGATAAAGCTTTTCCGCCAGGTACTTCAAGTGGGACGTTGTCGGAGACATGTTGCAAGGATGAGTGAATGCCTCACGAGACTTGCTATTGTAACCGGGAGTGGTTTTCCACGCGTTCAGCTCCTCCGGAAATGGGACTGCAGCGAACACAACATCAATGCTCTTCTTCTGCATCGCAAGAAACTGCCGAATGAACTTAATGGTCTCCTCTCGCTTTGTGTCGAAAATCTTGCTCACTACCTTTAATTCGACCGCCTGCTTGAGAGTTGGGAAACTGGACAAACTCTCATTGATTGCCTCTTGTACAATTGCCCGTAGAGTTTTCTCTACGTTATTCACGAGCCCTTCGGTTATGGGTATCAGTTGGTCAACAGGGCTTTGCACTAGTTCATCAGTCATCATGTTAGTTGTTCCTGTGAATGTATGTTGATTAGTGTCGTTTGCATCTGAGTTTCGTTAATCAAAACCAAAGTACACACGCGTCACGCTGTCTTAAACCTTCCTTTTATCTCCTTAGATCTCAAATTAAATGAGGTCTTAGAAGTAATTCAAAATAAACAGAACTTCAGTTCTTTTCCAAGCAAGAGAAAATATGACTTCTACTGTCCCACCTCCTACCCCAACCTGCCTTCTTTCTCCTCGGTCACCATGATGGAATTTGAGAGGCCAGTTAGCAACTTCGTCCCCAGGGTTTTTGCTATTTTTTGGCGAAAAGCTCTCATTACGAGGTTAACCATTTAGTGATTGCTGCCATTTTTGTATACGAAGAGTCGCCCCATGCAAGAGAATGAGTATCATTAAGGGGTCGCTAGATAATTGAGGGTGGTCATCAGAAAGTGTCAACTTTTTAGAAAAAAAATAATAAGGATATTAAACATCTGTAAGAAACCAGTTAGAGTACAAATCATGACAAATTTTCATTTATTCCCGTGACGTTTTTGCAGTATGAATCCGGAACTTTGAGTATTCGAGTAAAGATAACCAGTTCACTTAGAACTTAAGTTAAAAATTGAAAGTTTTTTAGTGCAAACAGGCTTTTGCAAAACATTTACTCAGTTTTGGGGTCAAGTACGGGGGTATCTTTACTTAAGGCGAGTCTTTCAGAATTCTACGCTAACAATACCTGGGAATCCTGTGCTACTCGCAACTGGCACAGTCCTTTTTCCTTTGTATGACTCATAAAGAAGTTTTTCTAGCAGCTGGCTGTTTTCACTACTGTCTCCAAGAGGAGCTGCCACGCCCTCGAGTTTCCTTTGCTGTTTTCGTATCTCATCATCATTTCGCTTGACCAGGGGGTCTATCTAGATTTGAAAAAATTTCTCTGAAAAAACAATAATAACTTTTCTTCGAAATTTTAGGGGAGTAAGTTAAACAAAACTTCTGACACCGCCCTTTAGTTTTTTCATGGCTACGTCATACTAGAGTCTTGTACGTAGCAGGTCTCGAACGTCTGAAATATAACAACAAATAATCAGTGGTGATTGATTTGATTGATATGATTGTCTTTTCGCCCACCTTGAAAACAGCGTCTTGGAATTTGTCAAACAATGTTCGAACTTGCTCTCCTCCTCCAATGTCGGACGTGTTGTTAAAAAGTAGCGTCTTCAGCTGGCCTATGAGCGTTTGTTTAACTTTCATTACAAGCGCTCCTTTGCCTTCACTCGACTCAGGTACTTCGCTATGAGCCAGACGTTTGAGTTCTGATTCCGCCTAGAAATAGCAACAAGATGTTTTATTAGCGGGTGTAAGTGAGTCGGGGCTTAAAAGGGAAAATATAGCACAAATGAAATGACCCTGCGAACAAAGCTCAAAGGTTTTCAGTGTCACACCATTCAAAATACATAGATCAAAATAAAAATCAAAACTGTTCAATAGATAAAGTCCAGAATCTGGGAAATGAAAATAGGTACATATACAAAGACCCTCGCCCAGATTCAGGTCAGAAGAATACTTCGTATACGAGATATCCGAAGAAATGTTTTACCCAAACTTACAAAGATTGTATGGAGACACCATGCTGGTGCTCACCTTGATGAGCTCCATCATGGCGGACGGAAACCAACAGAAACATCTGTTACCGGGTTTTGCTACAAAAGCGTGAATTTATTCTTCGAGAAACTCATAAACATTAAAGTCATACTTTTTCTAATACATGAACTGTTTAGATAGCAAAATTTCCGGAAATAAGTCTTTTTTTTAATCTACATGACAGCTCTCGTGGCCGTCAAGTAAATGCCGCGTCACGCAAAAGCTTAGAAATTCAAGGGTACTCTATCACAAAACCAAGAACCCTTTTGAAGCGAAGATTTGTATGAAAATTAGTTTTCAGCTGCTCTAATGCATCGTGAAAGTAAAACCACGGTAGGATCGATAGTTTTTTCGTTTGAATTTTAGTGACGTCATGTGAAAACCAACAATACACACGATATCTGGGGTTGAACGGGCGACGAGCTACCACTATCTGGCTCGGCGTCGCTTAGATTGTTGTGATTGCTGAGTAAAGTTAAAAGGGAAGAAGTCATTTTTCTCATCTCCTACCTCTGCCTTTCGTTCCTTCATTTCGCGCACTAAGACTGGAATTTCAGTGATCATTTTTTGGGCCAGAAGTGAGATCATGGTATCCATGAGCTTGTCAATTCCACACAGATGAAGAATGTTTTTGTATTGAGGATGACACGCGAACCACTCCTTTTCCTTGACACGGGTCATCTCTGCGTCCCAGTCCTTTTCGTTCGCGTCTGTGCCATCTTTTCCTGTTTGTTGACAGAATGAGTGGAGAATAGTTTTAAGGCTCTCCTTTGTCATAATTAAAACTCATAAAAATCCAGAAAAAGAATAGTTAATCTGATTGTTCGAAATTTTGATTGAATCAAGAAAAAGACGTTCGCCACTCGTCCAACTCAAGGAGCCAAACAACCCTCTTTCATTTTGGTTTGTTTACAACCATGAAAGTTGTTGTAAACGTTATAGCCTGAGTATTAGATTCTCCCCTCTCCGCTTATCTCTTCTTATTCCCTCAGAAACAACATTACGAAAAAAGGTGATGTCGGTAGCCCATAAGCTGGAGCGAGCTACTCCTATACTAGGTCTATGTCAAAGAATTTTTTGTGGACCAGTTTATTTTTAGATACATTTAAAAGAACTTTTTCTCGCGAAAATGGAAGCTTTGCTTCGCCTATGTGTGCATCCAAATTATTCATTTTCATTTATTTGTGTTTTAGTCACTTACATTACATAAAAATAAAACGTTACAAGAGGTGTTAAGTTGTTATGACCAGGAAGCCTAGAGAAGTTGAGAGCTTATATTAATAGGCTTTCCTTACGCTATATTACAAAGGCTTACTTGCTCGCAGAGTGTGCAGAAAACATCAAACTTAAGCGACAGAACGACTATCAATGATATAAGTTTTCAATTTTTTTTAAAAACAAATATGGAAGAGGAGCTGGTTAGTTTAAGTGGCAAAGAATTCCAGCTTGTTGGTCCTGATAAAGGATCCTGAACTGGTTAATATTAGTTCTACAAAAGTGAGGTGTATACTGAGAGGCTAGTCGACTTTCATAATGGTGAACCTGATTACTACTTAAAAAGAGGTCATGAAAGCTACTACGCAAAAGATTATGGTGATAGAAATACATAAATGTAGCAACAGAAAAAGAGTTAATGCTAGATATGCTATAACATTAGTGATATTACAACATACCAAAGAGGAAAACTAAATGCCATTTAAAGTTCATTAATACCAATTCTAGGCCTGTATAGTTTATTTCTGACTGGTTTTTGGGACTTGAAAGATATTCTAAATTCGCGCAAAAATATTTCTAAAAATAACAATTCTTATTGTACCTCTTAACACAATGAAGCGTCCATCCTCTAGGGTGAAACTTGACTTGTTTAATGCTACTTTTACCCCCATGTCATCTGTTTTTCTCAGCCTGTCTGGTTTGGTCAGTACACATATGGTCCGCTGCCTGAAATCTTTAGCCTTTCGCATGACCAGGTTAATAGCACTGTCTCCTGTGGGGTCCCCTACCTCGGACACTATCACGATAATACTCTTAGTATTCTTCTCAATGTAGTCTAAAACAAGAGATTGGGTTGCGTGGTTCATCCGAGGATCGTCGTTGGCGAAGTGAGCACCGGGAAGATCGACTAAAGTCAAGGTGGTGAGGTTAGGACCTGAGGCAGACAGATTGAAAGTGTTAGCGGGGTGGTACCTCACGGTACCAGAATAGTACTAGAGACTTTTTTCCGGTCCCTGGCGAAGGTTAATTTTGTCCAACTGAAACATTAAGCAAGAAAAAAAATTTTTTTTCTAGTTGTTTGATCGGCTTGCATTTCGTCTAGTACCAGGGTACAATGATCAGAAAATCTCTGACCGAGTAAAGTGTTCTAACATGTGCAACGAGGACAAGGCATGTTAAAGATCAAACGTGATCATGATCTGTAGTTCTAATGACCGAATTAAAGGTAACCATCCTTCATCATCATTAAATGTTATCATACCTTGAAGGGTCACATTAACAGGGGTTTTGGATATAGGAGTTCCATCTTCCTTGGGAAGACGATCAGCAACTTGATTAAGAAAATCCTCCACTTGATCATCCCTGGGGTTTTCCACGGCCTGTCCGGCTTTAATATCCTCGCACGTATCACATCGCACTTCTACGATTGTCTTGGGACCGTTGCGCAGATTCAGTATGATGGGGTATGTAGTCCGCGCTTGAAGAGTGTTGGCTGTTTCGTTTCGTCGCATGGGCAGAAGATATCGCCCGATCAAACGGTTGATAAGCGTTGTCTTTGCCATGTTTTGTCGACCGACCATGACTAAATGTGGAATATCAAATGATGTTCGAAGAATGTCGTTGCTTATAATGGATTGTATGAAATCCAAAACACTGCCGAACTCACTGCTTCTACCATATTCGGACACTGGGGACTCAATCTCACCTGACATGTCAAGATTAAAGGCCTCTGGAAAATGAATAAAGACAGTTGGCTGATAATTAAGCGATCTGTACCCGTAGCCTGCACGTAGCTTTGATAAATGAGAGTGACCAGTTTATAATCTACTTGGAGACGTTAAACAATAATACAGATACAGCAGAACTTTAATTTATACGGAAAGTGTCGGAGCAATTAATATTTTTCACGTTACGTATAGCCTGTTATTGTAAATAGTTTGTAGTATATAGTAATATGCTGTTTATATTGATTACTCTAATTTACCATAGCTGGCAGGGGGAAGGGGAGCCGGGAGGTTTGGACTCCCCTGTCCTATATCCCTCTATTCGATCTTTTCAAGACTCATAAGTGTATCTTTATCCTTAGATTGCTACTAAAAAAAAGTTACATCCCACAGAGATGCAGTAAATACCCGCATATAAGAACCTAGAATTTTCTAGATCAGGCTGAACAGGTTCTTAATACATTTTAGAGTAGTTTTTCACAATCAGGCTGATTGGGTTCTTAACAGGTTCTTATTTGTCAGGAGAGTGCAACCGTTGCCAGAAATACACAAAGTGGAAATATTGTACTACTAATACATAATGGTTTATGGAAAACATATTTCTCGGTGAAAATCCAAACAAGTGTAAATCAAAGAAAACATGTACACAATAACTTTTTGCCCAAATTTTCTCACAAAATTTAAAACCACAATTTTGACCATAAAAAATTGAGCGATTTTTTTTGTGTAAGACTTCCTATTTTTCGAAATTTGAAGACATCAGAGGACTTGCGGCTTACGTTTGCAACCCCGACAAAATTGTTTTCAGGATATATCTGATTCAAGCTTTACTACATTGGTATACAGTTTCGGATAGTATAGGTGTATCTAGTTTCAGATTGGTTATTGGCGGTTTCATATGTGCGAATGTCACCGTTTTCGACCCTGAGCCTCCGATTCTCTTTAGAGAGTGCGGCACAACTTTTACAATGTTTCTTGTTATCGTTGTCTATTAAACGTCTCTATTTTTGACTTTAATCTCTTTATTGTGCGTCCGACGGGTATGCTCTGGCCGATTCTAAGGGCCGATTCTAAACTTCGTACTGATCACTCTCGTTTGTGCCTTATCTTCCCCCACATGTAATTTATTTAAAAAGGCAAACTGACTTCTTTTAATTCTCCACTTTTTCTCTACCACCGTCTTACTCATAGAGAAATTAGTCAGAGCTTCGTCAAAACTCTAATTCGAGGAATCGAAACTACAATTAATTTTCGACTCATCTCTGAGTTAGTTATCTCTTATCTGTTCTGTTCGGCCCCCCCCCCCGCCCCCCACTTATCTCAGGGTGTGGATGACCGGGTCCCTCCCCCTTATCTGAAGTTCTGGATTCGCCACTGCAATAGCGAGGGAATTCCTAGACTGCAAAACAGGCGGTTTTTTTCTCAAAATCAGTAAAGAAATCGGTAAAGCGTGGCGTAAGAGTCTTACATGCGAGAAGCGCGCGAGCGTCAGACGCCCGTAGAGAGTGTGAGGCGAGAGAAAAAAACACCTATTTTTAGCGTCTCTACCCAGTATCACTCTCCGTTTTCATCCTCGATCCAGACCTTTTGTTTGACTGCTCGTGCTTACTTGAATAAACAAAAATACGGACTGTTTTGCTGTCTAGGGAATTCCAGCCCTACCGCACTATTAAAAGAGGTACTAACCGCACTTAAAAACTGAAAAAACTGAGACATTCTTCAAGTTTGCATCACCTTCACCGAAGAAACAATTAACGACCACCGTTCGGTTGTCTGGAAAATAGGAGGCTTTGCACACGGATCTAAAACTTCCCTTTCCTACCCTCTCCTTGTCTTGTTGAATTCACTCCATTTAAAACTTGGGATACCTTCAAAGTACCCCTTCGTAAAGGGTGAACAGCGAGCGTACAACAAAGAAAACAAACCTTTTTCGCACCTAAGACGTGAAATTTTTCGTGTAACCAGGAACGGCAATTGTACCGAGATTTCGTGACCCGGGTCTGTCCATGTCCTATCATAATTTCCCGGTCAATGGGTGAAGTCCGAGTGTCAACAAAAATGTTACCGCGAAATGTTTTAATTGCCCTTTTTTGCTTTTATCTTATCTTCTATATCATCATCATCATCATCATCATCATCATCATCATCATCATCATCATCATCATCATCATCATCATCATCATCATCATTATTACTATTACTATTATCATCATAATTTCTTTAATTTTGAAAACAGTCGTTTCTAAAAACGGATCGCTGTTTTCCTATTCTCCCGATCCATTTCGCACCAAATGGCGAGAGGTCACATTCGATCATTGCTCTTAGTTCTCCTGGTTCTTGGTTTTGCAGGTGTTAGATTCCGGGTCTTAGTTTTCCGGGTCTCAATTTTCAGGGTCCATTGTGATCTTATTCATTTCATTTATCCGTTTTCTTCTTTCTATTTCCTTGTAGTTTAAATACTCCTTCGCTCTTTTAAGGGTCACTTTTCATATTTTGCTGAGTTTGATGGCCAGTTCCTCAGGTCTTAGTTTTCCGGGTCTTGGTTTTCCGGGTCTTAGAGGAACAGTAAACAGCGAACTCAAAATCCTTCAAACTCCCTCAAAATACCACTTCTCAGGCAAAAGGATGACAATATACCGAAGGTAAGGTAACAAAACGTTTATTTATAGGCTTTGATTTATGCACATATTTAGAGATATCCCGCAACAGATGAAGCAAACGGTAAATACAGTACATTTACCATCAAATTTCATGTGTGGGCTCCCTGTAACACAACCCGCCAAGCGTAATTATACTCGTTGTAAATATTGCCACACGTAATTAAAAATAAAAAGCCTCAATGAGCTAATCCCCCTAAATTTGTACCTAAATTTGCACCATATTCAAGACCTTTTCTTCATGTATAGATCACTGTGTAAATTCAGTAAACATAAATTTCATTGTCAACCTTACGCCAGGAGTGTTTGTCGATAGAATTTATCGCATTAATCACACAGAAACTTGAAATTTCAACGCACCAAAGTTAATTAGTAACCTCCGCTCCTAACAAAATCACGACGAAAATGCGTTATTCTACGTCCAAAGACACTGCTTTTGACAGCGAAACTACATTTCGCCATACATTTCTTTGCCGCGCGACTCGCTATGTTTGTCCCTTGGCGATCCCAGAATCCTGTGCGCATAACATGGGCCTCCAATTAGTGCAAAATCATTCATTCTGCGTATGCTCGACTTCGTGAAAACAAGCCTCGAGACCCGTGACTTCAAATTTGCACATGACTGGGTAATTGCTTGCTTTGGTTCGCGGATCAAAACGTTTCCAAAAGTGGAAAAGCTCTGGACTGTTCAAGACTCTGAGTTAACGACGTGAAGTATATCCTCTTGGGATTCTGAAAGATTTGGGCTCGGCGAAGGATTACTAAATTTTACAACTGAATACAACTATCCACAATCAGATTTTGAATTTATATTTAAACTTGCACACTTACCTGTCTCCAACCTGGGAATTACTGTTCAGCAGTGTACGTATCATTTTGATCCTATCTTAATTAACACGCCCCAGTTCTAAAACAACTCGACAATTCTAAAAGCCAATTTGAACCCACGGTTGCATAGACCTATCTAAACTGTCATTTTGCATTAAAACTTCAATCCTCCATAAAAATCCTTGAAACACTAATGCGATTCCCTTCCCTCCGGAAATGTTGAGGTGCGATTGCAAAGTGGTTACAGCAGCACTGCAAAAGGGAGGGGGGAAACGACAGAGAGCAAAATTTTTCAGTGTTTCAAGGTTTTAGTGTATCATCGTAGGTCTCTGAGTAAAAATTTAAATCTTGGTCACGCTGGATACGCTTTAAGGCTAATCGGCTTGCGTAACTGAGCCATTCTGATCTGAGGAAATTATAATTGATTTTATAAAAAAAATATTGGTATAATTGCTATCAGCATAGCACCACAGAGACAAAAAAATTTTACGATTTGATAAACGTAAATGGCTGGCTGAATATATGCTCATTGCAATACGCCCCAAGCAAGGGGGAAATGGAGTAGGTTATCACCTGCTCGGCTAGTAAAACTACCGGAAAGGAATTTGATAGATCGAAGAAAAAAATTTACTTCTCGTCTCCTGCTCTCGTCAAACTGACAATGTAGTGCTTTGAAACATCTCGGATTTTAGCCTAACAAAGCGAAAGTCAGTCGTGAGTTACACTTACAACGCAAATGCAGGCGATGCAAGCACGACATGAAAGTTCCGAGAAAGCGTCTTTATAACATTTTCTATGATGCTAAAGCAGGTCACGCTAAACCAACTTGCATTTAATCAGAAATCTAGCTAAGGCCAGCGAGAGTCGTCAAGAGCGTTTGCGGAGAGATGTTGAAAGGGCAAAATAAACACTAAATATGCTGTTATTAATACGGCAATATTGATGTGAGCCGCTGAGATAGTGTATAAAGTGTTAGCTAAACTATAATTACAGCGTTTCTATGATCGCTTTATACTCACCGTTTCACCTGGGCGCTGAATTTTCCAAGAATTTGTATCGTATGCCTTTCTTCGCAGTTTGCGGGGAAGACGAATTAAAATGGAAATTTAAACCTGACACAAACTGGGAATCTTTTTGCAGCCCCGCGGGACATTTGTTGGTACCAGGTCCTTAGCAGCCAATAGTAGTTGTGTCGCATGCAAGGTCTTTTGTCGTCAAAACATAGTTATTAAAGTGGGATGGTTAGGGAATCTGTTAGACTATTTTGTTATATGTTTTTGTTAGCTTTTTGGACCTGAACGTGCAGAAAGTTCAATAGCATTCATATCATTTTAAACTTACTGATCAATAGAGACATCGCATTAATTTATTCATTCACAATCTGTGAACAAAAAACAAAGAATTGTGCACGGTCTGGGAGCTTCCAACATAAACTACAGCACCATTGTTTTCAACTTTGATGTTTGCCGGCTTTCATAACTAGTCTCCTCTACTAACTGTGGTCAAAATGACTTTAACGTAACAATAGATAAGTGGCACAGGGGGGGTACTCCCTATGATGGCCATCTTCTTTAGGCTTCAGGTATATGAAAGGGTAGGGATTTTACTTGTTGAAGTATATAAAAGGGTAGGGAAATCTGTCATTTGGGTCTGTGAAAGGGCCCAAAAGGGCTAAACAGATGAACTGTATAGCTTTATAAAGCCGAGAAAACGTTCTATATTTGTGATTGATTCCTATTTAAAAGACAGTGCATTTACAGCAGTCAAAAGGGGGCAGAGTTCTAAACAAGGTATGTGAAAGGGGTGCCATTGGTCAATAGAAGTTATACGAAAGGGGTACCTTTTTCGTGAAAAATGGTACTGATAAAAGGGTAAGGGGTTGGACCTCGGGGCGGAGCCTCCCCGTACAAACATTTGTTGAGTATCCCCCGGGAAACGGCAGCGTTATATGGCCGGTTTTTCCGAGTTAAAAAATTCCTTTTCAACAAACCAATCTGATTGCGTTTCGAGCAGTCCATGGTTTAAGATTCAAATGAATCGAAATCCGTTTGTCAAGTTATGTCATGTTTTTTTGGCGGAATAGTGTATAGTAGACCCATGGCAGACGGTTGTCATAGCAGGAACACTGAGAGTTCTTTGTAGAAGGAAATTCAGTGGAAGACCGCTGAGATCCACAAAATGGGTAGCTTTTTTTCGAACTTTAGTTGGTGGTATGGTGTGACTGAATGATATAACGAAGAAAAGGGAATGGTAGCGATAATTTGAAAATGAAAGATACGTGCGCCTTAAAAATATAAAATTTAAATGATAAAGTCCCAGAAAGGTAATGATGCAATCCATTACATGATTATCCGTTCATTCCTCCCCTTAAAAAATGTCCTTTTAGTGTTCATTTACCGTTTAGCTTTTTCGGACTGTGCTTAGCCGAGGCGATTGGTGTAGACAAAGTTCTAAATTTTGGGTCTGTGGATGAAATCCTAAGTTCGCGTGACGAGCAACCTTTATGGATTCTGAAACATATTTTTAAAACGTACTTGAACCGTGAAACGGGAGTCTGTAAAATTAATCATATTTTAACAAAAGTACTTGACCGTGAAACAGGAGTTTGTAAAACGCACAAACGGACGGTGGATGCGGACGGCGGACGGCGGACGGCGGACGGCGGATAACAATAAATGAATAATTAAATAAATGTATAAGATAAATATATAAGATAAATAAATAAATACGACAAATAAATAAAAAAGTAATAATTAGTTTTAAAATATTAAAAATATAAGTATCGGTCAGTGACATCCTCAGATTGTCGGCTATAAGCGATTATCTTTGTCCCTTTTCTTCCATTTCCTGCACGGAACCAAACAGAGCACGATATTATAGCTAATTTTCACATGAACAACCACATTAGGTCGCGGTACCCCAACCAGCTGATCCTCCAACGTCTGATCTGAAGAATCGCGGTTGAGTCTGTTCAAACACTTGGTACGCCAAAACCGAATATTTACTTATTCCTGGAATAAATTAAAATATTTATTGAAGCAAAAAGAAATCCAAATGATCTCGAGGTATCTCAAAGTAATTCCGGTCTCAATTCGTGAGCTTCGTGAGCACTTTTGGGACATTCCTGAGCGTCGCGAAGCCTTTACTTGGCGCCTCCGGCCAAGTAATAAGAGGTTGCTCGTAGTCTAGGTTTAAGACTTCGCTTTTATTGAGAATGAGTTAGCATGTCTGAGCTAAAACAATCAATCAAACAAAGAAAAAATAACTGGTACGGTAGCATTTTTTTCAACCCTGTTTTAATCAGTTTTGAGCAGTACACTTCCGTCGATGGATCATTTTAGATTCACATGAATCTGAATTCGGTTTCAGATTGTGTATTACTAAGCAAACTGAAGAGATCCTCAAATCGAACTGATCTTAACTTTCTGACGAACGTTTTTAGCCATCAGGACGTTTCTACAACGAGGTAATGTAAAGGGGAATGGGACAGGAAAAGAGAGAGCTAAAAAAAGTTAGAGATTCGTTGCTTTAACTGAACGAGGTCATTTTACAGGGTAACTAATATGCTTTACATAAACTTGTATTTCCTTTAAAATTCTAATTGGCATTTATTTCCATTTGCTCTCTTTCGGACTGAGATTAAGGTAATGGATTAATGTTAACCGTCACGAATATAGACATGTGACGGTTATCATGAATCCATTACCGAATGATTAGAGGCGATTAGGGAGCGAAAATATTTGTTCTATTAAAACTGTGAATTTGTGGATGACCGTCACGACTATAGAGATGTGACGGTTGTCATGAATCCATTACCGAGATTAGAGGCGATTAGGGAGCCAAAATATTTGTTCTATTAAAACCTCTTCAGCATTACCATTAACATGGATCAAAGCAACTGTTAATTCAAAACAAAAAACAAAAGAAAACAACAAAAAAAATCAGGATTTTTCTTGAATTTTGTTGTTTCTACCTTTACAAGCGACATGATGCATAAAGATCTCATAGCTTGGTTTGCTTCATTGATTACCAGATGGAAGCGACTAAAGTGAAAACGATCGCGGAGCAGCTGTTGCCTTCCCTCATGCAAGCTCCCTCCCGTCTCAGTTTCACGGGAAATGAGAAAATTGACATTTGAATTCCCAGAAAATTTCAACAAAAATAGAATCATAGGTTGTCTCCACTTTACATTAATTAGAACCCAAGTGAATTTAAAAATTTCATATTAATTGCAGAAAGTATTTTGTACTTCAAGGAAACCACTTGATATTTATAGAAGTTTTGTACAAGGGATAATCTTACTGATTCAACGTGTCGTTTCTTCTTTTCGACTTTAATGAGATGCAACCTAAAAGAACTTCAAAGTTTACTTATTGCTTAAAAAATTAATTATTTATTTCCTTTCTTTGGTTAAGTAAAACTCGGCAGCTCTTTAAGAGTCTTTAATTCCCCCCAAAACCTTTTTTCATTCTGAATTAAGCTGTGCGCTGAGTCAAAACCACCTCAGTTGGTATAATTAATATTAGATGATTTTTAATATGTGCAAACTATTCGATCTGAAACAGGACAATAAAACTCTCGTTTGTGACTTAGAAAACTTTCACTACGCTGAGGTTCGAAGTAACTCTATTCAAAACTACAAATTTACAAATCATGATTTACTTACTTCTGTGCCGCGGCGTACGTTCTGTTTGGCTTAAAACAATTTGACTTCAGTTGGTCAGTCTGTGGCTACTCTGGATTCGGGTTAGCAACCTAACACTTGTTTTCTCTTTGACACTGATTCCCTCTGCCTTAAAGTCAAGTCAGGACCGAATTTATAAAATAGCGTGGAGCCGATGATGTCAATCAATGTTCTTCACCCTTCAACTTAATTATTATTCATTCAAAATATTTCCTCATTTCTGTTTGGCCCAAATCCAGGGCCCGGTTGCATAAAACGTCCGTAACAACTACGGGTACACGTACGTGCACTCGTAACATAAGTCAGTTGAAATGAAATCACTTAAGTGGTCCACTTAGGGAATTCACTTAAGTGGTTGCACTTACGATTTTCGTAAGTGTTCACTTAAATGTCGTTTATGCAACAGAAATTGCGGGTGTTGCATAAAACTTTTTTTACGGGAAAAATAGCACGTATATTTACGGGACCTATGTAGGTCCCGTATCGTTACTGTTTTTACTAAATTTAACGAAATCTTTTACTGAGAAGTGAAAAAAAGTATTTTTCTTCACGTAATTCGTTCTAATGCGCTTTGTTAACCTCTGATGTACACTTTTGTGAAAAAAGAAGAAGAACTATCATTTTCAGTAGATATTGAAGAAAAATAACGTTTGCATGCAAATTTCATTTTTTGAGAGGCTTAAAAGTGTTCGAAACGACTTTTAACTTTCTTTACACTCACCGATGGTTAGCTTAAAAAAAAAAAGAGTGAATCATTAATAAAGTACTATATCAAGGTTACGTGTGCCCTTAAGTGAGCCCGTAAGTTACCACGTAAAACAGAAACTTACGAGAGTGCTAAGTGTGTTCCATGCAACACCCGTAAGTGTACCCTTAACGGATTCGTAAGTGACCTAGTTAAGTGAGCACTTAAGTGTAGGTTTTATGCAACCGGGCCCAGGAGCTTATTGTTCTAAACTGGAAGCTAGCGTTGACCAAATTTGGAAGAAGTTTTCCGATTAATAGCGAATAGCCAAATGCAAAGCGCAACGATTCTAAAACTGAATTGCATATATTCAGACACCCCGGGAGACTCAGACAATAACTAGAAAAAGTACTATAGAAAGCACTGGTACACACAAGACAGTTTTCCTTATAACAAAAGTCCTTTCTTTTCAACAAGCTATGGAAAGAGACTGCAAAGCATTGCTGATGGGGGAAATGCAGTACATATTTACTCTAGGTATCCATTATATATGAAAATATTTGTATAGATAATAGCGTGATATTTGGCATAAATACCACGAGTGATATTTCAAAATTGTTACACTTAATTTCACGAGCCTTTAGGCGAGTGAAATTTGAGACAATTTTGAAATATCACAAGTGGTATTTATGCCAAATATCACATACAAATCATGCTATTATTTTTTTATACTACTACTCGCAAAAGGTTTGTAATTTTCACATGTGGGTAAATCAAATTAAGCTGAAATACCACTGCTCTAAGCCAATCAAAATGCAGAAATTTCTCATGTAGTAGTATGAAGCCTGTTATAACCTTTAAAACAAGTTTCCTCGCACTGTTATTCGATGTCACCGCAAAGAATGGATCGCCGTCGACGCCTTACGATTAGATTAATGCTTGTTGCCGTGAGAATTTCACGGTCAAAATACCGGAAACGTAAACATTAGTGCACTTCACTGACCGGGGAAAAAGCCCGTCTGAGGAATTTCTCTCGCCCACTTACGAAACCAGCTTGACCTCAGGCGATCGAGCTTAAGTGCAGCCTGATTCTTCTCACGGACGGTCCAGGTAGCTCGCGAAACGTCAAGAAGAGCAGGTAAGTGAAACTTGCTGTGTTATTTTCGTGATTTGCTTGTTTGCTTGTTTATTTTGCTACAGAAAGAGAGGCAAATATGATTGTGGAATATTATTTTCTGTGCTACTCGACTTCTCCCCTCTAGCTGTTAAAAGCTGAATTATGTAAAAGACCAATCAAGAAAGTCTGCGGAATAGTCTCCTGAATTCCAGATGCCATGCCCTCGTCGTATACGCCCTTATGTAAATGAAATCGACTCTTTCCTCGAAGAATAAGATACGAAACCGATCTTTCCTGATTCGAACCGTGATCTGCAATTTTGATGATCTTTCGACAGAATAGAGTAGTGGAGTACTATTAAACGAAATTCTCGAGCCATTATCTTTTCTCTGTGATCGCAATGTGTTGTTAGGTTTTTAAAGGAATACTGACGCACACTCTAAATCTTCACCGATAGCCTAGCCCCGCCTTTCGATATTTAAACCACTCACAACTCATGATTCTTACAATCGCTATGGCGGAAAAGCGTTTAGCTGGTCTATGAATCTTCCTGTATACCATGAACGTTATACTGGACTGACCTCATCTCATGCCTAACTGCGTGTACTGAACCGTTTTTAACAAAAAGTTGCACATGAAATGGCGCTAAAAATATTTCTATTTCGTTTGATTCATTAAAAATTAAGGTTTTATCCACTCTTAAATATACGAGTGAACCACATTAGTCAGAGTAAAGACAAATGATAACTTTAAATTTTTTCGCTTTCTTTGTTTGTGGGAGTGTTTGTCTCTGTATTGTTTTAAACTTCTTAATATATGGCCTAATTAAAATTTAATTCTTCTAGTGAAGACTCTTGTCGCTATGGCTACCAGAATTGACAGTTAAAACTGCAGCTTCTCACGTGCACCAGATCCGTTTCGCATGTGCAGTAATTTCTTCAACACTTCGTCAGTTTGAGGCAGCGCTTGCTCCAGAGCGGAGAACTGGGCACGACACACTTTACGCCTTTCCAGGATATCCTGCTTTTCTTCTAAGAACTGGATCAAGTCTTCTTGTTCCAAGGCGTGCTCAAGGTCATCCACGAGTTGTGTGATGAAAAAATGAAGAATGCAGCGGGGAACTGTATCGCAGACGTTCATTTTGATCACGTTGAAGCAGCGTACAACATTCCTTTTGACCCTCTTTACATCTTCGAGCTCCTGAGCAACAGAAATACACCTGTTATCTGTTATATTTCATCCGACTTAGCTCAACTGACTTTTCAAGGGCCAGGCATACCTCCTGTAACGTTTCTAGCTCATTCCCTTAAACAAAATTGAAGAAAAACGCCAACTTTTGTTCCGTAAAATGTTAAAAAATAAACAGAACTACAACTCCTTGAGACTTGAGTTTTGATTTGAACTGTCACGTGATAGCATTTCATCGAATGACTTGAAAGTTAGATCCAGTCAACAAAAGCGTAATAAATAGTACTATATGTGGGAGCACTGCTTCTAAAAAGCTTTACTGATTTGCATGGTCAAACTATAAGTTTCAAAACAGATTCAAACATTAGAAACAGTTAACAGTCTTTGAAAAAGAACAAAAGACACGAAGAAAGTACTTCAAAGGAGGTTTAATTTGAATTGAACTGAATTGAATGGTCAGACAAGGGTTTTCTACACAGGCTCATGAAGATGGAAAAGGCGGCTCAGAATACTCGTCTCATTTGAATGCAGATATGTTTTTGAACTACTGAGAGCTCACCTTATAATTTCCTCGTGAATTTCGGCCTTCAACCTCTTCCATCAGCTCACTTGGATAAAGCTTTCTCGCGAGATACTTCATGTGGGACATTGTCCTTGACGTCATGCAAGGGTGGGTTTTGCCATTGAGGGCGAGAATAGCTTCCCATGAGCTTAGGTCATCGGGAAACGGAACTGCAGCGAACACCACATCAATGCTCTTCTTCTGCATCTCGAGAAACTGCTGAATGAACTGAATGGTCTGCTCTCGTTTTGTGTCAAAAATTTTGCTCACTACCTTGGCCTCGACCACTTGCTTGAGAGTTGGGAAATTAGACAAACTTTTATTGATTGCATCTTGCACTATTGTGCTTAGAGTTTTCTCCACATTGTTGACCAGACGGGTCGATATGGGAATCAGTTGATCTACTGGACTTTGGACTAGTTCATCGATAGTCTTGGACGTTGTTCCTGTGAACACAAGAAGATAAGTGTCATTTAGAACTGAATGAGGTCTATAAAAGTAGTTCAATCAGAGGGAATGAATAGCGCTTTTTAAAGTCAGTTCTTAAGACCTATTTCATGCAAAGGCAGAGTTGTTACCTTTAACTTTCATAAATTTTAATATTTTACTAATATGCTGTTAATTCACTCATTGTTAAGAAAATTTACTTAGAAAGTTATTAGCGTTTGAAAACTGAAATTGGTGTTACGAGGTCACTGTTGGCACCAATTGCTAACAAAAGGAACCTTACGAAACTACGACGGCGACGGCAACGGGAACGTCAAAAAAGCAATAGGTTTAATAAGCAAAACAACAACTTTGCACGTGCATCACGCTTTTTTGTACATTTCTTTGCAGTTCCTGCAAAACTACGACGTGAAATGACCAAATCTTAAGGCCCTGTCCACACGTATCCGTTTTGAGCTGAAAATGCAACTTTTTCTTTACGGATACGGCTTCCGTCCACACGTATCTGATGAAAACGATCAATGAAAACGCTGTTTTCACGTGAACGTGTGGACGGACGAAAACGTAGGTTTTCGAATACGATGATGTAATACATCATTTACTACTATCAAAACGCATGCTCTGTAAGGGATGCTCTAGTATTTCTATTGTTTTGCATTTTCGTATGGACGGGCGAAAACGATTCGAATACGCTTCGTATGGACACGCATTTTTTGGAAAACGGAGGAAAAAATCTTCGTTTTCAAACAAAAACGGATACGTGTGGACGTAGCCTAAGTTTACTTGGGAACGGGAAGGGCAAGGCGATAAATTCTACCATCTCTGTCAGAACTCGGGCGCAGTCCCTTCTCTTCAGCTGCAACCCAAATTCCCTCCAGTCTTTTAAGCAACTGGGCCCCTTGGAAAATCGCAAAAAAAGTGAAAAAATGGGAAGTCTATTTTTTCAGCGACATTTTCGTGGACGTCGCTATTGTCGGATCGTAAGGTCCCTAAAATTTCACTGGGCGCTTAGAGTTTTTAAAGAAAATTAGCTCATTATCTTGAGACAAATCATAAAACAAAACAAAACAAAAAAAGCCCGAAGCGTTTGACCGCAACGCTGACATAAAATGACTTGTAGTGTCCGTCCCCATACCCACAAACTGTTACTTTGCGCCCACTTTACTTGAACGACGAGGACGGTTTGTACGGTTCTGAAAACTAAAACAAAAGGTAAATAACAATAAATACTAGAAATACCTAGCGAAAAGAAAAGCGAACTGGAACTTACGTTTTTGTCCTTTGATAACGGCTACAAAACACGATAAACCGTATAAAACTGTGCTCCGAAAACGATTTTACCGTAAGACATTTCTTTCGATTGAGCACATGTTTTCCTTTTGCTCTCACAACGCATTATGGGGTGGAATACCAAACCGTGCGTGACGCCACGCGTGTGTTCTTCGAGTCGTAACGTAACGGCAGTAACACAGGGGTATCGATCTTTAAGACTTCGAAGAGTCTTTTTGAAGTTTACGCTAATACCTGGAAATCCTGTGCTACTCGCAACTGGCACAGTACTACTTCCTTTGTATGACTCATAAAGTAGTTTTTGCAGCAGCAGGCTGTTTTCACTACTGTCACCAAGAGGAGCTGCCACGCCCTCGAGTTTCCTTTGCTGTTTTCGTACCTCATCATCACTTCGCTTGACCAGGGGGTCTACCTAGATTTGGAAAAAGGTTTCTTTCAAAAATCAAACAGACATAACTTTCCTTTCGAAATCTTGGGGCTATGAGTTGAAACAAACTCCTGACACCGCCCTTTCATTTTTCCTTGGTACAATTGGCGACAAAATTGGTTGAGACACTTTGGCCAAAACGACATATCAGAATCATGTTTTACTCTTTCTAATCAAAAATAGTCCAAACCACCTTTCAAGGGTACCCTTTGCCCCTCCCCCCATGTTGTACCGCTGGTCATGAGGTTTGTGGGCAGCACCAAGCCACCCAATATTGACAACGGGGGAGGGGAAGGGGGCTGTCTTTATTTAGGGTACCTCAAAACACCTCTTTTTATGACAGTGCCTCAACACTTTTGTCGCGGATAGTTCTTTGTAGTAAGTGGCAGGTCTCAAATGTATCGTAAGTAATCAATAATGAGAGATTTAATTGGCACTATCTTTTCGCCCACCTTGAAAACAGCGTCGTGAAATTTGTTAAACAATGTTCGCACTTGCTCTCCTCCTACAATGTCGGACGTGTTGTTAAAAAGTAGCGTCTTCAGCTGGCATATGAGGGCTTGTTTAACTTTCATTACAAGCGCTCCTTTGCCTTCACTCGACCCAGGTACTTCGCTATGAGCCAGACCTTTGAGTTCTGATTCCACCTAGAAACAGCAATAAGACGTTTAATTAGCGGGTGTAAGTGAATCGGGGCTTAAAAAGGAAAATATAGCACATATAAAATGACCCTGCGAACAAAGTTCAAAAGTTCTATACACGCGATATTTGCGGTTGAACGGGTGACGTAAATTACTTTTGGGATACTATACTCAGATACTCAGATTGTTCTGATTGTTAGATAAAGTTAAAAGGGAGGAAGTCATTTTTCTCATCTCCTACCTTTGCCTTTCGTTCCCTCATTTCGCGCACTAAGACTGGAATTTCAGTGATCATTTTTTGGGCCAGGAGTGAGATCATGGTATCCATGAGCTTGTCAATTCCACACAGCTGAAGAATGTTTTTGTATTGAGGATGACGCGCGAACCACTCCTTTTCCTTGACACGAGTCATCTCTGCGTCCCAGTCCTTTTCTTTCTCGTCTGTACCATCTTTTCCTGTTTGTTGACAAAATGAGTAGAGAACAGTTTTAGGGCTCTCCTTTAGTTTTCATAAAATTAAAACTCTTAAAAAATAACTATTTTTCTAGAAAAAAACAGTTAATCTAACAGTTCGAAAATTGATTGAATCAAGAAAAAGACGATGTCAGAAGCAAATAAGCCAGAGCGAGCTACTCCCATACTGGATCTATGTCACAGCACTTTTTTAGACCGGTTTTTTTTTAGGTACATTTAAAAGAACTTTTTCTTGTAAAAATGGAAGTTTTGCTTCGCCTAAGTGCGCATTCAAATAATAACATACCAAAGAGTAAAACTAAACGTCATTAAAAGTTCATTAATACCTTTGTTTAGGTTTGTATAGTTTCTGACTGGTTTGTGTGACTTGAAAGATACTAATAATAATTCTAAAAATAGACTGATTGGTGAAAACGCCTTGACTGCTCGCTGCAGGTTATGGGCTCCTGGTGATATGCAAAGAAATTTAAACTAACAACTCCTATTGTACCTCTTAACACAATGAAGCGACCGTCCTCCAGTGTAAAACTTGACTTGTTTAATGCTACTTTTACGCCCATGTCATCTGTTTCTCTCAGCCTGTCTGGTTTAGTCAGTACACATATGGTCCGCTGCCTGAAATCTTTAGCCTTTCGCATGACCAGGTTAATAGCACTGTCTCCTGTGGGGTCCCCTACTTCGGAAACTATCACGATGATGCTCTTTGTGTTCTTCTCAATGTAGTCTAACACAAGAGATTGGGTTGCCTGGTTCATCCGAGGGTCGTCGTTGGCGAAGTGTGCGCCGGGAAGATCGACTAAAGTCAAGGTGGTGAGGTTAGGACCTGAGGCAGACATATTGAAAGTGTTAGCAGGGTGGTACCTCACGGTACCAGAATAGTACTAGAGACTTTTTTTCCGGCCCCTGACGAAGGTTAATTTTGTCTAACTGAAACATTAAGCGAGAAAAAAACATTTTATTTGTTTGATCAGCTTGTATTTTGTCTAGTACCAGAGACAATGCTCAGAAAATCTCTGACCGAGTAAAGTGTTCCAACAAAACGAGGACAAGGCACCTTAAAGATCAAACGTGTAGTTCTAATGACCGAATTAAAGGTAACCTTCTTTCCATCATCAAACATTATCATACCTTGAAGGGTCACATTAACTGGGGTCTTGGATATAGGAGTTCCTTCTTCTTTGGGAAGATGACCCGCAACTTGTTTAAGGAAATCCTCCACTTGATCATCCGTGGGGTTTTCTACCTCTCCTCCAATACCCTGGCACGTATCACATCTTACTTCCACGATTGTCTTGGGACCATTTCGGAGATTCAGAATGATGGGGTATGTAGTCCGCGCTTGAAGAGTGTTGGCTGTTTCGTTTCGTCGCATGGGCAGAAGATATCGCCCGATCAGACGGTTGATAAGCGTTGTCTTTGCCATGTTTTGTCGACCGACCATGACTAAATGTGGAATATCAAATGATTTTCGAAGGGTATCGTTGCTTATCATGGATTGTATAAAATCCAATACACTACCGAACTCACTGCTTCTGCCATATTTGGACACTGGTGACTCAATCTCGCTTGACATATCAAAATTAAAGGGCTGTGGAGAATAAAATAACACAGTTCGTTGGTAAATAGGCGATCAGTACATGAAGTTTTGATGCATGAGAATGACCAGTTTTATAATATCCCTTTTCTTTATTGCACATTTCCAGGGTTGAGAGGAACAGGGGGTGGAAGCACGGCACAATATAGGGAGGGAGAAGTAGAGGAGGCGGGAGAGAAAAGAGCAGAAGAAGTGAGTTCTAAAGGGCGGAAAGCGGAGAAATAGGTGGAAATTACACAACGATGCTTTACGTTTCGTAAGGAGAAAGGACTAAGGAGAGGAAGCTAAGAAAAAGGAGCGGGAGTTGGAGATTCAAGGTTCCGGGGGGTGGGAGATTTGGAACACCCTCTGTCCTCCTGCACTATTCGATCTGATCGAGGCCTCATAAGTGTATTCTACTACGTAAGAAAAGCTGCAACCACCCAGAGTTTTCTAAACGGTCTATTTATTGTCTATTTAACAATTTAATGGAACTATCCATTATCAAATCTGTAATTATATTTGAAATTTCACTTTCTAATTGACACTGGACAATGCAGTCATAAATCAACACGACCCAGTTTCGGGTCCATTTGAACCCACGATTGCTTTTGCTTTCTCATGGACCGTTCTGAACTGTCAGTTTGGATTTAATAACAGAACTCGGTCTCTGAGAAAATGTTCAAAACTTTGGTCACCCTGCATGGATAAGGCTAATCGGCTTTCGTAACTGGGCCCAGACAGGCCGCAATCATAACCTGAGCGCATTATAATTGATTTTATCTAAATTTGTTGGTATCGGTGTAGCACCACAGATACCACTGATAAACTATCATAACTTGATAACGTAAATGGCTGGCTTAATATTTGCTCATGGTAATATCATCAAGGCGGAAATGACGTAATGTACGAGGGTGTTACCCTACTAAATCTATTAATAACCAAATCACGGTAGTGCTTTGAAACATCTCGGGTTATCAGCCGGACAAATCGAAAGGGCCGCGAGCTACAGAAGATTCATCATCTCTTTGGCAACCGCAGGGATAATTCTAGCTGGCCCAGATTAAATGCATTGAGTTTAATCTTTCGCATCACAGAAGATGTTTTATACGTTCGAATCTCTCATTTTGGGCTTGTATCGTCTGCATTTGCACCCATATCACTAGGGCAAAATAAACACTATTCCTTAGTTTAAGCAATATTGATGTGAAGCGCTGAGATAGTGTTTAGTGAAAACTTAATTTAGCGAAACTATCAATAATAGCTAGACTACAGCAGTTCTTAAAATGGCTACCGTACCACTACTCACAGTTTCACCTGCGCGTTGACTTTTCCAAGAATTTCAGTGTACCGTATGCCTTTCTTCACAGTTTGCGAGGACGATGACGCGAAATGGAAATTTATACCAGACACACTTATCTTTTATTACTGGGAATCTTTTAGCAGCTTTCTTGGAAAACCTGAGAGGCACATTTTGGCACCAGATCCTCATCAGCCAAGGAGTGAATCGTTTGAATTCCTTATTGCTGTGACAAATGTCACATTGACTTTTACTGCTCAAGACATAGGTTTCTTCACATTCAGTATGGCCTAGTTTGAGCGGGTCTCTGCACTGAAACGGCACCTTTTCTTTTAAATTCAACTGTTTTTTTTCTTGACATTCCCATGAATCTAAATCCGGTTTCGGGTTGTGGCGCTAACCGGCGTGGTAGATCGTTAGCACATGCTGGCTGGGAAGCTCAAATGTAGGCTGAGTTCCACAGATTGGATAGTTCTTGTTACCGTTATGGTGTTTTAAGAATAAATTGATGTAAGAAAGAAGCTAGGGGGAATGTAAAGGATAATTCGGGCCTCGAAAACGAGTGTTTTTACTTTATCAGTCAGAAATAGGTAGTAGACTACTAGGCATGCACGATTATGCGCTAAATGCAATGTCTCAATATTTGGCATTAGTTTTACGTTAGCGGCTGTTTTCCTAAATGTCTTAGGGTCATATTCTGGGAAATTCAAAGGAAGCTTGGTGGGTGGGTAATCCAACTTTATTGTGTAAAAAAACAAAACAAAACAAAACGTGCCCTTCATTAAGACGAAACCCATGTTCCCTCGACCTATAGCCCACTCTACTTAATTCAATTTAGATTGCTCTAGCGATTGGCAATTGACAACTGGGCATATGAAACCCAAGGCAATGCTTTGCTTGAGTCACCACTAAACAATAGCTTACCAGTGCGTAATTCTCAATGTCCAAAGCAGCCTTTATTGAATCAGCTATATAACGATTTTATAGTCTTGATCCATCAAGAACAAGCGACTCATGATCAATTGAAAACTAACTGCCTGGAACAGGTTAGCTCTTTGTAACGCCCTTCCGCTTTTTCTCCGAAAATAATGACCAGTCGACCTTTGAATTCCCAGAATGACTTAGACTCTTGAGTACCACAGTTTCTTTTAACTGGTTTGGTGACAATATCCACTCTCAATTTCCGATTTCCACAGATTTATAGTTTAAGAACTAGTTGATAGAATTGTTTTAAAAAGTCAAAACATTTTTCCCCCTTCTGTGTTTATTTTATTAATCATCTTGACCTTTTCCCCTGATTCTCTACATTGCATTGATATTGTTGGAGAATATTGATTTTGATCACTTCTAGGACTTACAGAGTAAAACTAACGACATTACACTTATAATTTTAGTTAACATCATGAACACCAACCATACTGGGCTGACATCTCATGCCTGGCAGAGAAGGAGCGATTCCAACAAAATGCAAAATACAAGATGCTGCTGAAAAAACTATTTTTTCATTTCACTGATAGGATCTTCATTGCCAGTTTAAAATATTTTGGTGAACTATCTATTCATTCGGTAAGTAAAAAAAACCCTGATAACTCTCATCTTGCCTTTCGTTGTTCCTGAGTGCGCGTTTTTGTGCACGTACTACTTTATTTTTTTTAATATACAGCCTAATTTAATCTTAATATTTCTATTGATGACTTTTGTCGCTTTGTCTTGCAGAGTTGACATTTAAAACTGCAACTGCTGACGTGCGCCAGATCCGCCCCGCATTCGCAGTAATTTCTTTAACACTTCGTCAGTGTGAGGCAGCGCTTGCTTCAGAGCGGAGAACTGGGCACGACACACTTTACGCCTTTCCAGGATATCCTGCTTTTCTTTCAAGAACTCGACCAAGTCTTCTTGTTCCAGGGCATGCTCGAGGTCATCCACCAGTTGAGTGATGAAAAAATGAAGAATGCAGCGGGGAACTGTATCGCAGACGTTCATTTTGATCACGTTGAAGCAGCGTACAACGTTCTTTTTTACCTTCTTTATATCTTCGAGCTCCTGAGGAAAAGAAATTAGATACACCTGTTTAATTCATCTTAACAGACTCTCCTAAGGGCCTGAAATCAAAATTGAAGGAGAACACTGACTTTCGTCATGTAAAATATTGTAAAATAAGTAGGAGTATGTGAAAGAACTAGAAAGAACTCTAATTTGAATGGTCACACGACAGAATTTTATCCAAAGACTTGAAAGTTAGAACCAGTTAATATAGCATAATTAATAGCTCCATGCATGCGGTAGTTCTTTCAAATCTGAATGGTCAAACTATAGTTTCTAATCCACAGATTCAAAAGTTAGACTGAAACAGTTCACAATCAAGGAAAGTGCGGTGTAAAAATACTTAAAAAGAGGTTTTAATTGAATGGTCGCTCTTAAGGGTATTGCTCACTCTCAAAAGATGAAATGACTACAAAGCCAGTTTAGATTCCCAGCCTAATTTCCATGCATGTCTGTTCTGAAACTACTGAGCTAACCTTATAACTTCCTCGTGAATTTTGGCCTTCAATCTCTTCCATCAGTTCTTTGGGATAGAGCTTTTGCGCCAGGTCCTTCAGGTGGGACGTTGTCTTGGACGTGTTGCAAGGATGACGGAATGAGTCACGAGTCCTGCTATTGTAAGCGAGCGTGGTTTCCCACGAGTTCAGCTCATCCGGAAATGGAACTGGAGCAAACACATCATCAATGCTCTTCTTCTGCATCTCGAGAAACTGCTGAATGAACTGAATGGTTTGCTCTCTTTTTGTGTCGAAAATCTTGCTCACTACCTTGGCCTCGACCGCTTGCTTAAGAGTTGGGAAACTGCACAAACTTTTATTGATTGCATCTTGCACTATTGTGCGTAGAGTTTTCTCTACGTTGTTTACTAGACTGGTGGATATGGGAATTAGTTGATCCACGGGACTTTGGACTAGTTCATCAATAGTCATGGAAGTTGTTCCTAGTGTGAACACAAGGAGATAAGTGTCATTTAAAGATGAATGAGATCTATAAAAGGTCTATAAAAGTAGTAGAGGGTATGGATAGCACTTTGTAAGCCAGCCAGTTCTTTTTATTTCAGTTCTTAAGGCTAAGAAAAATACTTCAAATGCAGGGTTGTTACCTTTACTGTGCGTAAAGCCGTTTAATAACGTACTGTTAATTCATTTATTGTTGAGAACAATTACTTAGAAAGTTATAAGCGTTTGAAAACTGAAACTGGTGTTACGAGGTTACTGTTGGCGCCATTTGCTAACATAATTTCACTTGGGCGCTTAGAGTTTATGAAGAAAATTAGCTCATTATCTTAAGACAACTGATAAAACTAAAGAAAGCCTCAAACGTTTGACCGCTGTACTGAGATAAAATGACTTCCAGTGTCCGTCCCCCTACCCCAAAACCGTTAATATGCGCTTTCTTTAACTTTCTTTCTGAATTTTCTTTTTAAGCATGTATGAAAATCGCCCGGCTGTCTCAAGAGACTATTCATGCTTATTGCCCCTCTATATTCTTTGGGTCCAAACCATCATCTATATATCTGTCGGTGATTGGTATAGGAGATTTCTTTTATTTCCTCCTTTTGAAACTTCTGAGCCATAACAACGACAAGGGCAAATAGTCAGTTCCTGGGTCGCGTCTATCAGGGGTATCGATCTTTAATTTCGGAGTGTCTTTCCGGAAGTTTACGCTAATACCTGGGAATCCTGTGCTACTCGCAACTGGCACAGTACTTCTTCCTTGGTACGACTCATAAAGTAGTTTTTGCAGCAGCTGGCTGTTTTCACTGCTGTCACCAAGAGGAGCTGCCACGCCCTCGAGTTTCCTTTGTTGTTTTCGTATCTCATCATCATTTCGCTTGACCAGGGGATCTACCTAGATTTGAAAAAAAGGTTTCTCTCAAAAAACAATAATATAACTTTTCTTTCGAACCTTAGGGTAGCAAGTTAAACGAAACTCCTGACACCGCCCTTTCATTTGTCCTTGCTATAAATGGCGACAATTAGTTAAGACACTTCGGCCAAAACGACATAACAGAAAATATTTTTCCTTTTCTAATAGGAAATTTATTTCTGAAAGAAATAAATGGTTTTATGCTTAATGTGACTGATTAATGTGTCATTTCTCCAGTTACTGGGGAGGGGGCGTTCCTGCCATCCGGGACATTATATATTGTGTTTTTAAGACATGAAAGCGAGGCACAAGGCCTCTCTGCTCACTGCAACAAGAAAGTTGGAAAACATTTTTCCCTCCCTTCCCTCCCGTTTTGCTCCACTTTCATCTCCCGGATGGCGGGTGTGCCCTCCCCTTTGCTGGGATAAATCTTCTTGTGTATCTGGACTCTCCTAGCTTGATATGCTTAAATGTAATAAACGGCCACTCTTGTGGCCAAATTTATCCCAAACTGGAATTGTCATTATTGAGTATCCCAGCAAACAGAGCTCACCCAAAGAAAGACTCCACCAACAGCAATAACTGACTCAATAATACTATCTAAAGGAACATGGAGCATAAAAAAAACATAAACACCTTTTTTCCCCTTGTCAATGTTGTACCGCTGGTCACGAGGTTTGTGGGCAGCACCAAACGACCCAACAACACCCAACAAATCAATAATTAATGAATAATTAAAGAATTAATTGGCACTATCCTTTCGCCTACCTTGTATACAGTGTCATGGAATTTGTTGAACAATGTTCGCACTTGCTCTCCTCCTCCAATGTCGGATGTGTTGTTAAAGAGAAGCGTCTTCAGCTGAGTGATGAGATTTTGCTTGAGTTTCATTACAAGCGCTCCTTTGCCTTCACTCGACTCAGGTACTTCGCTATGGGCCAAAAGTTTGAGTTCCGATTCCACCTAGATATAGCAGTGAGATGTTATTATCGCGTGTGTTACAGGGGCGTAGCCAGGATTTTTCAAAGGGGGGGGGGGGGGGGGAGTCACAGACAGGAACACCACCCGGGGATCGCCGACTATATATGGTTTATACCGCTGCTCTCCCTCGTGTATCAGGCGGCTCAGTCGTATTATCGCGGCATGAAGGCCCATATTGACTAAAGACAAGAGCCGTTGACGAAAATACTTTACAGAAAAACAAATTTTAAAAAAGTGGGCTTTTCAACAATGGCTTTTACGGCCAAGATATTGTCATGGGGTTTTCGCCACCTGAATATTGTAGGTTGTTTGCTCAAAAGAAGGTCTACCAAGGGGGGGGGGGGGGTCACGGGCACCCCAGGTCCCCCTTTAGCTACGCCCCTGTGTTACGCACTGGTGTATCGCTTAAATTGAAAATAAAGCACAATTGAAAAGCAACGACCCAGTGAACAAAGCACAAAAGTTCCATATACACGATATATATACACGGGGTTCATCAGGTGACCTAATTTGATTTTTGAGGTACTCGGAAGTGGCTTATATGTGTCGCTGAGATTGTTGGGTAAAGTTAGACCCCTTACCGGGTGGAGAGAGGCCACCCACTCTGCCGCGGCCGTCTCAACTTTAGCGAGCGTTTATAAGAAACAAATTGATCTCTTTGCCCGAGTCAACAGCTCTCGCGCATGCGCTGATTGTTTAAAACAACGCTGGCGCATGCTCTGATTGTAAACGCTTTGCCACGTTTTCAGGAGGAAATGCATGATAAACTGGCTCGCCAAGGGTGGCTCGGTTAGGCGGGTGATCCTTCTACCAGGGGCATCCTTCCTTCAATATAAACATTTAGACGTCATTGTTTTCATCTCCTACCTTTGCCTTTCGTTCCCTCATTTCACGCACTAAGACTGGAATTTCAGTTATCATTTTTTGGGCCAGAAGTGAGATCATGGTATCCATGAGCCGGTCAATTCCACACAGTTTAAGAATGTTTTTGTATTGTGGATGACGCGCGAACCACTCCTTTTCCTTGACACGGGTCATCTCTGCGTCCCAGTCCTTTTCGTTCGCGTCTGTGCCATCTTTTCCTGTTTGTTGGCAGAATGAGTGGAGAAAAGCTTTAGTTCTCTCCTCTTTCATAATTAAAACTCTTAAAAAACAAATAATTTGTAAGAGACAAAAAAAAAACCCTAATTATTCCGAATTTTAAAAAGGATTTTGATTGAATCTAGAGAAAAGACATTGTGTACCACCGTCCAACACCAGGAGCTCGGGCTCCTACTAATTTCTCTTTCCTTTTGGAATGTTCTCAGCCATAAAAATCGCTGCAAACGATATAGCCTGAGTATCGGAGCCACCTTTGGGGTTATGGGAGAGTTGTTTCTCCCCTCTTCGCATGTCTATTCCTATTCCCTCAGAAGCACCTGAAACTCAGACTTAAAACGTTATGAAAAAAGCCTATAAGCTGGAGCGAGCTACTCCTCAGTACTAGGTCCATGTCACAGCATTTTTCATGGACCAGTTTATTTTTAGGTACATTTAAAAGAACTTATTCTCGCGAAAATGGAAGCTTTGCTTCGCCCAAGTGTGCATACAAATCACAACAAACCAAAGAGGAAAACTAAACGTCAATAAAAGTTCATTAGTACCTCTTTTAAGTCTTTATAGTTTCTGACTGGTTTGTGGGACTTGAAAGATATTCTAAATTCGCGCCAAAATATTTCTAAAAATAAACTGATTGGTGAAAACACCATAACACGAGTAGATGAAAGTTGCTCGCTGCAGGTTATGGGCTCCTGGTGATATGCAAAGAAGATTAAAGAAACAACTGCTATTGTACCTCTTAACACAATGAAGCGACCGTCCTCCAGGGTGAAACTTGACTTGTTTAATGCTACTTTTACGCCCATGTCATCTGTTTCTCTCAGCCTGTCTGGTTTAGTCAGTACACATATGGTTCGCTGCCTGAAATCTTTAGCCTTTCGCATGACCAGGTTAATAGCACTGTCTCCTGTGGGGTCCCCTACTTCGGAAACTATAACGATAATACTCTTTGTGTTCTTCTCAATGTAGTCTAACACAAGAGACTGGGTTGCCTGGTTCATCCGAGGGTCGTCGTTGGCGAAGTGAGCGCCGGGAAGATCGACCAAAGTCAAGGTGGTGAGTTTGGGACCTGATGCAGAGGACAAGAAGAAGGGTGAGTCACCCTAATCTCGAGTCAATTCGCGTCATGCAAGTGAGTGCAGGATGCTTAGAACTGCTGGAGGTGTCCTAGACGGATTTCCTGACAAGCTTGGTGGGTTGGCTAGACTGTTCCAGCCGTTCAGATAGTGGAGCATGGTGCGAAGTTGGAGAGAGAGAAAAAATAAGGACGAAGAGAGGGAGAGGAAGAGGAAAGAGTAAGTAGCGCCCCTCCGATATTTTCTAAGGGAAACGTTCTGAAGACAAGCTTGCTCGTTAAAGCAAACATATTTGTCAGTCCCTTGGCCCTTGGTTGTATCGTCATTGCAATGTGCCTGAGACTTTTTTTTCATCCCCTGATAAGGGTTGGTTTTGTCTAACTAAAACAATAAGCAAGAAAACAAATATTTTTTGAAGCTGTTCAGTCAGCTTGCATTCTTAGCACTGGAAAAACGTGAAACTTTGTCCGCGCAAAGTGTGCTAAGACAACGGAGGGAGATAAGTAGGGACTTATCATGGAATGTGAAGTAAGGAAATCTGTAGTTCAGTATTTGAAGTAAACGTAGCCAACTTTATCGATTATCGAAGAGAATTTGCTTAGTCCCGATACAGGGTCTTCCCATTCCTGTTCGGTCAAAGAATTTCCGAGACGAACTGCTGCACCACTAGAATCGAAACCTATAGACCGCGCGGTATATTGAGGCCTTAATTAAGGTGGCTCGACTGGATTTTTTGGGGTTGATACCTCCCAAGTTTGAGCATTAACTACGTCGGCATGAGTAAAGATATGGAAAAAAGGTTACCACAACTGTATTACATAAAGATGAAAATGTCTTATGAGCTGGGTTTTATTGCAATCGGAGTCGCCATGGCAACGTAATGACGCCATTACGTTTTTCATTTATCGTTGTGTTTCTCTGTACCAGGAGTTTTTTGAAGAAATCGCTTAAGGGAGTATGTGCCTGCCATAATTGCCTCCATTATAGCAAAGTTTGAAGAAATTCTATGAGAGCGTTTTCGAGATATTTCGAAATGCAGTTTTAAGAATCATCAAAGTAGTGAAATAGCATGCTAGCCGCTCAATTCGCTAATATTTTAAGAAAATGATAAGCTTTGGGAACGCGGCTTCATCTCATAGTAGATTGATTCCATTGAAAAGTGCATACAAAAGAAAAGGGGAATTGCTCAGGGCGATCGCGTGTAAGAAGAATTTTATTAACTCGCATTCAGCTGCTTTTGATACAGTTTTTGGAGGTAATTTGTTCCATGCCTAAAAATTTCGCATTTTTCCATAAACCGCTCGATAAATTTTTTTATAAATTCGACAATCCCGAGATCAATCGTCAAGAAATATTCCCTGCAAGTTTTAAGAACATTGAAAACAGGGAAGGCTTTTAAATAGGGACTCAAACATAACCAATTTTCCCCCCAGATTTTGTGTTTACAAGTGAGCGTCCTCATTATTCACTGCCATTGTTTTCAAGTTTCATATGCACGTGCACAACTAGCAAAATATATAAATTTGCATCAAAAAGAACTCTCGATTACTTTCCGAAGAAATATCCGGTATATGCTAATAATTGGCTTGTCGTGACAGATAGCAGTGAGAGCCGAAACGGTGAACGTCACGGCTCATCGTGTAGGATGCAATACTTAATTATCTTACCCGGGTTATAACATCACAGAAACTCTCACAAAGAGTTGCTCTGATGTTATAATGTATCACTAACCTCTTTATCCGTTAATTAGCATATCCCAGAGATTTAACCGAGGGTCCTTTTTGATACAAATTCTATCTTTTTGCTAAATGTGCACGTGTATATGAAACTTGAAAACAATGCCAGTGAATAATGAGGACGCTCGCTTGTAAACACAAAATTTGGGGGAAAAATTGGCTATATTTGAGGCCCTATTTAAAAGCCTTGCCTGTTTTCAATGTTCTTAAAACTTGCAGGGAATATTTCTTGACAATTGATCTCGGAATTGTCGAATTTATAAAAAAATTTATCGAGCGGTTTTTGGAAAAATGCGAAATTTTTAGGCAAGGAACAAATTACCTCCAAAAACTGTATCAAAAGCATCTCAATGCAAGTTAATAAAGTCCTTCTTACTCGTGATCGCCCAGAGCAATTCCCCTCTTTTTTTGTATGCAGTTTTCAATGGAATCAATCCACTATCAGATGAAGCCGCGTTCCCAAAGCTTGTCATTTTCTTAAAATATTAGCGAATTGTGCGGCTAGCATGCTATTTCACTGTTTTTATGATTCTTAAAACTGCATTTCAAAATAGTTCGAAAACGCTCTCATAGAATTTCCTCAAACTTTGCCATAATGGAGGCAATTATGGCAGGCACATACTCCCTCAAGCGATTTCTTCAAAAAACTCCTGGTACAGAGAAACACAAAGATAAATGAAAAACGTAATAGCGTCATTACGTTGCCATGGCGACTCCGATTGCAACAAAACCCAGATCATAAGAAATTTTCATCTTTATGTAATACAGTTGTGGTAACCTTTTTTCCATATCTTTACTCATGCCGACGTAGTTAAGGCTCAAACTTGGGAGGTATCCCGCTAAAAAAATCCAGTCGAGCCACCTTAAGGGACTAGATATACAGCTATTTCGAAAAAGGTTGTCGGAAAAAGTGCACGCGTCACTCCCGAAGGGTATTGTGCGTTGAGTTCACTGTTCTTCAAAGAAATCTGAAGGAATGGCACGAGAGGCCATGGACGTGTGTTTGCGAGAAAGGAAAGCAACAAAAGTAGGCTCGACAGCTACAGTGTCAGGAACAGTGTATTAATCATGTCCCATATTACCTTTCGGGATTGTCGCGTGCACATTTCTTTCGACAACCTTTCTCGAAACAGCTGTATGCGAACAGTATCATACCTTGAAGGGTCACATTAACTGGAGTCTTGGATATAGGAGTTCCTTCTTCTTTGGGAAGATGACCAGCAACCTGTTTAAGGAAATCCTCCACTTGATCATCCGTGGGGTTTTCTACCTCTCCTCCAATACCCTGGCACGTATCACATCGCACTTCCACGATTGTCTTGGGACCGTTGCGCAGATTCAGTATGATAGGGTATGTAGTCCGCGCTTGAAGAGTGTTGGCTGTTTCGTTTCGTCGCATGGGCAGAAGATATCGCCCGATCAGACGGTTGATAAGCGTTGTTTTTGCCATGTTTTGTCGACCGACCATGACTAAATGTGGAATATCAAATGACTTTCGAAGGGTGTCGTTGCTTATCATAGATTGAATAAAATCCAATACACTACCGAACTCACTGCTTCTACCATATTTGGACACTGGTGACTCAATCTCGCTCGACATATTAAAATTAAACAGTGCTCTGGAAAATAAATAAAAACAGTTGCAGGTTATAAGGCGATCTGTACACGAAGTTTTGATGAATGTGAGTGAGCAGTTTATAGTTTTCTTAGAGAACTTTAACAACAAACAGGCAGCGGAATGTGGGAGCCATTTTTCTCTGGCTACTAGTGTTGTTTATAGTATTATACTGTTTATTCCACTTATAATTATAATAGCGGAGCTCCGAACGAAAAACGGCTTAAAAGAGGAAGCCAAGAAAAAAGGGGCAGAATCCGGCAATGCTAGGTACAGGAGGCAGCATATTTGGACTCCGCTATTGTCCCCTACTTATTAGATGCTGTTAAAGGCCCCATAAGTGCATTTTTGGCCTTAGAATACGACTTAAGAAAAGCTACAATCAAACAGAGATAGTCCACCGTTTTCTCCACGGTTTAGGTCTTCCTATTGTCACCTAGGGTCTTTCAGTGATCGAACGACTCAAGCCGACTTTATCACGATTGACTGCTATCTGGAAAAATGTCATTAGTGCCCATATATATCTGGAGCTAATACTTCTACTGCACTACTATGCACTACTAAACCTGCCATAAGCAGACATCAATTACAGTTAACATTGAGGATCATCCCTGGTGGACAAAGTAGGGAACTTAAGATAGAGACGTTTTAGAGGCGACGGCGACCGGACTGGCAGAGCAAGCCTGGAACAGAGGTGGCCGTCGCTTCCCTCCAAAACTCGAACATTAAGATCGCAGTGAATTCAGGAGGACGGCGCCTTGGAAGACTTCCGAAGAGGAAAACATGGCTTCACATAAAGAATTAAGAGAATTAATACTTATTTGCTTGCATGCAACAACAATAACAACAACAACAACAACAACTTTATTTCAGTATTCCCACTTTAGTATGTGGTATTAGCTACTACTCTAAACACTTTTCAATACATACGTTTCATTTATACGATACTCTAACGAAAAAAGTGAGATAAAAACACACAATTCAAATATCGGAGTTCATACTTTTTGTCTGGATACTTTCATTCGGCTCGTAGGACAATTTTTTTCCTTGTAAAGCTCTCTTACGGTTTGCTGTTTGTCGTATTGGATCAGATTGGATCTTGACTCTGTGACATGAAACATAGAAACATTACAAAGATGTAAGTTTAGATAACAGAGCTTGGAAATCGAGCTTGAAATGTGACTCAAAGAAAACAAGGACAATTTAAGAACGATAATCTGCAATGGTTGCTTAACGCACAAACCTGATTGAAAAGAAAGTTAAATACTCACGTTCTCGCCACAACGCCAAACAGACCAGTTTCACGTCGCCGAATGGAGCACGACGTGGCGAGCAAGAGCATGCGCAATATTGCACAAATCATGACGTCACGTCCGGTTGAAGTTGCCGTCGTCCCGAAAACGTCTCCATCTTAAGTTCCCTAGTTTTATAGGGGAGGCTCCGCCCCGAAGTCCAACCCCTTACCCTTTTATAGACCTTTTTTGTCAGAAAAAGGTACCCCTTTCGTATACCGTCCATTGACAAATGGTACCCCTTCATATACATACCTTGTTAATAAATTTGCATTCCTTTTAACTGGTGCTGTAAATGTATTTTCTTTAAAATACGATTAAACTAAGGTTTTCTAGACTTTTTCACAGCAATGAAATGCATCTGTTCAGAAGCCATTTGGGATGTTTTGCCGACCGAAACGACAGATTTCCCTATACTTTCATATACTTCAAGTAGTAAAACGCCTACCCTTTCATATATCTGAAGCCTGAAACAGGTACCCCTTTCGGGTGAAGCGTCCCCATATGGGTCATTTTTTAGGGAGTACCCCCGGGGGGCAATAAGTTGAGACAAAATAATTCTTAAAGGTCTGGGCTCGGCGAAGAGTTATCTATTTCACTTAAAGGAACTCTCCCGATCATCTAATCTGTTATTTTTTTGAAATTTAACCTTGAACTTTTTTCTGGCCTGTTTCCAACCTGGGGCTTTGTTTGGATACAGTTCTACATGAGGAAATAAATATTACTATTATTATTATTATTATTATTATTATTATTATTATTATTATTATTGATTTACTGCTCAGTAAAGCAGCTATCATATGATCCTATCTTAATCAATACGGTCCAGTTTCACGACAACTAAAGCTAATAAAATTGAAGCCCATGCTCGATTGAGTTTGCTTTACCATAGACAGCAGCTGAATTGTCAGTTTGGATTAACAGAACTAGGTCTCTAAGTAAAAGTTCAAAATTTTGGTCAACCTGGATACACTTAAGGCTAATCGGCTTTCGTGACTTGGCCTAGACATGCCGATATTATAATCTGACCGAATTGTAATTGATTCCATTAAAATTTATTCGGTATATAGTACTATCAGGATAGCACCACAGACACTATAAAATATCATAATTTGATACCGGTAAATGGCTGCCTGAATATTTCCTCATGGCAATATGCATCAGCCGGGCGGAAATGGAGCAGGTTATCACCCAAGTAATTATAAAACTACCTAATTAACGGGATTGATAGATCGAAGAAATAAAATATACTTCTGCTAAACAGTCAAGTTGTTTTCGTGAACAAACACAATGTCGTGCTTTGAAACATCTCGACGGATTATTAACGGAACAAAGCGAAAGGGCCGCGATTTACACTTTCAATCTCTCGGCAACCGCTCTTGATCAGTGATTCTCGCTGGCCCCACTGGGATTAACTGCCTTGGCTTTAGTGTCGGAACTGCTGTAGTATCACAGAAGCGTGATGTATGCTAGGATTTTTCGTGTTGAGTTTGCATCACCTACAATTGTGTCACCAGGGCAAAATAAACACTAAATATGCTGTTATTAGTAAGCAATATTGACGTGAGCCGCTGAAATTGTGTACAATGCAGTTTATAATTTAGCTAACTACAGATCACAGTGCACCGTACTACTCACTACTCACAATTTCACCTGCTTGCTGAATTTTCCAAGAATTTGTATCGTATGCCTTTCTTCGCAGTTTGCGAGGAAGACGAATTAAAATGGAAATTTAAACCTGATACACTTACCTTTTGTTTACTGAGAATCTTTTTGCAGCTTTCTTGGAAAACCCGAAAGGCACTTGTTGGTACCAGGTCCTTATCAGCCAAGGGATCGTTGTGTCGCATGTTCAGTTTTGAATTGTCTAAGCAAAAGGTGAAATGACTTTTACGTAACAAGACGTAAGTTGTTATTCAAAATAGCTTAGCCATATATGTAACGGTAGCGTGTCTTTTAAATCAACCGGTTTTTCGGCGTTAAAAAATTCCTTTCCAGCAAACCAAACTAATTATAGATTGCTTTTTGAGCAATCTATGGTTTTAGATTTACATGAATCTAAACCCGTTTGTCAGGTTGATTTTTTTTTCTTTTGGTGAACTAGCCAGTGTAGTAGATCGATAGCACACGGTTGTCATAGCGGGAACACAAGAGTTCTTTGTAGAAGCAATTCAGTGGAGGATGAGATCCACAAAATGGGTAGTTTTTTTTTTTTCGAACTTCAGTTGATGGTATGGTGTTTCTGAAATGATATAACGAAGAAGTGGGAATGGAAGCGAGAATTAAGAAATAAAAGATCGGTGCGCCTTAAAAACATAAAATTTCAATGATGATGCAATCCATTTAATTATTCATGCATTCCTCCCCTTAAAAATGCCATTTTAGTGTTCATCCATTTAGCACTTTCAGACTGTGCTTAACCGAGGCTATTTTGTACACGAAGTCCGTGAAATTTTGGGTCTGTGAAAGAAATCCTACGTTCGTGTGATGAGCAGCCTTTATGGATTTTGAAACATATTTAATGTAAGTAAAAGCTATTAAATAAAAGGTGCGACTATTTTAAAATGATCCGTCTTTAGCATTACTTAAAGCAGCAGCTGTTCTTTTAATGATCTGAAATATATCTATAGTCCGAATTTCTCTCGGATCATGGTTTTGCGACCACTGAACAAGAAATAATGCGTATATCAATATATAAAAGTTTTAGGAGAAAGCGACTTAATTGAAAACTAACTGCATGGAACAGTTGAGCTCTTTCTAACGCCCTTCCGCTTTTTCTCGGAAACACAGGGTTGACCTTTGAATACCAAGAATAACCTAATGCAGCCTAGGACGCCAGACCTTAAAACGATTAAGTGAAGTAAAAGCTTTATGCCTTTACTTTTCTTTCTTAAACATAACACACATACGTGGGCCTGAATCATTATTTAACTTTGATTAACTGCATAGTCCACCCCACATCCCAGGACATTCAGGATTAACTGCAATTCAGTTAGTTCCATTTTAAATGCACGGCAGGTTTTGAAGCCACTTGAACCATTGTTGAATCTTATCTGTGATCATTACTAGTAGCTGGGCAAAGTCCCATATGAAAAAATATTGATTTCAAGCGTCCTATATAACTCCGCTTATTGCTTAAGTTATCGATAAAGATCCAACGAGTTTTCTGTTACCTTATTGAGGCATGGACAAGTACTTTTTGATTAAGTAACACTTAAATAAATAACAGCCTTCTATAAAGGCTGACACTCTCAGTTTCCTAGCTAATTTTGCGGCATACGTATCTCAGGTTTCAATGAGAAGCCAGCTTTTGAAAGCTGCTATATACTATAATTCAACTAACGCTGAGACTGTCCGAGGTGTTGGATTCTAACGAATGTGCTGGTTTTTTCTCTACTTCTCAAACGTGAAATATCATAGTATCAGGCAGCAGCGATCCGCTGAACTGAAGACCTTTTCCACCGAACAGGCGTTTGCGGTATCAGTCATGCAGGCTCTTACATCATGGAAGAGTAATTCTCCACTCCACTATCAGTAAAGGGAATGGGTACAAGCTTTTTTGGCCTGCTTTTGGCGCAACTAAACTTGATTGGTCGATGGTATTCAGGGCAACCAATAACCAATCACAAGTACATGTAACACTTGTTCACCCGAACGATCCCAAAAACCACTGCGCTGAAAGCTTGTACCCATTCTTCTTTGAGTTTGTGGAGCCGGGGCAATAACAATTATGATACACAGGACAGAACGCCGTTTCACCTTTTTTTACGCTGACTACTCTGGTAGTAGTGTTCAAGAAGAAAACTGTACAGTATAAAGACAAGATCTACGCCAACTTTTATCGCAAATTCAAACTTTATTTTTTTTTAGAAGACATTTCGGACTAACTGAAACGAGACTAAATATGTTTAAAATTGTGCAAAACAATAATACAAATAAAAACTAGTAAATGCGTTTACTTATTAAATTACCAGAAAATGTCTCTAAAAATACATCAATAGAGAAAAATTTAAGGGCAACATTATTCAATTTGCTTATTGATTAGCTTCCTTTTTTCATGCGGTTAACTACCGCGACTAGCATTATAGCGTGTCAGTGGTGAACTTGTACTAAAATCCACTAAAACAAATAAAGCCTAAGTAGTTTAAAATATCAGTAAATTCTGTCAGGTTGCTGTCTATCTGTTTTTGAAGGTCATGCAAATCATGGTAACATGCTACTTCAGTTTATCCGTTATCTAATTGCAGAACAAAGTCGTCAAGGAAAACGCCATGAGAGCTATTCTGAGCTGAAAAAAAGAGAAGAATTTGGATGGATACCAGAGTGCTGAAAAGGTCTAGAAACATATCTTCTATCTAAAGACGTGATCATGTGACCTTGTCGTCGTCTTCATTGTTCGTGAGTTGGTCAACGAACGAATACTAACGCAAAGAATGTGATAATCGGATCTTACTGAGACTAATAATAATAATAATAATAATAATAATAATAATAATAATAATAATAATAATAATAATGAGTCTTTATTTCACCAAAAGATAAAACTACATATCTTATGTTACAATAAGAGAAGATAAAAACTATGATAAAAATATCTACGTTATATGTATATATTAAAAAAGTGTATCATTATAATAAATGGAGCTTAAAAATCAACCGATTTACAAAGGTGTTCATAAAACGTTCTGTATTAATTTTCGGGCGTACGCAGCCTTTTTTCCTAAGATTATGTACATAAGTCTTCTGGACAGGAATGATATCTTTTAGTGGGTGGCAATCCGTTGATGTTAATTTCTTTAAAATGTTTTGGTCTTGTTTATTTAAAAGATTCTTGATAAAAACTGGAAATGAAATAAAACGGCGTTTATGGCATCGGTCTAAGAAATTTTGTATAACCGTAAGATCGGATTCCGATGCCCCATAGACTGAAAGCGCACAGCTAAAATTAGGTAAAACAATAGATATAAAAAGGTGATCTATCTCTGCCTGAGAGTAGTGTTCCTTTCTAAGTGTTCGTAGGACGTGTAAACACTTGTTTGCTTTGACAAGCTTGGTTCTTATATGCTCATTGAATTTCCCGTCACTCTGTAGAGTTACTCCTAGTAAAACAAAGCTATTACATTGAGGAATATTGTTAATTGGAGAATAGAGTACATTGTGATTTTTCTTTCTAACAACCAGCTCTTTACATTTACTAGGGTTGCAGACCATTTTATTGTCTTTGCACCAGGTTAAGAACTGTCCTACTAAGTCGGCAGACGGGTCACGGTTCCTAGTGATAGGCGAAACTATAGTGGAATCATCGGCGTATTTAAAAAGAACAGGGCAACCATTAAAGAAAATCTCCAAGTCATTCAAAAATATATTAAAAAGATACGGTCTGCTTACACTACCTTGTGTGGTTCCTCTATTGACAGATTTCCAATGTCCTAAAAAATTATAGCTAACAACACGTTGTTGTCTTGCATAGAGGAAACCCTGATACCAATTGATAATGTACGGATTTAGGGGTAGCTGTTTCAGTTTGGCAGACAAAATAGTATGGTTCACAAAATCGAAGGCCTTACTGAAGTCCATAGTAAAAATTCGCACTGCGCTACAGTCACTACTGTCTAAATACTTGTATGTCTGGTGCTGGATAGCGAGCAAAGCATTTGTACAATTACCCGCCTGTCTATATGCAAATTGGGTGTGGCTCAGATTGTTCTCAATGACTGACTGTGCTTGCGTACGATACACGACCTTCTGAAACAACCGCGCAATAACGGGAGTAACATTGATACCACGGTAGTCTGAGTCCTCTAAAGGCATGTCCACTTTGGGGAGAGGATTAACATTTGCCCTCTTCCAAGAGTCCGGCCATGTATGAGTAGAAAGCGACAAATTCCAACATGAGTAACGACAGGTGTGAGTAGCTCAGCACAGTCTTTCCAGATCCAGTACGGGAGGTTATCTGGTCCTGTTGCCGTTTTCTTTACATCAACTAAAGTGTTCCACACACACCGCTGAGAGCCAGTCCTATCGAGACTCATATACAGTGGAACCTCGATGCGGAAGAGCCAAAGGACTAGCAAAATATGTTCGATTTAACGAGGTTTTATGAATATCATATCGAGGTTCTTTTCCATAGATTTTACTTTTACTTGGGTAAAGAAAATCGTTTGTTGTACCGAGGAGTTCATCATGTAGAGGTTCCACTGTAAATACAATCCTCTTGCTCTCTATACTTTCTACGTTTATTCCTGTTCTCGGCTCGAGTTCTTTACTATTCAATTAAGTTCAATTACAATTCTCTATAATTTAAGCCATCCCTGGACATTTGAGTGGCAAAAACATATATTACTGATGGGCCTCTCAACTCAGCCGAAGAGTATGATCAGGACATGCGTGTATATTAGCTTGCGTAGCAGGTTAGGAAAAACATGGTTCTTTGAAGGTGGCCGTAAGTAGAGCTGTTCGCTTACTAAAGTGTCCGTTAGGACAGCTTACACTGTATAATATGGCTGATATGGCACTGCAGTTCATCACTTGCAAACTAAGAATTTTTTCAAAACTGAGATCTTGCGCCTTGACTGAGGCCCGTTTCAGACGCCGCTACCCTCATGTGCCGAAACTAACTGATGAATTAGGTACGGCAAAAGAGCGGCGTCTGAATCAGTTTGGTACGGTAATTTTAGTTTGGTGCAGCAAAACGTTAAGTTCGACAGAGTCTGTCGGACTTTTGTCGAACTTACCTCAGGCGAATTTAGGCTTGACACACGGTGCACCGTCTGCATGAGATATCGCGCCAGTGTCGCTCCAAAGGCGAACTTTTTCAATGGGTGTTTCTAAAACGAAGACCCAAAAACGAAGACCTAAGATCTAAGACCCATGGAATAACACGAAGACCCCGAGGGCTAAAACGAAGACCCCTTTGACTAAAACGAAGAATTGGACTAAAACGAAGACCCCATTGACTAAAACGAAGACCTCTTGGACTAAAACGACGACCCCATTGATTCGACATGTTTACATGTCGAAGGGCAATTCTAAATGTGCGGGATAAAATTGTAAATTCGCACCAAACACCATCACGTCATGTAAGGAGGTCCCTTAGAGGGCATTTTTTCAGTGCACTATTTCTATCTGTTAAAGGCGGAATAAATTTTGTCTCTTGCTGGTTCTCTTCTGATTCATTAATGCGGAATTCTCATTTCGAAATTTACTTCCTGGCAACCATTGTAATTCAGAAGCTAAGAGAGGTCACAAAAGGGAGGACTTTCCCCCCCTTCCCCCTCCCCGCCCCCATAAATAATGCGCCCTCATGAAGAGGAAGGTGTGACGAGCTCAGAGGTCATCAGAGTGGCCACGGAAGGCCTGACAATCAAAAAGGCTTATGACAGGATTTGTCTTGAAGACTTCCACCAAGCGTGTTCGGGGCGCGTATTTGGGGTTTGGGGGAGGAGGGGGTCCATTGCCGTTTTTATGGTTCGACATTATACTGCTTGCAGTCCTCCTTTTCTCTTAAAATCTGCCGAGTTCTTATCTCAGCCAGCGCGATTGAAAACCACGACGTTACGTTACAATAAGGGATTAGGACGTCGAGACGAGAAAAGATGGTCTCTTATTTTTTCCTCTCGGGCTTTAAAACGCCCTAGTCCTTCGATTTCGCGCGCAAGTAACTTTGGACCCTTTGCTATGCGTAGTAATCGGCTCCTGGCAAAGAAAAATAAGAGACTGCACGCAGACTAGTTCGAAATTCAACATCGAATGATTCGGGTGTCATCCCGGGTGTAATGAGTTAAGAAAATATAACCGCGTGCTCCAACTTTCTAAAAGAAAACAAAACAGTGACAACACGTAGTATAGGGGGGAAATAACAAGGACACATTTCTCATTGACGAATTCACGGAGAGAGGAACCTCGCGCTCTATTTATTACTTTCCCCTTCATCAATAGAGAGAGGAAAAAAAGCCTTCGAGCGAGAACATTACTCGAGTAAAGGTTAACATTTTAAATTTCATTTAAGTGAGGTTCATTTATCTTTATGCCAGGTTTTATTTGCTTTATACACGCTGTTACCATATTCTGTCCTCTATTGTTAAAGAAATGACTCATCTTTACGGCTTAAACAGTTGTTTTTATGATACCTGTGTTAAAAAAAATGATAATAAGGAAAGAAAAAGAAGGAAAAAGACAAGGCAAAAAACGCACGTCTGACGAGACTCGAACCTTGGACATTTATCTCAACATTAAGGTTTCACCACAAGGCCACGAAGGCTCTCTCACCTTGACCCTGCAGCAAGCTTTAAGTTTAAATAAAACTGGCGTCATCATCACCGTAAACACTTCCAAAGTGGTTTAACACATGCAAAATATTTTTAAAGAAACCTGAAGGAAAGGTAATTAGTGATAGACTTGATTATCACAACTAAACACTGCAGAGGAAATTCCACAACATTCGCAAATCGCCGTAACAAATTACGGGAGGGGGCATTGCCCTCAGCGGTTAGCATCAGTCGTTTTAGTCAATGGTTCTTCCTTTTAGTCCTAGGGGTCTTAGGTCTTTGGTCTTCGTTTTTGGGTCTTCGTTTTAGAAACACCCCTTTTTCAGTTAGGTTGGGCACACGAAAAGAACGGAGTCTAAACCTGGCCTAAATTCCTCCATTTTTTCGAGACAGTTACAATTTTGGTGAATTACAGCCACAAGTTACCCAGTCGTTCAAAGTTTTCAAAGTCGCGACAGTTGCGGCATTAAGTATATGAAAAAAAGAAAAAAAAAAAAGAAACCACGAAGAGGTGAAATGGTCTGAAACGTGATTATCATTACCAAAAGTTGTGTTATGTCAGCTGCACTTGTCGCTGATCGCTGTATCCGACGCACGCTGTGTACATGTGTGGCCGTCCAACTACCTCAAAGCTGAGAAACAAGATTCTCAAGGCATTTTACGTGACCAACTAGCTGATCGCTATTTAGTGACAATGTTCCACTAACAAATGGTATGCGTCTCAGATCAAATTTATTTCTAAGTTCTGCTAAAGGGCATCCATGGTGAAGAGCCACTATTCCAGCTGTGTGAAAATCACGAATATCCTCAAAATATTGATCCACATTTCTTGTCTCTGACTTCGGCGTAAAACACTCTATGTTACTTTCGAAGGCACATTTTAGAGCATCGAAACTACTTGTAGCTAGCTGATGAAATGCTCTGGCTGAACTTGAGTTATATCTTGTAGCTCGGTTTTGAATGAGTAGATATATCAGCGGTAGTCGGAGATCGTTCTCCCTAGCTTTGTAGCTGAAAGTCAGTTTGTTTTCGTAAAGTTTAAACTCAAACGGCAATTCATCTTCAGCAATCCCGTACACTGAATGAAGCAGAGATTTGAAGGCTTCCCGAGAGAAGTCGTCTGCATTTACTGGGATTATAAGCCTCTGTGCTGCGAGCAGAGCGATTTCGGTGTATACCGCGAAAGAAGGGTTAGTGTCGATGAAAACAACCCATTTTCTCGTGTCGTTTGCTTGGTTTATTATCCCTGGCTTTGAAAATCCATCTCCCTCGATAAAATAGCGGACAGAACTAGTAACGGAGACCCAGCTACTGTCGTCACTGATCATGACTGATCTCTCAAGTTCCAGAGATCGAGCGACTGTTTCAAGATGAATGTCTCCACAGAGGAGTAGAACATTTGGCGGAATTTGATTGTTAAAATCGCTCACTTGTATCAGGAAATACTGTGGATCTACGGGTGTAGAACAATTGATTAACGGAACCTGCTGTCTGAGGTAGAAGCTTATTGTTCTACCTTCAGAAGTCAATTTATCGACATTTTCCCTTCCTATCAACGCCATTGAAACATTTGCCCGAGGGCAAAGATCTATCACCAAAACTGTTTCCAAGGGATGAGTCACTGCGTAATGCGTAGCCATGTGAAAATTTAGCGTGGTTTTGCCAACCCCTCCTTTCTTGTTCCAGGTTACATAAGATTTAAGTTTGGAAAGCGACATCGTTAATAGCGAGAACGACAGTCTAGTTAGCCTGTCTTCAACCGTGAGCATCAACAAAGAACTCTCAACTGAAGTCCACCTGTTGGTCCACCTGTTGGTCCACCTGTTGATCCCATGAATATGTAGATTTTCTTCATTTAGATTTCAGAGGAATTTATGGTAATAGGACTGCGTGGAGTACAATTCAGGGAGTAATAGGCGAGTAATTTCAAATGGGTTGAGCGCGTAGCGCGATACCGATTTGAAATTGTGAGCCCGACTACCCCTGAATTGTATAACACGAAGTCCTATTACCGGTTAATGCATCAGTCAATTCCACCTGCGCCCAGCCCCCCCCCCTTGGGCTACTACGGGGCATTCGCCCGCCTTGTCAGTCCCGGGGGTGCGGGCATTTGCAAATTTTGCACTACCCGGGGGCCGGGCATCTGCCAACCCCCGGGCCATTCCCGAGCTTTTGACACGCAGGCGGTTTCCTATCAGAATATAACTACACAGAAGGTTTTACTGGGAAAAAAAAGCAGATTGGCTCATCTGTCAAGAACAGAATTACATATCAACATTGGAGCTATTGATGTGAATCAAAGTTTTTTGGTCATCAAGTTTCTGTTGATATTATTTAAAGAACATCCTTTCACGTTTACAAAACTATTCATAACATACAACTTTACAGCGCTCTATTAATTTTAATGTCAATATTTTTATATCCATACTAAAACCATAAACTGGTGCGTGTCGTCGCGGCGTGAAGTCTTAATTAGAATCCTAGCGCTATTACAAAGGAAGATGTTAATTGAAACAAAATATCGCACATTAAATGCTTAAAATGGCACTATTTGACTGTGTGATCAATGAAAAATATTGCAGTGTTGACGGAGGACGGGGCATTTGCCCTCTTTTTTCGTATCCACCCGGGGGGAATTGACAGCTCAAGAGTCCCCACCCCCGGGAATTTGCCATTCAAGGCGAAAAAATGCTAATGCCAGGGGGTCAGCCTGGGGGGTGGGGGATGGGCGCAGGTGGAATCGAATGAGGCATAATTGTGTCAATAACAAAATGCGAGAATGTCAGTCTTGGAATATTTTATTGATGTAAATAAAAGTCACTGGAACAGTTACTTCCATCTCTTTTCCAGTTGAAGCTGGACATATAAAAAGATATGAGCAAGTCCACAGCAACAAACCACGCCAGGAAACACTCAAGCAACAAGAACACACAAATTCCACAACAGATCGCAGTCACGCCATTTGTTATTACCTTCAACCCCACTCTTCATAAAGTTTCTTCGGTTCTAACATAGTTCAAAAGTTGGACAGCTTACCTGGTCACTATTTTTTCATTGATTTGATTGGTTATCATGTGCTATGTGGTCAAATTTCATTTGCTAGTGGCATTTGCTACTTGATTTTTCTGTCCGATTTGACCGGTCCGATTACAGGAAAAATCGGACAGTTTTGGAGTTACAATAGCAAAATTAAGCTACAAATATGGGCTGTTAAGAACCACTCAGATTCAAGCATTTTTTATTGACACAATTATTAAGGACTAAGAGTACAATGCAACAACGATAGTTATTTGTCTCTTTTTTACCCACCTATTAAATCAAACAGACTAGCTGCCTTCTTGGATGAGCCTTTACAAAGGCTTCGCATATCTCGTCTACCTCAAAATCTCGGAGTAGTGCATGGCGATCACTGCGAGATCAGAGAATCTCTCCATTGTTTACCTAGAGCAGGTGTTGATTCATTTCATCTGTGACAATCATCCCTCAGCTTCTGGGCTTGTGATCGGTAGGGTGCAGGCGACGACCAGAAGGCGATAGATTTTTTGGAAGGAATCTTCACCTCAAACACAAATTGCTAACAAAAAGTATTTTGTCCCAGAACAGCATGCCTTTTACTTCATGCGATCCAGCTGTAGTGCCTTATTTACTATAATCGAAGGCTAAGAAACAGCTGATGGCAGGGCTTGGCGATCTTCGTTAGGAAATCGATCTTGCATTTGGATAATTAAGAGAGTGTCTCTGTAAGAGCGGTCCGGTCGATTTTGCTTGAGACCCAGATTTAGCTCATTTCTCGTGTGTTGTAAGACATTCATGTACCTATACTAAAACCACAATCCGTTTGATCGGATCTCTTTATTTTTCAGAGTTTTACGGAAATTAAATTTCACTCGAGCGAAGGCCTGTCGTGACACTTTTCAAGACGTTAATTTGAGGCAACTTTGGCGGACGATTTACAACAAACTACGAGACTCAGCAAAAAACAAATACCACAGCCATGTATATTAACTCTATCTTATCCATAGAGGCGACTTTCGTGAACATCACGTTTCAATCAAGCAAACAGGAAGACTTGAACGACACCTTATAGGTTCGCTTAAGTCACACACGCAAAAACCGATCAAATTCAAGGTATATTTTTGAAAAAGTGAGGCGTTCTTAACGGATCCAACTAATATAGCTAGGAAGTAGGTGCCATAGAAAAGGTAACTACAGAAAAAAACTTTGCGGCCCGACCTTTACTAAAACGTTATAACTCCGTGAACTTACCTAATTTTCGGCAATCTCCAAGTTTTGCCGCCATTTTGAGGGACTTGTCAACATGAAGCGTAGCAAATATAAATCGAGCAGGTAGATCTAAAACCGTCAGAAATACATACGAAAGCATTCAAATGAACTTCACTTTCAATTCAAAAGGCAAAATTTGAAATTGTTCGTTAAACCTACCATTCTTACATCCCCATGCGACCATTTCTTCCAACAATTCAAATACTACAACTAGTGTTCGAATTTCCCTCGTCGATTCCACCGTAAGAAATAACCTGTGCCACCCAAGCTTCGACTCGAATGTGAAGTACGAATCAAACAACATAACTGCTTCATCTTCGAGGCCATATCACGCTGGTATTTTGATTATCTGATCGACAAGAACGGTGATCAGGAGGTGATCGCCATGTTTACCTCATAAACGTGACCGCTGACCAGCCCCCAAGTGAAAACAGTACCGCGCAGGGTGGTGTGGGTGGCGGACTTATCGTCATAAGATATTCGAATACACGCTTAAAAAGCTTTAGGACTCTCAGTCTAAACAGTGAAAGCATGCTTCGTGGTACAGACAACTTTTATTTTATTCTCATAACTTTTTCCTTCAAATTAGAACTGGTATTACTTAATAGAGTTATTTCAATATTTTTAACCGAAGTACCCATATGACCTTTTTGCTTGTCCTTAGTGGTATAAAATAAAGTTTCTTTTCTTCCAGAACCTTTTAGTTATGCGTTATTGCAGGGAATGGACACTACACTTAAAAGGTTTGTTCTAAATCATTTTTACTGTTTCCAAGAATGTATGCAAAATCATTGCTTTATACAAAGCTGACTCTAAAATATGATTTTCCGTAACAGTAACCAATGTCATTTACGTAAGGTGTTAATAAAACTAGCAAGTACAATTTTTAGCGTTTTCCACTTATAAGCCTGACATACAATTGTCAAGTGAACTATGTTAGTTTCAGCTCATTCCTTGATTCGATGTGACCTTTTATCGCTAAACCCTATTCTTTTCATTTGCAATTTTCCTTTTTTTTTGTACCACTCTTAATATATACATATACTTTTTTGTTCTGGAAAAACGGTGGCTAAGAACGGCTGAATATATACGTACTTGGAAATAAAATGATGCTGTTTGGTTTCCCGTTAAAACATTGCGTAAGAGTGACGCGTGTCTGTTCAAATTGTGACAAAACCACGTCACAAAGTCAAAGCTAAAGAGAAAAAAGTGTAATTTTCATTACCAGCTTACAATCTCTCCATTATAGACAGCTACAAGGGCCATTGGGTCACTGCTTGATGGTGTAATTATCCTTCCACTGAGCACTGGCATTCATGGGTCATTTCCTTTATTTTTGACATTAGAACAGCTTTGAAATCTCTAGATTTAAGCTGGGTTGAAAAGTTCTCATCCCTTAAACTTTCAGAAGACGACATGCAGTACTAGTGTTATCGAGAGACAGGGTAGCGAACCTTTCCAGTGGAATTTAAGTGAAGGATGGGCACTTCATAAGACAAAAGGTGGCACTGTTCGCTTCTAAGAGAAAGTAAGGCAGTATCTCATCTCCAAGCTTGAAATTGGTGAGCAATCTGGAAAAGAAAGAGGATCTGCGACAAGTCTCGCAAGATATGAGGAAAGCGAAGGAGGAAAACGGGAAGCGCCTGTTTTTCCGGGAAGAGTGGCTAAACAAAGCCCAAATACAAGGATTTTTCTTCCATTTGTCCTCCTCGAGATGGAGACGGGCAGGTTCGTCTCCGAGCACCGCGGTTGACGATAAATCTGACGAGGAATTAATTGACGAGGAAGAAGTGAATCACATGACCACCGTGAAATCAGTTGTAACAGAAATTGGCTTAACGCATCCGATTGTCAATAACATTTATGACTTGTGTGACTACGTCAAGGAGGAAAAATTGAACTATTTTACCGTTTCCATGCTTAAGGAAATCTCTACTTTCTTCGAGCTCCCATTTAAATGGGAGTCGTGCAGAGGCATGGGGCGAAGGCAACCCTAAAAATTAGGAGCAGGGGGAGGAGCTTATTTAGCCGGCCTTTTGCTAGCCTGCGTAGCTGGCGGTATTGTGTAGTAGTCGAGTGAGATTTGGCGGCGGAGCCGTTGTAGTATAGTCGAGTGAGATTTGACGGCCAAGCCTTTTGCATGTATTTGTATATACAATGTGATAAGCGTGGTACACCGAAAAATCGGTTTACTTATAAAATTCTTTGTCGTTGTCGTATGAAAAAAAAAAAGTACAGGAAAATTGCAAATGAAAAGAATAGGGTTTAGCGATAAAAGGTCACATCGAATCAAGGAATGAGCTGAAACTAGTTCATAGTTCACTTGACAATTGTATGTCAGGCTTATAAGTGGAAAACGCTAAAAATTGTACATTGCTAGTTTTATGAACACCTTACGTAAATGACATTGGTTACTGTTACGGAAAATCATATTTTAGAGTCAGCTTTGTATAAAGCAATGATTTTGCATACATTCTTGGGAACAGTAAAAATGATTTAGAACAAACCTTCTAAGTATAGTGTTCATTCCCTGCAGTAACGCATAACTAAAAGGTTCTGGAAGAAAAGACACCTTATTTTATACCACTAAGGACAAGCAAAAAGGTCATATGGGTACTTCGGTTTAAAATATTTAAATAACTCTATTAATTAATACCAGTTCTAATTTAAGGGAAAAAGTTATGAGAATAAAATAAAAGTTGTCTGTACCACGAAGCATGCTTTCACTGTTTAGACTGAGAGTCCTAAAGCTTTTTAAGCGTGTATTCGAATATCTTATGACGATAAGTCCGCCACCCACACCACCCTGCGCGGTACTGTTTTCACTTAGGGGCTGGTCAGCGGTCACGTTTATGAGGTAAACATGGCGATCACCTCCTGATCACCGTTCTTGTCGATCAGATAATCAAAATACCAGCGTGATATGGCTTCGAAGATGAAGCATTTATGTTGTTTGATTCGTACTTCACATTCGAGTCGAAGCTTGGGTGGCACAGGTTATTTCTTACGGTGGAATCGACGAGGGAAATTCGAACACTAGTTGTAGTATTTGAATTGTTGGAAGAAATGGTCGCATGGGGATGTAAGAATGGTAGGTTTAACGAACAATTTCAAATTTTGCCTTTTGAATTGAAAGTGAAGTTCATTTGAATGCTTTCGTATGTATTTCTGACGGTTTTAGATCTACCTGCTCGATTTATATTTGCTACGCTTCATGTTGACAAGTCCCTCAAAATGGCGGCAAAACTTGGAGATTGCCGAAAATTAGGTAAGTTCACGGAGTTATAACGTTTTAGTAAAGGTCGGGCCGCAAAGTTTTTTGTCTGTAGTTACCTTTTCTATGGCACCTACTCCCTAGCCATATTAGTTGGATCCGTTAAGAACGCCTCACTTTTTCAAAAATATACCTTGAATGTGATCGGTTTTCGCGTGTGTGACTTAAGCGAACCGATAAGGTGTCGTTCAAGTCTTCCTGTTTGCTTGATTGAAACGTGATGTTCACGAAAGTCGCCTCTATGGATAAGATAGAGTTAATATACATGGCTGTGGTATTTGTTTTTTGCTGAGTCCCGTAGTTTGTTGTAAATCGTCCGCCAAAGTTGCCTCAAATTAACGTCTTGAAAAGTGTCACGACAGGCCTTCGCTCGAGTGAAATTTAATTTCCGTAAAACTCTGAAAAATAAAGAGATCCGATCAAACGGATTGTGGTTTTAGTATAGGTACATGAATGTCTTACAACACACGAGAAATGAGCTAAATCTGGGTCTCAAGCAAAATCGACCGGACCGCTCTTACAGAGACACTCTCTTAAGGAGTCAAGAAGAGGAATAGCTACATCATCATCGATTGGGCTAGAACGTATATTGCAACTTATAATATTATTTTTGGTATGCAAAAGGGATAGACATGGGTAGGCAGACAAGTTTGAAAACTTAAGGGGCAGCTGAAAGGCGGGGTTGCAACCCCTCAACCCTCCCCCTGGATCCGCCTCTCCATAAATGTAAGCCACGGATTTGTACATAAAATATGCACATTCCCAGTCCAAGCTATTAAGAGGACTTAAAGGCTTGAACTGTTTGCTCCTCCAGTTTCTCTACATTTTTTAGTTCACTTGTCTGGTAAATTGACAGTTAATCCGTGCATAAAACATAAAACGCTTTATGAAAATTGCCTTGAATGTTTCTAAGCTACATGTATTATTTATATTCTGTCTTGAACAATCAAAAAGCATTGAAAACACTTTCCAGGAAACTACATTCAAAGTTGAAAAAAACTCAAGGACTTTTCAAGACTTTTTGAACCCTTCATAAATTATACAAAAAAAATATCTAAATATTAAAAGGGGTCAACGGCAGCGTTGCAGTGATAAGGTTAGGCTAAAAAAGCAAAGCGAAAGGGGAAAATGAGAATAAATGAATGAAAAAGTAGAACTAAAGGAACAAGTTAGGTTCCGTTGGTAAGGGTAACGAAGGCGCTGGGTAAGAGATTGCACGAGAAGCGGTTTATACGCATGCGCCACCTGATGTTGCGTAATCCCATATGTCGTTTTGAAGAGTGAGACACCCGCGTACTCAGTGTCTTCGTTCCCTTGGAAAGATCCATGAAAGATCCGATTGCAAGTCCGAAAATATCGGACTTCCGGTTGAATTGCGTATGTGTAGCCGCAAAACCAAACATGGCGTCCTAAAGCAGTCGGCAAAGAAAATATCACCTTAAAAGAAAACCAATTGACCATTTTCAAGCTCGTTTTGCTTGATAAAAAAGATGTACAGGCTGTTCTGCCAAGGCGATTTGGAAATCTTAGATTTACCAAACCTTTGTACCCTTTGCTGACTTTTTGACCGTGAGGAATCAGCTGAACGTGGTAATTCAATCTAGTCATTGTAATATCGCCTCTAAACGCACTGGTAATCTTTTACTATGAACAGGGCTCAGGGCGTGCATCCTGAAAGCCGATCGTGTGGCTTAAGATTGCCAAGATATCAAGGTAGTTTCTGTTAGTTCGTCAGAGGTTGTTTGGCAAAAGACTTAAAAAATTCCTTCTTTCTTAGTTAAATTGACTCTTTGTTGAGCTACACACCTTTTCTTTTCTTTTTCCTCTTCTTTCTCTTTTTTTCTTTAGAAAATGAATCCAAATTTTCATTCAGTACCCTTAACTTGTATGGTTTACCCTATAGTTCCAGGAAGCCTATAGTTTATAAGCCCCCGGCTTCTATATAGGCTTCCTTGCCTTTACCACACTTAATCTTGTAAATAACTTAATTGGAATATTGTATATTATCTTTCATGTATTTCTGTATACTGTTGTTGTATTTCTGGTTAATGGCAAAATAAATAAATGAATGAATAAATGAATGAATGAAAGGAACTTGAAAAACTTACCAACTTTTAACTTCTTTATGCCCACCCGGAAGCCTTGGTGGAAAGCAAACAAGTCCTAAAATTGCGGCTAAAAGGATAATTTTTTACTCTGACTACTCTGGTACAGTACAGTATAAAGATAAGTTCTACGCCAACGTTGATCGCGAATTCGAACTTTGTTATTTTAAGAAGTCATTTGAAACGAGACTAAATATGTTTAAAATTGTGCAAAACGATAATACAAATAAAAACTAGTAAATGCGTTATTAAATTACCACAAAACGTCTCTACGAATGCATCAATAAAGAAAAAGTGAAGAGCAACATTATTCAATTTGCTTATTGCTAAGCTTTCTTTTTTCATGCAGTTAACTACCGCGGCTAGTACTGTAGCGTGTCAGTGGTGAACTTGCACTATAATCCACTGAAACATTAAGTAGTTTAAAATATCAGTGACTTCTGTCAGGCTGCTGTCTATCTGTATTTGGAGGTCATGCAAATCATGGCAGCATGCTACTTCAGTTTCCCCGTTATCTAATTGCAGAACAAAGTCGCGAAAGAAAACGCCACGAGAACTAAACTGAGATGGGAAAAAAAAGAGAGAAAAATTTAGATGGATACCAGAGTGCTGAAAAGGTCAGGGACTTATTTTTTTTATCTACAGACGTGAACATGTGATCTTGTCGTCGTCTTCATTATTCGTGAGTTGGTCCTCTTACGAATATTTACGCAAAGACTGTGATAGTCGAAATTACGGAGACTAGTCAGTCCCATCGACACTCAGATAGAGTGGAAGCTCGATATAACGAAGGGCCCAAGGACTAGCAAGAGGAATATGTTCGATTTAACGAGGTTTTATTAATATCATATCGAGGTTCTTTTCCATAAATTTTATTATTACTTGTGTAAAGAAAATCGTTCGTTATACCGAGGACTTCATTACTGATATAGAGGTTCCACTGTAAATACAATCCTCTTCCTCTCTATACTTTTCTAAGTTTATTTCTTGTTCTCAGCTCAAGTTCTTTATAATTCAATTACGTTCAATTACAACTCTCTATAGTTTAACTTAAGCTATCTCTGGACATTTGAGTAGCAAAACATATATCACTGCTGGGTCTACAGCCAGAGGCACCCAACGACAGTTTTGTGTAAAATATCTCTTCGGAGAGGCAAATATTGCCTAGAATTTGGTTTTGCTTGAGGACGGCTAAAAATTTCTAGATGAACTTTCCATTCATGTAGTCTACAAGTTTCGAAGCTTATCTAATAAATTCCGTACGATTTTCTGAAGTTTACTTCTCCATATTTTACTACCCAGGTTACATTATATTTCTAAGAAAAAGGAAACCTAAAATTTTCTGATTCGAAAATGTGATGGAGAGAGGAATCAGAAAAATTCTCAATTGCGTAAAGCATTAAATTGCACTAAAACGTTCGGGAAAATAATACTCAAGCCCTTGTAATTTTAAAAACTTAACTTCACCTCGGATGACCGAACAGATTGAGATTTTATAGCGCCGCTTAGAATGCATTTCTAGAGATCTAAAAGTACTCTGGATAGCCTAAAAAGTGTTTGCAACGTATTTTGGATGAAACCGTCGCTGGGTGCCCTCTACAGCCACTCAACTCGGCCGAAAAGTATACTCAGGACATGCGTGTTATATTAGCCCGCGTAGCAGGCTAAGAAAAACGAGGTTCTGTGAAGGTGGCCGTAAGTAGAGTTGTCCGCCTACGAAAGCGTCCGTTAGGAGAGCTTTTACTGTATAATATGGCTGATATGGCACTGCAGTTCATTACGGATATAGAAAAAAAGGGAGGAAGGCAACCACGAAGAGGTGAAATTTGATTCCCCAAAGGTTGAACTAGCCTGATTGCAAGTTAAATTTTGTTCAGATACTCACCGCTTATCGCTGACTGACTTATACGTACATGTGTGTGGCCGCCCAAAGATGTTCTTTCGATTTAAAGCATAGCAACAAGATTGATAAGGCTTTGTACGTGAATCTTTATCTGCGGGTTACTCAGTGCGACTGTTCCATATAAAAATGGTACGTGTCTAAGTGAAAAGTGATTTGTAAGATTTGCAAGTGGGCATCCATGGTGGAGAGCCACTATTCCATCTGTGTGGAAATCAGAAACATCCACGTAATACTGATCCACATGTAGCCCTGGCCCTGGCGGCTTTGGCGCAAAACACTCAATGTTGCTTTTGAATGCACATTGTAGAGCATGGTAACTACTTGTATATAGCTGAGAAAATGCTTTGGCTGAACGCAAGTTATATCTTGTAGCTCGGTTGTGTATGAGAAGATGTATCAGGGGTAGTCGGAGGCCGTTCGTCTTAGATTTGTAGCTGAAAGTCAGTTTGTGGTCGTAAAGTTTAAATTCAGGCGGCAATTCAGCTTCAGCGATTCCGTATATCAAATGAAGCAGCGATTTGAGGGCTTCCCTTGAGAAGTCGTCGGCATTTACTGGGATTATAAGCCTCTGTGCCGCGAGCAGAGCGATTTCGGTGTATACCGAGAAAGATGGGTTAGTGTCGATGAAAACAACCCATCCTCTGACATCTCCTGGTTGGCATGCTACCCCTGGGGTAAAGAATGATGTCCCTGCATAATCATTGTAAAAATGTCCCTCTATAAAATAGCGGACAGAGGAGGTAACGAAGACCCAAGAACTGTCATTTACAAGGTTCACATTCCTCTTTTGTTCCAGTGAACGAGCGACTGTTTCAAGATGAATGTCTCCACAGAGAAGGTAAACATTCGGTGGTATTTGATTGTTGAGGCCGTTCACATGGGTCAAGAATGCCTGTAGATTTACAGTTGAAAGATTATACGAACTGGACACTTGGTGAAGATAAAAGCTCACTGTTTTTCTTTCGTAAGTCAATCGAGCCACGTTTCCCATTCCTCGCAACAACGCCGACGACACATTTGCCTGTGGGCAGAGATCTATCACCAAAACTGTTTCCAAAGGATGAGTCAGTGCGTACTGCGTAGCCATGTGAAAAGTTAGCGTGGTTTTGCCAACCCCTCCTTTGTTGTTCCAGGTTACATAAGATTTCAGAAGCGGCATCGTTAAAAGCGGTGAAAACAGAGCCTATTAAGCCTATTCCGAGTGCAAGTGTCTACAAAGAACACTGAACCGAGCATGCATTAGATTGGTGTCCTGTCGTCATCTTTACACTAACCAATCAGAAAATGTTTCTCGTTTTCTAAGAATCAATTGCGCCTTAGGGAAATTTAACAAGTTTTCTAACAAAGCTCTTTATAGTGCGCTTTCATTAAGTTTATTGAGATCGGGGAAAGGGAGAGCGGGGTCGGAAAGTGATCTTTATTTATCAATTTGTCAGATTTGTTTGTGATCTTAGGTTTTACAGAAGCGTCTCATCATATGTTCTAAATTCTATGTTTCTACATTTAATTTTATGTAAACGCATTGCCATTCTTTTTTTAAAAAAATGCGTATGTTCAATAAACCATATAATAATATTAGTCCTTATTACGTATTTTGCGCACGCCTCAGTGCATTTACAATTGTTGGTTTTCACATGACGTCACTAAAATTCAAACTAAAAAACTTTCGATCCTACCGAGATTTTACTTTCACGATGTATTAGAGCAGCTGAAAACTAATTTTCATACAAATTTTCGCTTCAAAAGGGTTCTTGGTTTTGTGATAGACTACGCTTGAATTTCTAAGCTTTTGCGCCGTGACGCGGCATTTACATGACGGTTGACGTCATGTAGGTTGAAAAAATGACTTATTTCAGGACATTTTGCTAACTAAATTTAAACACTTCGTATATTAGAAAAAGTATTACTTAAATGTTTATGAGTTTCTCGAAGAATAAATTCACACTTTTGTAGCAAAACTCGGCAACAGATGTTTCTAGACCTTATAGGGATTACTTGTTAATTTGTAATACAACTCATTTGGAAATTTCTTTATTCTTCCCATTATTGCTGGTTTTCAGTGTCATGCCGTTCAAAATAGATCAAAGTAAAAATTAAAACCGTTCAATAGATAACGTCCAGAATCTGGGAAATGAAAGGAGGTACATATACAAAGACCCTCGCCAAGATTCAGGTCAGAGGAATATTTCGTATACAAGGTATCCGAAGAAATGTTTTACCCAAACTTATAGAGATTTGTATGGAGACGCCATGCTGGTCCTCACCTGGATGAGCACCAACATGGCGGCCATTACAAATCATACTACTTTGTTGAAAAATCAAAGTGCCATAAAATATCTCCCTTAAGTGCGCTTCCTCTCAAATGTCGAGTGTACGACAATTTTTATGTGCTCTGTCAATTTTTGGCATCAGCAAGATTCCAACTCATTGTTTAAAGGAAGCATTGGTCACGTGACTTCTTAGTGCAAGTGCCTACCGATTCCGATAATAACGGGTCCCTGTCCCCCGAAAAATAGCAGCCCCTGAAAAAATGGCAACTCAAATAAATATACATAATTTTTGTACCGTTAATGTAACATTTCAAGGGGTGCGGTATGTGGTTACAAATACAAGTAGGTAGTGGGTTGAATAATATTTTCGTATTTAATTTACAACAAATGCCACACAATATTTTCCTTTTTTAGTGGTGTATCGTATTTTCATAAACATACCGGGTACGGGTAACATAGTAACTAAAACGCGTAAAAACAGATAAAAGCTGTATGTGTCATCACATGTACAGTTGTCATATAATACGAATAATATTTTCGACGTATAGTATACGAACGTTTGAGCCTCTTTTGTTATAGTTTACGTTGTTTACATGGATAATAAATACCGTAACCAGCATGTAACCTGGATGACCTTTTTTATGTCTGTTATGCGTCATCTTTGTGTAAAACCACTGCTGAATTAGAAACGTTTTCTAACCATCCGAAAGTAACGGCCCCTTTGGCCTGCTAAATCCGAATATAACGGGGGCCGTTATTATCGGAATTCTACGGTATTCAAATTTTGATCTTAGGGTTTAAAGGGTGAAACACCCGAGCGGGCAAGATGTATCCATCTTTATCGCTCGGAATTTCCGGCATTTGTCCCGCAAGAAAAAGTTCTCTTTATGGCCTTATAAAAAAGTACTTTTTCGCTCTTAGGATGGCCTGTGAATCGCTCTCGTCGGGCTTGCTTGCTGAAGCAAGATTAAGAACATGTTTAGGCAATCTGGCGTAAATATGACTACTAGCGTGACATTTATTTGTCTCAAATATTACTTGATAACCTTACCAAAGGCTACTTTGATTTGACGATAACTTTAGCAGAGGTGGGGCACAAGGAAAAAAACATATGAAATTAGCCTGTTGTCGGGCTGGAGCTGGGGAGGCAGAGGGAAAAACTTTTAAGTTGGGTTAGGAGATGCATGGCGTTCCCGAGAATGGTAAGGAGGCCGAAATCAAGGAGCAATCAGACTAAATACGGGCAGCTAACCCGCCCACTTTAATCTGATTGGATACTCCTTGGAGATATATCATTTCCAGCTCCACCCAAAAAAAGGAGAAATGAAATGCAAATACCGTATTTATTCGATTAACCGCCCTGGGCGCTTATTAAATTTTAGGACCTTGAGAGTGGGCGCTTATTCGAGGCTAGGCGCTAATTAAATTTTTACCATTTTCAGTAAGGGAAGTATGTTTATTTTGCAACAAAACAGTAAATGCTAATAACAAAACGCGAAGAAGAAGCAAAGCAAGGTTTCTGTAAAATACTCTGAAGGAAACCCCGTCCTCGGGAAAGTCTCTTATTAGAATTTATTCACTCAAGTGGGTGGGTTGGGGGTGAGCGCTTATTTGAGTTTGATTGGGAGGAGGAGGGGGTGGGCGCTTATTCACTTTTTCGGCCTTTAGGATGGGCGCTTATTCGAGGTGGGCGCTAATTCGAGGTTGGGCGCTTATTCGAATAAATACGGTAACCAAGAAAATGCTCAGTATCAACTAACATTATCTTTGGTGCATATGTTTGTTTTATTGACTAAAGTTTTTCGGTCAAGATGGCTTGATATTGGCCTCGTTCGTTTTTGCACACTTGGCCAATATTCAGCCAGCTTGACTTGGTCAATAATACAGTGAAACTTGCATTAAGCGGACACCCTCGGGGAATGCGGTAGTGTCCGCCTAATACAGGTTTTGATAGATAACATCATATCAGATGTCAAATGCCATTCAAATGAACAGTGGAAATGTTAAGAATACTCCCAGAGACTTTGACGATATACGTTAGTATTAATTTCTTTATCAAAGTGAACCAATTGATCATAGTACCATAAAAATAGATTGAAACTCAAATTTGAAGAAACCAGATGAGTGAAACAAGCTCTATACAAAAAAAAAGCGAAATACAAAACAATACTGTACTGTGAAACTAATCAAATAAGTTCGTCAAGTCACGTTTTTTAATGTAAAAATCGAATAAGTTGTGGGTGGCAGTTCGAGGTAATCTTTCGCATTTTCGGTGTCTGGCATGTTGGGTGGTGGAATTTGATTACAAGTGTCCGTTTAATACAGGTTGGTAACAATAAAACTGACTATTTCAGGTACTTTTAAGGTGTCCGCCTCCGCTTAATAGAGGTGTCCGCTTAATACGGTGTCCGCTTAATACAGGTTTCACTGTACATATAAAATAGTCTTGTCTGAGCGAGATAAACGCATACACAAGGCGTTCGGTGCTTGTTTGATCTAAGTTTATTCTTAACAATCAGTGAAGTGTAAGACTTGAAACACGAGCGTACCGAACTGAAACAAGGTGTAAGAGCACAGCCAAGTAAGACCTCCTGTATGAGATATACCAGATATACCTATGCTCACATAATAAAATAAAATCGAATTATGTTTATGATCACTATTTATTTTGAAAAAAAGAAAAAATTCTTCAACTCATAAGGAGTTTCAAAGACTGCTTTTCGAGTACATTGAACATTTTTAACGTTATCTAGCTACGTTGTTCAAGCAGCAGGGTTATGGGTACTGTTCTTAGCTTAAACGTACACTAGTACGTAGTACAGCAAAAAAAAAGAAAAAACCTGTATAAATGCCACCTCATCAAAGTCGCGAAATTTTGCAGACGTTTGTACGGTGGGGGACTATTTTCCCCGATACTTCGTGTGCATATTTAGGGTAACAACAACTCGCCACGTGGTAAGTTTCATCGAATTTTATTTCCATTTTCTAGCAAATTTCCAGACCTAAACTTCACCCCATATGTTCTCAATATTTACTCGTGCTATATGAAACCCGTACGTGACACAAATAGTGAGCCTGGGTCACCTGTGCTGTGGCAAAAGCATCAATGACAAATGAAAAGTAAAACTAGCTTTTTTTTTACACGGAACTGCATAAAGACTACCTGGTTCAAATAATTTTCAGAGACCAGAGATTTTTTATTTGGATTATGACAATATTATTTTTAAGACAGACTTTTTTTAAAAAAAAATTGGTTACAATCACAAGTAAATTAATTAAAAGTGAAACAACTTTAAATTCGATGGGCTTTTTAGAATACACAGTTGTACAGTGAAAACCACTTCTTTGAATATTCCATTCTAATATGTTTCACGCAGCTAGCCAGGAGGAAGAGAAAATTGAAGATTAAATGATCTAAAACTGTTGTTTTAAGAACTGTAAATGGTATACATTTTGTAAAACAAAGACCACATATTCTCCTTCTAAGCACCACTGCGCTATATGAAAACAAAAACCCACACGGAATCGGTGAAATTAACTATGGAAGTAAAATGAACTATAAACCTGCTGGTAACCTTCTAATGTGAATTGCACTAAACACTGTAGGTACTACCAAAATAGGCAAGGTAGGCCACCAATTTAAAGATATGTGTAACAGATGAATTTGACGCCAGACGTTAATGACTTATTTCACGTGGCTTTATCTGTTGAACCCAAAAGGTGGACTCGCGTGGTCACATTCCTTTCTGATTGGTTGTTTGTGCATCAGTTATAAAGGGCTAGAAGGATGCAACTGCAACTTTCCACAGACAAAAATTCATCATTTTTTGTTGGTAGAGAATGCCATTTTTCATTGGTCTACCAAACGCTCAGGAATGTGACCACACGAGTTCACCTTTTATGTTTTACAACTGACAGACTCATGACTCATTCACGCTTGCTGACAAAATCAACTGTCAAGCCTACCTTGAGTTTGCAGTCTACCTATTTCGGTAATCATTTTAATGTAGCAGACCCCTTCTTATCATCTCATTACTAAAATGACAGTATCAACCCAGTTTCTTATCCTAAAGCCAACTTTAAGGTGGCTTCACTGGATTTTTTAGCGGGGACACCTCCCAAGTTTAAGCATTAACTTGGTCAGCGTGAGTAACGATATGGTAGAAAGGTTATCACAACTGTACATGTATTACATAAAGATGAAATTTCTTATGATATAGGTTTTATTGCAACCTGAGTCGCCATGGCAACGTAATGACCCCATTATGTTTTTTATTTAACTTTGTGTTTCTCTGTACTATGAGTTTTTTTTTAAGATATCGCTTAAGGGAGTATGTACCTGCCATAATTGCCTTGATTATGGCAAAGTTTGAACAAATTCTATGAGAGTGTTTTGGAAATAATCTGAAACAAAGTTTAAAAAATCACAAAAACAGTGAAAATAATAGCATGCTATCCACACAATTTGCTGATAAGTTAAGAAAATGATAAGCTTTAGAAATGCGGCTTCATCTCATATAGGTTGGATTCCATTGAAAACTGGGTACAAAAAAAAGCGGGGAATTGCTCTGGGCCGTCGCAAGTTAGAAGAAGGCTCTTTGGTCTGGTCACATTAATGGGTTTCAGGGCTGTCACTCAGGCCAGGTCAGAGATTTTCCATGTATTTTCCATGTATTTTCCATGTATAGATTTTCAATGGGTATCACCACTGGCTGTTCAGGTTATCATTGGATCCCATCGGCCAAAACCCCCTTGGACACCTCATGAAGTTTACACAATATAGGATTCCTTATCACTACGGTTTTGAGTACTGGCTATAGTGATTACTGATTTGGGTTTAGCACTGACCAGGGTGATTAAGATTAAGCCCTGAAAATAGTGATTAAGGTTGAGCACTGATTTGAAAAGGTTAGCTTCTATTTAGGCTAAGGGTTGTTGCTATGTAAGTTAAAGTCAAATCCCCTCTAGCCAGCCAATCCTCAGTGGCCTTGTGGTAAGGTGATGGACTGCAGACCCCACACTCCGGGTTTGATACCCACTCAAGCTCTTCAGAATGTTTTTTCCTTAAGAATTGAAGAGACTTACACTTTGATGAACATTTGCTGAGCAGAATTTCATCTAAGTGTAGTGTGGAAGCAGTAAAGAATACTATGTTCTGTAACTTCATAAAGAGAAGTTACAGGGTTTAGGCAGATGGGATCTAATGCTGATAGCTGTTCAATTCACCACCTTCAAATAGCTCATACCCAGCAACTTGAAAACTCTCTTATCCTAAAACCTTGTTCATAAAGCCACCTTATTGATCACATTACTTGGGTTCAGGGCTGTCACTGAGGACTGGCCGGGCATTTTCCATAGTAACATATGAATATGACCCCCTTATAATATGCTTCTAGGTAGAAAAAGGAATATTTATAGACATACAGTCAAACCACATTAATAAGGACACTGAAGCGGCCATAGAGAGTGTCCACATTGAGAGGGTGTGCATATTAAGCTGGTTGAATGTAGAGGGACAGGTAAGGGTTAGGGACAAAGAAAACTGTCTGTAATAAAGAGGTGTCTGTATTAAGTGGAGTTCATTGTAGGAGAAAAGCCTTCCTGGCTGTTCAATTCTCCATGTGCTAATTGCACATACCCAGAAACTTGAAACTTAGTGACAAAGGCTCCTCAATAGGATTCTTCAATCCCTTATTCCCAGCCCCAAATTTCGTACAATCCCATGATCCTGATGTTTTTTTTGGCATCCCACCTCCCGCAATACTTTCAATTCTGAATCGTGCCTGGATTTTGCTTTAAAATCCCAAATACCGAGATTCAAATAAGGGAAACCCCAGATCCTGGAAAAACTATTGGGGACCCTCCTGACATCCTTAGGGGTTTATATAAAATAATGTTCATAAGTGTATATAAAGAGTGAACATTACAGATGTATATATACAGATTGTGCACTTCAAAAGTACACAAAATCTTACCATCAGCTACCTTAGTTAAGGAAACAACATGAACTTAGTCCTCCTTCGGTCTTTTAGAGCTCAAGTCTGGTGTGTCAGAAATTGAATCTGGCAGTTGTCGCTTTAGTGTCAAATCTTCTGCTGTGCACACTGAGGTTACATTTTGGGCAGAATCTTTAGGTGTACTCACAACAGTATCTGCGAGATTGGATTCTTCTTGTTTATTTGAAATAGCAGCCTCTTGGGATGTATCTTCAGGGTTATTCAAGACGGAAGCTTTTTGAATTGAACTGTCTGACTTATCCAAAGGAGAAGCACCTTGGGTGACATCTTCTGACTGATTCAAAGTGCTAGCAGCTTCTTCAGTGGACTCCTCTAGCTGATTAAAATTTACAGCTTCATAGTTGTAGTCATCTGGTTTATTCAATATTGCAGCCCTGTAGATCAAAATAATCCTCCTGTCTTTCTCGCAGCCAGACTTCAAAGCCGTTTCTATTTTGGTCTTTGGAATTTCAGCGAGGGTTTTTCCTCGCAGTGACATCATTGTACTATAATAACCCCCAACTCTGTTTTGAATAGGCAGTAAATCAAGATTTGATGTCCTTCCTTGTTTGACCATTTTCTCCAATGTTAGAAGCAAATCAGTATCTAGGCAACATTGTGGAAAATATTTTACCAATGCTACAACATTAGAATACCTGTTTATCTCTAAGAGCTTTTTCAGTAGGGCATTGGTGGCAAGCGCATCGCATAATGCATCATGGAGTCCGTCAACCCAGTTGGTTTGGCCTCGTTCAGACAAAGTAAATTCCTTTTGATTCTGTCGTTGTGGGCCAGCGGATGTTAACTGATAATGAAAGCTTTGGGCCTTTTGTGCACGTATAGAGAACTGATTAAACAATGTACCAGCTTTTAAGTCTTTCACATCAGGGAAAGTTTTTATAGAAAGACGATAGATGTCTATCCACTTGATCCTCTCTAGAAGTCTCAAGCCTTCATGTCTCTCAGCGTTGGAAGGAAGCCGATCAAACTCTTCAATCAACAAACTCCAATCAAACATGGCATTATAGGCAACAACATATTCAACCTCTTCTAAGAATGTGCGGAACTGCATTGCCACATCCGCAAAAGTAGGTTTCTCATTGAGTAGGTCTGGAGGTATGTGGTGAACTCTTGAATACATGCGCATCTGTGAATCTCTCTTCTTGAGAGGGTTGACATAGGTCATCCACGGTATCTGTATGTCATTTCTAACCTTAACAATGCCAATTTGGATGATACGGTCTTCCTTTCTGTCATATCCTGTTGTTTCCAGGTCTAAAACTGCATATGTTGGCTGTGTTGTTGAGTGCATGGTTTTGTATTGCTGTTATGAGTCACTGGAAAATCTAAGAAGTAAGAAGTCGGTATGTTAAATCTGTGTTCTTGTCCTCACAACATGAAACGGGCTATTAAAGAGCATTTAGCAAATGCTCAAAATTTTCAGATGAGCAACAATCTGGCTTAATATTACTTGGTGGGGCACAAGGCTAGTGGAGGACCAGTGTGCAACAAATGCAGACTGCAGACTGGCAGGTAAACGAAGTAAACATTGTTGTTGAATGCTCTAACAGATTCCCTATCCTTAAAATAGACTTTTAAATGACTTAAACTTTAGGGATAGGGACTCTGTTAAAGCATTCCACAACAACAAAGTTTTCCTCGTTTACCTGCCAGTCTACAAGTCTGCAGTCTGTGTTTGTCACACACTGGAGGGCAGGGTGGACGGAGTAAACGAGGGGGGGGGGGGCTTGATGGTGTAAGAAGAGAAGTGACACTGAGGAGACTCTGAAATAATGTTTACATTTTTAACTGGACTGTCATTTCTTTCAGAAAACACAGCATCACCCATTGAAATAATAAAAACACTTCATTCAGCCACAAAAAAAGGGATAGAAGTAGGCACCAACTGGAGACTTAAGCTGGTTCCTCAAGACATTTAAGACACCCTTTTAGGGATGGTAGACATGTATCTAGTCAGAAGTACAAAACCCTTCATTTTATGTATTTTTAGTGGAAGCCATACCACCTCACTAGGGACATTCCATTTTTAACTGCATCCCCCCTCAAGATGTGTAGTTGTATGAGAGAATTACTATAAAACTCAACTTTTAGTAAAGAAAACAACGTGACTTGATTACATTGTGTCCACCATGCACTCGTATGAAATGATGTGTTACATGTATCCCAGAGTTCCTATACAGATGGCTTGAAATTGACGAAACCTTAAGACGGAATCCATCAAGAAATTGAGTAATAAAAATTTTCAGTGGACAAAAACCTTGTACCAAAATAATTTAAACAACACCAAAGAAAATTTCTTATGAGAGCCTGAGAAAATAAATGTCAAATTTTACAAAATGACATCTTACACATTAAATTTTCAAAATTTGACTTGTGTTTTCACAATTCTTGTGAAATTTGACATTTAGGGACTTGTCAGAAATTAGCAGGGGGGGAGGGAGGGTGCAAACAGAGGGAGGGTCACAACTTTTTGAGACTGCAGAAAAGGGAGGGGTCATGAAAAATGGGCCGTTAAAAGGGGGAGGGTCATGCAAATATGTGTCTGTGATCATGTTGAGGCTCACCCACAGAAGAAAAAAGAAGCTCTTTATTTTGTAAAAAAACCTGGGAGAAATAGGAGAGTCGAGTGATCAGCTGTCAGAATCAGGGTCGGACTCTTAATGCTGTCATCTAAAATGTATGTATATGGCATTACAAAGAACAGATTAGCAATATATTTTGAGCTTTCATAATACTGACTCACCCTTGTGTATTGCAAGAACTAGATTTTATCATTTATACAAGAGGGGGAGGGTCATGATATTTTAGGCCAAGGTCAAGGGGAGGGTTAGAAAATTTCACTCCCATTGCAGGGATGGGTCAACTCATTTCCGAACCAAAATTTAAAATTCCCAACCCCCCTCCCCCCCTGCTAATTTCTGACAAGTCCCTTATTTTCTGTCGGCACACTTGAAAACCTCTCTTTTCAAAACCAGCTATATTAAAGGGGGGCGGGATAAAAAATGGGATGTCCCCTTTGAAAACAAGATGGAGAATGAGGACGGTTTTCAAACCCAATTTGTGTACTTCAGATTTTAATTCCATTCGGACCATTCGTAAGTCTCCTAATTAACTTCTGGTCAACAGAAAAAAAAGTAAGAGTTCTTAGGGCCTAATCGGCTCGCACTCAAAGTCAAGGTCGTAACAATGCAGCCAATACACCATTTTACAGTTGTGGGCCTTGTACCCTAGCCTCCGAGTGAATGTGAGGCTGACGGTGACCTTGTTTTGATACAAATCTCCTTTGCTTTGTTATGGAAATTGTCCTTGAAAAATACTAGTTAGCATGAGAATAACTTGATTTACATAATAAAGCAGAAAGGTTTGAATCAAAACAAGGTCACCCTCAGCCTCGCTTCCAACCATAACTGTAAAATGGCCTATTATACCCTTATGAAGCTTAATTAAATATTTTTACAGGTGTAGAATGGATGTGGAATGATATAGAGCTCGAAAAGCACAAAAGACAAAAACTTACACTTGGCCATTTTCCCACGCCATTCGCTAAACATTTGCATTCACATTTACACCAAAGTTGAAGGGAATATTTAAAGATAATGAACTTACTTTATGGTTGTAACTGAAGACAATTCTGCACCTTTCTTTTTGTTTCTCTCGTGCTCCCTCGTGCTTATGGCCCAGACTTCGAAAAGCTTGTAATCAGCGGTAGGGTGCTACTTTATATATGGCAAACGAAATGTATTGCGATGATACTGAGTGAACTGATATGTTGGCCAAAAACAGTTTTCAACGTCACTAGGGCATCCACTTGTCGTTGTCTTCTTCTTTTGTCTGGAGCGCGAGCGGCCAGCAACTCAAGGTAGCACAAAAACGCAAAAGACGACACTACGGGCATAAGGCGTGATAGCCTGCGTAGCTAGCGGTCGGTACGCGATTAGAGCGCGCAATGGGAAGTTGGTGGGTGAAATTCTTTAACTTTATTCATCTATCTTACATGATATTTAAACGAATGGGCTCTATAGTAGTCTCTATCGCAGCCGTTTTTAGGCTTGTCACGCAAAGCTTCTCCTGTGGGACGGAGCCTTGCGTGACGAGCCTTAAAACTGCCGCGAAGGCCTAGGAGACTACAATTTTAGCTCTATAGATGGTTTTCACAGTGACGTCATCAAATTGTAAAGTCAAAATAGCTAGGTTTTACGAACTCTTATTTACACTAGAGGGAAGATATAAGCAAAAAGTAAATCTTTCTACACGTTTCCATTCCCGTAGCATGTTTCATTTCGAAAATACAACAATTCAGTGAAGTTCCGAGTTCTCACAGTGCGTGACATCAAAATGGGAATGCTGTCTCGTTGAAAAAAAAGCCTCTCCTCTTGATTTTCAGCAGTATAACCATTTTAGGTGTTAGAAGATATGTTAATGCGCACGTATGTTAGTTCTCGAGTGAAGAGAAAGAGCTTTTACTGAAAAAGTGAACTCCAGATGTTTTTGTTGATTTCCGGCGGCCATATTGGTGGACCAAAACGGACCCTGCAACTTTTACTTCAATAAAAAAAAATCTTTTTGATGCATGCTATACGAAATCAACGCTGGAGCGATAGAGCTCTGAGAGCTAGCCCGGTGTGAGGTCCTGTACCCTCCTCAAGAACCCGTTAATGTCACGTCATTCCGATTTTACCTTTTTAGCGTCCTGATCTGCCGAAGTAGGACTCGAATTTGTGGATTGCCGTTTTTGTGATTCGTTCTGGTCACCCAACAAGGCGGCAGTAAGAATTAATCCTATTCTCTCATCACGGCGCTCGTCACGAAGGTACACAGCATTATAAGCTTCCCGTATTTTTCGTCTTGGACTCTCTGCAAGAGTCTTTCCTCTGAGTGAAGACATGGTACCATAAAATTTGCCTGCTTTTCCTGCAATTCCCTTTAAATCTTTGTCTGAAGTTTTCCTCTCTTGTAACATGTTGTCTACTATAAGGAGCAACTCGGTATCTAATAAACAGTAAGGCATGTTTTTTGCCACATCCACGATGCTTGAATATCCGTTCATCTTAAGAAGTTCCTTCAACAGTGAATTCGTGGCTAGTACATCTCCCATAGCATCATGAAATCCCTCTATCCAATTTGTTGCGTTTGTTTCCGTTAAAATAAAATCTTCTTCTTCATTTTCTTTCGAGTTAGCACATTTCAACTCATACAAATAATGAAAGGTCTGGATCTTTTTAGTTCGTACATGTATTGAGAACTTTTTAAATAAAGCACCAGCCCTCATATCGTCTTCCTCAGGCAAAGTTTTGATTGCCAGACGATACATGTCGAGCCATTTGATTATCTCTAGAATCTTACTACCTTCCTTCTTTTCAGTTTCCGATTCAAGCCTTCCAAACTCTTCCACCAACATACTCCAGTCAAATAAAGCGTTGTACGCCACGACAAATTCAACGTCGTGCAAAAATGCGCATAACTTTGACGCTACTTCAGCGAAGGTAGGTTTGTCTTTAAGAGCGTCTGGAGAGATCCTATGAACCCTGAAAGCATCCATCTGAGATTCAGCGCTCTTGCAAGGGTTCACATACGTCATCCATGGTGTTAGTGTATCATTTTTCACTTTAACAACGCCTATTTGAACGATGCGGTCTTCCTTTCTGTCAAGCCCAGTGGTTTCGAGGTCTAAAACAGCATACACCGGCTCAAGAATTCGAAAATTCTTTACCTCAGAACACATGGTGAAAGACTTAAGATTCTACATGGTGAAACTGAGTTGTAAGAGGCTGCAAAGAAATAATTTAAAAATAAGGAAATTGCAATTATAATTTAGTTTATTAATTCTTTCACTGCCAGAGTGCTTGATGGAGTTTTGTAAGGTGACTCTAACTTTTGAGTCTGCGGACCAAATCCTATAGTGTGACCATTCAAATGAAAGCTCTCTGCCTGTACTTACACATGGTGCTATTTGTTTTTTAAAATTTCACAAATTGAAATTTGGAAATTTGGTCGAAATTTAATTTCGGCTAAATTTGGCAGTGAAAGGGTTAAGGCAAGAATATTAGCGTTTTTTTAATTTGGTCCAAAAAATAAACAGTCAAGGAACGGAAAGGTCAAGTAAATTCTACACCGGTTTGACTGACTTGTTTTGTTTGTTTTGGCTCAGTTCTCTTTTAAACTGCCCTAATGTATTCATCTTTGGCAAATCTTTGTTTTCTTGGTAGATGTTGGCTTTAATTTTACATGAGCAACAGGGTGGACAGGTGTCGGTTCTTAGTATGCAAATTCAGGGGCCTCTGCAATCACGTGCTTACCGCTCCTTTGAAGCTTAAAATGAATAATAAAAATACAGTCTGAACAAAGAGAAGGCGAAAATCACCTGCGGCGAAGAAACTTAACTCTTCAGACTGTCTTTTACCCACTGGAGGGCCTCCAGACTCTGGTCGTTGAGAAGACAACTAAAATGGCTCGGTTCTAATTGAATTGAATAAATTTTCTTGTTCGTAGAGTATGGCTAACCTCGCAATTTGTTGCCGCAACTCGCTAGCCTTACTATTTTTGATGTGTTCTATCGTTGTTTAAGGAACACTGTTCGGGTTTTGCTCGGTCGGTCCGAACCGACAGCGAAATTCCTACGGTACTGAGCAGCGCACCACTTACATTCATTCAGCCATTTGCTCAATGTTCATTTTGGGGGCTAGCAACTGAAAAAGCATGAATTTTGCGATATCGATCGTATGGGAACATAGTTTACGATAACACTAAATATTACTCACCATGGGCCGCATCCTGATTGGACGGAAATTCCGATTTTTTGAGGATTCCTTTGTAGATTTTGCAGTGAGACAAATAAGGGACAGTATTGCTCAACGCTCAGAGGCAAAATAAAGGCACAGGCGAGACTAGTTGGCTGTTTACTCAGGCTATACAGATAGCAGAGGAGCTATGTTTGACACTGATTACTTTGACAGTACAATTGACCGATCTTAGTGTCATGGGTGCAATAAGAAATTACTATTGTTTTGATTTCATATGTGACTAGTTCACCCAAACGGGCAACAGGTTACCCAGGCCAAGTGCGCGGGGGACTGGGGACAACAAGGGTTCTCGGAAACTCGACGGAAATGGACAAAATGGCTGTCTTCCGGGAACCTTTGTAAACTTGAGCAGACCAGTGCGTTTATCAGTTCTTGAAAAACGGTGGGAAACAACCGCTTCCGCGAAACTGCCAGTCAATGGCGAATCGTGAATAGGCTAGCCCGGTACGATCACTTCTCGGAAACGATACGGAAACGACTGCCTTCCGAGAAAACTGCTATTTTCGAATCATAAATCGAACGGTCTGGTACATGATACTTCATAAGTGTTTATAACTGTCAAAACACAGTATAGATTTAGTTGAAGGTTAAAGTTCGGCCACCAAAAAATTGTCTGAGCCTTTTAGCTGTTGAAAATTCCCAGATACCTTTGCGTACAAAGCTTACGGCAGGGCTTACGGTTTTTCTGCTTCCGGGTGAACTGGAGATGTCGACGGCTACAGACGAACTTGGTAAGCAACTAAATTTCGTGGAAACCATTTAAATTTAAAGCCTTTATCGATTTTTATTGCGGGGAAGAGAACGAAATGTCTCTGGTATTACCAAGTAGTTATGATTTTATTGCCATTATTTACTGTTTTAATTCAACGTAAATCTTTAAGTCATTAGTCTACACGCCAAGAACAAAGAAGTGAAGATCACATTTCTGTTAGAAAACACCTGTTTGTTTAAATTTTGGCGATTTAAATTTAGGAAAGGTACGTACACTTTTCTTAGCATCGTGCTTTTATCATTTTCGCTTTTATACGAACTTGCATGAATAAAGTGACAATGAGGCCACAAACCTGAGTGGAGACTCCACAATGCAGTCAATAGAGTAAAACACTAGGCTGAAGAGCTTTTTAAGTATAGAATATGAATGAAACACAGGTAAGACTTCGACTGTTGCGAGCAGGCTAGTGGTTCTTCACGGAGCAGTGTCATTTCTTTCACTCGTGTTAAAATTCAGTAGTTGTCTCACAAGACACTCAAGAGTCAGCGAAAGTGCAAACAGGAAATAATTTATCACGCGAGAGCGACTCTCATGATCGTGAGGCATGTCGATCACGTTAACACCAACTTGTCACTTAGGGAAAAATGTTGGGTCCGGGGAAATGAGGGTGAAAAGTTTCCAAGAATCTCATAGTGATCAAAGATCAACATACAAATTAACTCCAACTTTTCACTTAGGGGAAAAATGTTGGGTCCGGAGAAATGAGGGTGAACAGTTTCCAAGAATCTCATAGTGGTCAAAGATTAACATACAAATTAAAGTAACACAGGAGTCGTCATGCACGGTCGACCTGCACCGATTCCAAACACGGTTTGTGATTAGCTGGGAGAACAATAGGGATGGTGACATAACGATGCCCCTATCCCTGAAAACAATAGGTAGTGCAGGTTGTAGTAGCCTGCGTGCAGACGATAACTAAACTCTGATTAGTACCGTCTGCGAAGCAGCGCAGAGATCCTTGTTCTGAACCCCCAACGGACTCAACGAATTACCGGAAGTGCGTTTCGAATTTCCCTTCAACCTGACTGGCGATCACGACAAACAAAACAAAGGCCTTTTTTAACTGGCCAATCGTGGCGCGTACTCAAATCTGGGTACACAGCTGGAAGTCCAGAACAAGGATTTCGGCGCTGTTTCGCAGACGGAGTTAACCAGAGTTTAATTTCGTCTGCGCGCAGGCTAAGGTTGTAGGGACCAATGAAAAAAGAGGTTTGGAAGGGTCAATAGCCATGCTCAGGTGGAGGAGAGGGATTTGAGCAGGATGACATCCCATTCTCGTGCCCAGACCCACCCACTCGGCTTTATTTACCACGTTACCAAAAGAAACGATAGGCTCTGGGGACAAGAATGGGTGACATCCTGACTCCAGAGCTGTTTTCTTTTTTGCTTGCACAGCAGTAATATCTAAAGCTCTGGTGTAGAGAAGGTTTAGAAAATACATAAGGGTTCGAAGAGTGCCCGTTCCGATCCATCGCAACGGATATTTGAACCGACCTTTGGTAAACTAGGCGTGTTGTTCTTGTTTTGGTTGTTGTTGTTTTTTTTTTACGTCCATCTTCTTGTACTAACTTGTTGTTCAATATTTGGCAGCGAGAAAAATGGGATCTCTATTGAAAGACGCCGCTCCTGATTTAAAACTGATGTCAAAGCAATGGCACGAGACGTTTGATCAAATCTTCAAAGGCTTTAGTCCAGACAAGTGGACACTGGAGCCAACTGACGCGCCTATGCCCCAGGGATGGCGAAGCTTTAAGGACAGCGCCAAGGTAAAGTTCCTCTGCAAATCCTGCGGCAATTCCTGGACATCAATGAGAGGAGTTGTTATATTTTGGTTCAATAAAATAAGCGAAAAGCCAGAAGGAAAAGAGGAAAAAGATCAAGGCAACAGCAGGGATTCAGAAGCAGGGGCGAGCCGCTGCGAGAACGGAAATGTTTGTATGTATCTACAGTTGATATATTCTCTCTTGATTCTTTCCTAGTAAATTTTATCACCTGTTGTTTAGCGTCTTGAGGAGGAAGCCATGTCGCTGTTGGCGTTTAACTATTAGATTTGTACTTTTCTTCGTCCCTGTCGCAGTTTCAGTCAATCTCGGTGTCGTTTGTCGTTTGTCGTTTGTCGCCCTTTCAGCTGATGTCGCTGTTTCAAGGCCACGTTAGACAGACAAACCTTAATAAGGCCTTATTAATATTGCAATTTCTTCTTTTCTTAGATCTAGGTAAAACAGAGAGTATCCCTACACCCACTGAAAACTTATTTTAAGTCCCCAGCGTTTATATAGAGAAAAAGTGTCTCGGGTAGAAGTCGTCACTCGCCTACCCGAGCTACAGTGTGGCTGGGCGAGCCAATGTTTCCTCCATTTCCTTGTGAAACTTGAATTGCTTAGAAGGGTGACTATCTTCTAGCCGGGCTAACGTTAACCTTTCTCTCCCATGATGGGGCCTCAGACTTGAGAGCACCGGCAGTGAGTTGAATCTGGTACAAATTTACCAAAACGAGAACGTACTAATAAATATGTTTACTATCAAACTTTCAATCGATCCTTTAGATTCCTTAAGGTTTAGGCTGTACGGTCAGAAGTGCAAGAGATGTGACAATGAAGAGTTTAAAAGTCCAGAATGGTACGGAGAGGAAGTGGAGAAAGTTCTGAATAATGTGCATAAGAAAATAGGAGAGGTTGGTGGCCTGCATGTTATTTACAGCTTGACGCTTCATAATGTCTATTTATTCCTACAGGAGAAAATGAAGATCGCTGATATACAATACTACCTAGTCTCCTACACCAATAACAATCCATTGTTTTTATTGTCATATTTTCAAACTCTTATTTGTAACGAACTTTTAGTTTTATCTTCATTTTTCTTTTAGCCCCTGAAGAAGGTTTGTTTTCAAACCGAAATATTGGGCAAATTTGTTTAAAATATTTATTTTTTTGTTTTATTCTTTTGTTTACTTCTTCATCGCCTTGCCGTAAGGAAGGATCAGTTTGCCGTTTCATATTTGTTCTACAAGTTGTTACTATATTGATCCAGGTCTACAACTGGGAGATCCGGCACCACTCACTCGTTTGTCACTGCGGACTTGCTGATATTTTATATATTATCTTATTTACAAGCTGTTACATTTTGCGGTTGCTTGTAAGATTAGATACTTACTCGACGTTAAAAAGCTGGGGTCAAAATCATTAGGGTTACTTTGATTAACTGGCGGCGACACCAAACCGTTATGCCTTATTAAACGTTGTTGAAAAACCCTGGAGATACTCAGGAAGTACTCCACGAAGTCAACTTTTTGGCCATCAAGTTAAAACTAAATTAGAACCAAATGAAAGCTCGAAGAACGTACTCCAATCACCCCTGTTTAGCCAGCACGTGCAGGACCTTACGCGATAAACTTGCAGCCACTTTTAGGTCCTGCTCCAGGAACGGATCTAGGGGGAGGGCGAAGGGGATGCACACCCCCTGACATGACTTGCGGCTTTCTAATACATTGCAACTGGTATTCTGCAAAAAAAAAAAAAAAACTTTGTGGCTTATTAGTGTTGAAGTAAAACATGAGACGAGGTTGAAGAATTTATGTTAAACGCCGTAGAAAATGGTAGTTTGATACGTCACGTCACTAGTCAGATACGCCATTCCTTAGTGGTGCCCCCCGCCTCCTAAGAAAAATCCTGGATCCGCCCCCATACTTGTTGCCCACTTAAGCTTATTCATGAAAGGGAAAATCAACACCGCCTGGGCCTCTGACACGGATGTGCGCATGCTTAGGCCATGTGATGTTTTTAATTACTTGTGGGTTAAAGTTGTAAAAATATTTGGATAGATGGCTGTAGTTACTAGAGGGGTCTGGTTTGAAAGCCGGCAAAAATCAAAAGACGAAAACAAGTTGTGACTGAATAATGATCAATTGGACGTTTCTAACGGTCAACTGGTTCAAAAAGATAAGAACGCGTTCTACGTGCTCGGTCAAGTCTAAAACAGGGAACAAGATATAAAACAAAGATCGCCCAATGTAAGGTAATCGGGATTCCGGAATGCGGCAAATACCTGCTCGTGGAATCCGGAATCCTGGGAATTCAGATCAATGAATCTGGAATCCTGTTTAAGATTAGAATTCGGAATCCAAGTTCCATTGACAAGGAATCCAGAATCCAGGACTGTCTTGGAGAAATCTGCAGTTGTTAACTATCGGTTATGTCGAGGTAGTGTGTTTCCTAATCTGAAGTGCACATAAAACAACCCAAAGTCAGTAGCCACTATTTGATTTGATGCCATGTTTGGAATAAGCCATTTCCGAGTTCCCCCCGGGCCTCTGTTTCAAAACAAGGGTAGGTGCTCAGCCTTTGATATTGAAATCATTTTTCATTCCCATGCAAATAGAACTCATTTTCACAAGAAAGGTTGTGCACCTGATCTCATTTTGAAAGTGAGGGTTTTTGGAACTCGGAAGTGGCCTATTACTAGGCTATATTGTAAGATTTGACGCTAATTGATAGTCATTGCGTTGCAGGATTTTTATGACTTTCCACAACCAGACATTGATAATAACAGGAGGCACGGCAGGCCAAGATGGTCACATGATTCCAGTCGATGTCAAGCATGCCAGGAGGGGCAATGTAGCAACAATCGCAGTAGATAATTCTCTCTCTTTTGTTGAAATTAAGATTGCTATAAGCTGTGGGTCGTAATAAATTGGCTTGAATTAGGTTTTATGAACAATCGCCTACCAAATGGTTTCCACTAGCTTTCGCTCGTTTTCGTTTTTCAGTATCCCCTTTGAATAAATGAACTATTCCCTTTTTGAGCCTTTCAAGCCCTAGCTACAAGCAATGATTTTTTCCTTATAATTTCTCTGTATAATCAAATATTAAAAGAATAAAGTAAACGATTACCGAGAGAAAATGCAAATAATCCCATGCAGCCTTTTAACTTTTTCATTGGTTGTTTGCTAAGCGTGATGTTACTCAAGAGACTATCTCGTTCAAAATTCACCCTGTGTGCGTGTATAAAAATTGTTAAAAACAAAACTTATCAAACAACAAACAAGCCATAAGAATGGTACCAACTAGAAAAAAAATACTCGTGTTGTCATTTATTTATTAATTGCTTTTCCAATTATTCCACCCTAACGTTTCTTGAATGCGATAATTACACTCTGAAAAGCCACTATCTAAGTTACATTCATTGTAGCAATGATTATAACGATCACGATATAGACGAACACAACGATAACGATGAAACCTGTAAATAACGACTTGACCGATAATGACAACGATAACGATCATGACGGTAATGACCGAATGTTGATGAATACTATACATTAGTAATGGCGGATCCAGGTATTCAGATAAGAGGGGAGGGGTGGGGGGGCTTCGGGCCTCAGTTTGGTCTAAAAATAAGGAGGGGCTGGCCCCTCCCCTAGATCCGCCACTGATTAGTGACGTAAATGACACATCTTCAAGTGAATAAATGAAGGATCACAGGCATTCAGACGGGGTGGAGTAGCAGGAAATTCCTCCCCTTCTTTTTTTGTTTTGCTCTCCACTGCATGCAGTCTCCAATATATGAACGCCTGGAACAGGGTAACTGAGCTTATAACTGAGGATCGTTTAGTTATTTTCTGTTTTTCTCATAGATTTAATAGCAGTCTAACGATTCAACTTTGTCAGTAGTTTCAATGATATTAAAATTCTTACGTTCTTGTAGCACTACGGAGGCCAAATTAAAGTGACCATACTGAATTTTTCTAGTAGTGAAAAAATAGTATTTGACATTCAATCTTAATTTCTCATTTTCGACAAGTTAAAAGCTTTTTCACTGTATTTCGTATATCCCGGCACCAGTATGCATAAATCACAGGATTAATGGCTGGTAAAGTATAAACTAAGTACAGAAATCCTGTAAATACTCTAGGATAAATCTGTACGTGATCCTGAAACTTCCACAAAGTTAATGTAACAAAGAATGGGCACCAAGACATCAAGAAAGCGCCAGATATTGTTACAAGCATCTTGGCAGCTTTGAACTCTCTGTTAAGGTTCGTGATATGACGACACCTGCACGAAGAATTATTTGCACTTCCTTGAGTGGTTGTCGTAGATTCTTCGTATATACCTGGCCGCACTCGCTGAGCGTGGTTTCGGGCAATGCGGTATATTCGGAAGTAAATAAAAGACATGATCGAGAATGGGATTACAAAAATCAATATCCACTCGGCGGTCATGTAAATGATCTCGTAAGTGATGTGTTCGACGTAAGATTCTTCCTCCCCGCAAATAACTGCCAGCGGCCTCCATATCAAAGGCGGTGATGCTAAAGAAATTGCAAAAATCCATATAAAAGCACTGGATATGAACACCCTTTTTCTATTCACAAGGTTCGGGTATTGCAACGGTCGCGTTACGGCGAGATATCGATTAACAGCGACCGCTGTTTGAGTAAAAACAGAAGCTGACGCGCAAAGGACGCTTGAAGCTATTATTACGTAGCAAGCCACGTCGTGAGGTGGGCGCCAGTTTCGTTTTATCTCCCTGGTCGTGTTCGATGAAGTCTCGATCAATGTGAACAGGAAGTCACTGACGGCCAGATTGGCGATGAACATGTTGTCGATTTTGTGAAGGCGTCGGTTGATGCAAATCACCACGAAAATGAGGATGTTGCCAATAAATGCCAAGGCGATGATGATGATGATGTAAGTTAACTGAACATACCACGCGACCGTGGGTTGCGGGGGACTGGAGCTTCCGCCAACAGATGAAGGAATCATGGGGCTGTGAGCAAACAAAAGCGAGGGTAAATAATTTGAAGGCAGCAATGGGCCATGCAGGTGATTCAAGCTGACATGTAAAATGGGGTGAGTGATCATATTTTGGAGGGTCGATCGCTGTTTTGTCGAATGACCCCAGCAGAGTAAACTGTTCACATTCGTATAATTTTTTTTGTTCGTAAGATCGCTTTACAGGGAGCTCTCTTGGTTAAATGGACGGAAGGGCGGGTAAGGCTTTCCACAAGTTGCTCGGTAACTTTTTGGCAGCTTCTCGCATTTCGAGGAACGTTTTTCGTTTCGACCAACTTTTTGCACTCTGAGCAATTTCTCTAGTTATCTTCTAATTCTGAGGTATCGGAGCAGCTTTTAGTGCTTAAATTGGCCTTTTCCCCATATTTCACAATGTTTTAGTAAACAATTTATGAGTTTCCTTAAAAAGGAGCCAAATCCTCTCCCTGGGGCAGATCATAGGCGCAAGATAAAAGTAGCCGGCTGCCAGGTCAACGGTTTTTGGAGAAAATTTAAAATGGTGGACGAAGAGTCACAGTGGACTGATTTGAATGTCTCGTGTGAAGAAGATAATTCAACAATTTTATTGGCTCATTACATTTTTTGGTTTTAATTGAGGAAAAAGTTATTTAGCAACGCTGGTTACGCCGCAAAATTGCACAGAAATGCCTAGAAATCTTACTTTTGTTGTACAATTTGCATAATTTAGCATCAGACCAAAAAAAGTTTTTGTTTTTTTCGAGCAACTTTTGAGCAAATTTTTGAGAAATTAGGAGAGACCTTTTGAAAAATCTCTGGCAACTTGTGGAAAGCCCTGGGGGGGAGGGGGTACTTTTCTTGCCCCCGTGCCTCTTCCCAAACAATCCCCCGCTTCTAGATTTGATGCTCATCCCCACGCTAGACTGGGTACATTTGAAACCAAGATGGCCGCCCATGAGGGACCCCTTCCAGGGGTAGGTTCTCGATCCCAACGATCTTACAGAAAAACGGGGGACTGTGAAACGACTACCACTGAGCAAGAGAGAATAATTAAATTCTCTCTTGCTACCGGCAGTTGCGAAGAAAGTTCAAAAGTTTGAGTAAAATACTTCTATACAATCTGTGTGTTTACAGCGAGAGTTCACTTTGCGACGTCCTTACCAGTTATATGGTGAAAAACAATCCAGAAGTTCAGAAATACCTATTCCTGTTAAATTTTATCCTTCACCTTTGGTCAGTTGCTTTTGAGGTTTCCTTAAGAGCTCTTCTATTTAATTAATTTGATTACTTAACAACTCGACGTGATAATGTTTGTTAGGTTGGCATGGTAACCTGTCTCACCTCACTCACGGCTGTATCAACAACCATGATATCTTGCGATCAAATTTCATTTCCCCGGTGCTTCTTCGAAATTCTAATCAGAAAATTCACTTTAATAAAAACAGCGATAATTAACGAAAAAGAAAAAGCTTAACAGGCCAAGGATACTTAGGCTAATTTTGATGACGATCAATATAAATGCTTGTTCGCGAATCTAAATTTTGAATATATTATATTCATTTACATCTTATATGAAAACCTAGTTTCGTTGTCTTTATAGTCAGAGTCTCGATCAAAATAAATAGAATGTTCTTTTTTTTTTCATGATTTGATTTCAAAACGTTCCAAACATAATTTAAAGCTAGAGTCACTTTTTAATTTAAAGCGAAAAAAAATGTAGCCTCACCTCAACTGTTGAATTTTCTTTTAACTATATCCGTTTTAAACAAAGGAGACAGTTTTTATAGTGTTGCTAAAAAGGAAAAATAAAAACAGAGGGAGAAACAAACATTTCAGCCAAATATCCGCAAATGAAAATGACCTAAGTGGCGATAAGGTATATTATTCACTCTATCATGTAGAAAATATTCTCTCCGTGAAATCGCTTCGCATCGATTCCACCTTAATACTAAACTTGCAAGAACATCAGAACTATACTATCTATAACAGCTTTAGTTTACAAACAGAAAAAAAAAAAGATAAAAAATTACGTAATCCGTTTGTCTTAATTCTAAAAAAAATGTGACTATTATTTATTTTTTACTGCTGTGTCTTGAAAAGTTTAAAGTATATATCAAAGGCGGTTGTTCAGCATAAGGGCTGTATAACTCTTACCTCAAGAGGGACATAGAAGAAATTGCTTATAGTCATTTTTAAAGTTTTCTTCTTCCTAAGCAAGAAAGCTTTTCGGTTGTCCCATGAGTGCTGCTATTCGGTTTGCAGTCTTATACTTTTTGCTAATAACTTTTCAAAAAAACTTTCCGGGGAAGAAAAATTTTGCGCTAATTAGGAAAAATTATCAGCGGAATTATACAAGAAGAGAGAGTCGATCCTTCACAGCTTAAAATACAACAAGTCAGTTTAAGTCGTACAGAATACGAAGGTGTTGCTAACATTACACTCATTTGTCTTTGCATCTTCTCCACAAACCTTATAGCCATGAAACCATGAAACTGTCAATTTACCTTCATTAATCTCTCCAATATTACACTTGACAGTAGATGCCCATTGGAAAACTAGAAGCTATCATAAAACGTTGACAATCAGGCCACATGAATTTTTGCTGCTGTCGGATTTATATGGCTTCATTACGTTTACACATTAACGTTACGACTCTGGGTTTGATCTTTTCCTTATCTTCGTTCTCTATTTTCTGCAGTGTCTTTGTAGCCGAAACAAAATAAACTTTTATCAATACAATTTCTATATTCTTTGTTCTTTAAGCGGGAAACAAACAGTCAGTTTTCTGACCAATTAATGAGCCATGCCAGTGATTCTTAAGAAGGCCAATAAAATATATTTTCCCAATGTTTATATATGCAAAAAATACTGCGAATAAAACCCAATTTTTACTTACCGCTGATCAAGCATGAAGCCATTTCTCGCAGGCGTTGTAGTCATTTTCACTCTCGCTACGAAAGGAGATTGATTTTTGAGCTCTTCAGTAGCAGATTTTACTTCAGGAGCCTGAAAAAGCTGATTCTTTTCGCTTTTTTACGACACTCAAATATGAGTAGGAAAAGTTTTAGTTGCCGAAACGTTAGCTGTGTACATACCTTTCTGGGCTTATTTTCATATATTTCGAAAACCTTAAACTTTCGTAACAGACTAATCACCACTTACAAGCTAATCCTGCTTCTCTCAATACCATGTGATTTGATATAGAAATAGTACGTTTCATTGTTCGCTCTTTCCGGTCAATTTCAAAATGATCGGTGTAGACAAAGCTTTCAAAGCAGCTTTTGAAAATATAGGTATTTGCATTGCCGTGTCAAGACAAGGCATATTTGTTTATCTTAGAAAGAGAGCTTTCAGAATATATTACACTGCTCTTATGCCTTCAGCTGTTGCAAATCGCTTAAAACGAATTTTCTGTAACATTTATTAGTTCAGTTGTCAACTTAAGCTTTGCTATTAGCCACAGCTAACGGAAAACTGTTGAAATTAAATAAAAGATATTTAATCAAATCTCACCTTGATGACTTAAAATTTAACTTTGACAGGAAAGAGCTTTGTTTTGCTATTTTGAATTTGAAAACTTTTTAAAAATATATCATTATTTGAATTATCAAAAAAATCATCAAAAAAGGCCCCAAAATATGTAAAGAGAATGTAAAAAGTGTGAACATTTTGTCCGGCGATATGATTCAGGTTATATCTGGCCACATATATCACCAAAAATTAAATTCTCGACGATGGTGTTACAATCTTTTCAACACGCCGTATTTGGCTATCAATAGGGCCTGGCCTTTTGCAATAGTTAGTCACGTGATCAACTTTCTGTAAACATGAAAAAAGCTTTGTTAGCAGGAACTGAGAAAGCATATTAAAATTAAGTAACCTGTGAATTTTCATTCGTATAACTCAAAAGGAAGCGATTGCAACGGCCGCAGAAAATTAGAAGGATTTGTATGAGAAAAACAACTCTTGCCACCTAGTCACGGCTCGAGTGGTTTTCCGTACAAATCCTTGTAAATTTCGACTGTCGTTAAATCTTTCCCTTATGCATTTTAGGGCTCAAATTGCCTGTTATAAATGAAAAAAAGGAGATTTGAGCCGCATAATGTTTAAGGAAATATTTTACGACAGCTTAAGAAAATTTCCTAATTTACAAGGGTTTGTATGGAAAACCAGTTAGCGTGAAGAGCGGCAGGAGTTGTTTTTCCCATACAAATCCTTCTAATTTTCGGCGGCCGTTGCAATCGCTTTTTCAGATACACGGCTGAAAATTCACCGGTTACCTAATTTTAATACGCTCTTTCTGTTCCTGCTAACAAAATTTTTCAAAAGCGAACTGTTTTCATGTTTACAGAAAGTTGATCACGTGATCAACTAATGCAAAAAGGCCTATCACCTCCATAAGAAAGCACTTATGTCATATGTTTTACACTGTCATTCAAATCAAGACCAATCAAGACTCAGTAAAACACCATTGATCTGGAGTTTTAAAATAGTTTTTAGACAGCTGACGAAGTGATGCCAACTTTTAAACCTTTTGGTGTGAAATACATCATCCTTTTAGGACCTTTTCATGCAAACTTATCAAATAAAAGCGCAATGGTCTTTCGTGTAATATTTCGAGCAAGAAGGGTTGGAATTCTCTGCCTTTAGTTGCAACTGCTTTATCAAAATTTTCGATCACGTGATCAAAACTTCATCAAGTCGCATCACAAACGACGCTGATTTTCGCGAAGGAAGGTTAATTTATCATCATTTTTTTTTTATCTTGAAGCTCCGGAAAGTGTTTATTCAGAAAAGTTCCCCTGCATGCACTTATTAAAAACTGAACGACGTTGATGTCTCAAGAAACGGTAGCGGAAAGTTGTGGTTCATTTTTTAAGGATTCCAGTGGTACTGTTAAGTTGAAGTGGATGCTTGAATTTGGCGCAAGTTGTGCCGATTGCATTTTACTCTGAGGATGCATTTTATTCAAAAGCACGCGTATAGTCAAAAGAGCTGAGTGTTTTATATACTTAAGGTCTACCAGGTGAAGCACATTAATTTTATGCGTTAAATAAAGACAAGCAGACGGCATTTAACTAAATCGAAAGCATTCACATTGAATAATTTTGCTTCCTGTTCTTTATGTGCCTGTCACTTTTGAAATTCACTTAGAATAAGAGGAATTCAAACAACATTTCCATTGAAGATTTCAATGTGTTCAGGAAGACGGAAATCTCAGCTTTTCCGTATTTCGATGAGAAATATATGGTTGGCAGTTTTATTGGCAAACATTCCGTAGTCGAACTTATTCCTTACCTTGTTGAGTTGACGAGGTTTGCTGTAGCCATAATATCAAGTACATCAAGTAGACGACGAGGCCATCAAAGAAGGTCAAGCTAAAATTGAAAACCCAAATATTAAACTAAAACCGTACATTCTTTGTGTTTGATTACCATAATGGAAATAACTTTGGCGCTTAACAGGAAAATACTGACATTAACCTTAGCATTTACCTGTCAGCTTTGTTTGCTTTGTTCTTTAAAAGCATCCGTGGTCGCTATTTCATTTAATTTTCCTTAATGACCGCCATTACTTTTTTCCAACAACAACATCAATACATCGTCCTTGGAAATGTTACGGGAATTAATAAATTTTACGACCGCTAATCACCAAAGGCAAAATGCTTTGATCTTTTATCAAAGTCTCCCTACTAATTCTTGAGGGAAGTGTATGGGGACCAGTCTGGAGAATTTGTATGTGTATCAACGTATTGTACCTACATGGGATGTTGTAGCCTGCCTGGGAGGCGTCGAAAGGGGTAGGGGAGGAGAAAGAGAAGTTAAGGGAGGGGAATTGGGGAGTGGGAAGAAGGGAGGGAGGTTGGGGAGGGAGGATCTACTTTTTCCATTTCGCTTTTCCCTCCCCTCCTCCCGCCCTCCCCGTTTCCTTTTCTACGCCCGCCGCCCAGGATAGGGTGGTTGGTGTACACAGGAGCCCAGGAGCCCATGACCCGGATTGTGCAACTTCCATGTGCTCATGTCACGGCGTTTTTACCGACCAGTTTTATTTTTAGAACGTTTTTGGCGCGAATTTTGAATATCTTTAAATTCCACAAACCAGTCAGCAAAACCTACAGACCAAAATATGATTTTTTTTTGCCTTTTAATAAAGTTTAGTTTTCCTTTTTGATATCTTATACTTCGAATGCGCTCATAGACATTGTGGAGATTCTATTTTCGCGGGAAAAAGTGCCCTAAAATGAGTCTAAAAATAAGCTGGTCCGTAAAAACGCCGTGACGTAGTCTTAGTATGGGAGTTGCTCTCTCCGGGGTTATGGGCTCTTAGGGGCTCCTGGTGTACATCAAATCAGTGATGAAAAAAAAAAAGGTTGATAGCGTAATGCAAGGCTGATCGCGCAGGGCTAAAAGCCAAGTTTTCAGTCAGAGCACTTGTAACCTTCAATGTGGGTTGCAATAAGCAAAGAGGGAATTCTATTGAGTGCCCGTTAGAATCAAGATTCATTTTTGGGTATAAATCTTTTCCTACGACGCTTGCTATGAACACTGATACTTGATTATCCAAAGGATATCCGTCACGCGAGCGAAGACGCCAATTATATCACTGGTGAGGAATTCACATAATAACTCTGCTTGGGAATTTTCGCTCATCCCATGTTTATCTTGTGACTTAGTAGGAGTAATTCGAAACTATCTCATCTCTAAAAGAAGCTTTTAATTTGTATTTTTCTCAGTTCCTGCGAGATTGCTCAAATTAACTTTCTTTCTTTTTTCAATGCTTTGTCAGGTGTAAGAATCTGATTGCTCCGATGTCAGTTTTCACAACTTTGTTTCAACGAGTTTCCCACATTGGTCCATTGCTATGACAACTTTTCCATAAAGCAGCGAGTCCGTCCGTCATATCATATTTTTAGTCAAGCCCCTATGACCCCTGTCAACGTCGCGTTTGTAGGGATGTTTGGGTTGTGTGTGGCCTAATTACGTTGTGTTGGTCAATTTACCTGAAGCAAAGTCTTTTATGCAAGAAACCACAGACCCAACCCGGCTACTTAATCGTTTCCATTTCCGTATCATTGGTGCAAGTCAAGTTATCACATCCCTCGTTTCTTTTCCGATAAGAAACCTGTTTTTCCATACATGCTCATTAGTAGAAGTTGATCAAGCGCAACAGATATTAAAAAATGATGTTCAATCAGAAAATTGTCGTGCTCCAAGCCAGTTGACAGACGGCGCTTTTTGAGCGAATTTTAATTTGTAACTCAAGGAAACGACCAATCTTTTTTATCGACAAAACATCCGATGCTATATACTTGTACATGTTTTAACTGATAACCCCTGTAGATGATGATTTATGAACTCATGCTTTTAAAACTGCTTTCTCACGGATTTGGAACCATCAGATTGTTTTTCAAAAAATGGTAACAAAGCCTACTGAAATAAAAAAGAATGGAGCAAGAGTCTTTGTTAAACGAGACTCGCGTTCACTCAGGCTAGGATAGCGTGACTGAACAAGTCAATGTTTTGTTTTGGCATAACGTGAATTCTGAGCATACAGTTGTGCTGTACTGTACAACTCTCAACGGGAGGACCAAATCGTAAGATCTTACATCTTAATGTAGTTTGGTCAGTAGATTAGAATTTTAGAGAAAATTTAAGAAGCAACGATCCCTTTTGGCGGGAACACACGAAGCTGAAATTGACAAAACGCAATCTACAATAGATTGCTGATGTCATTGTGTAAATGTGGCTAGTTGATCTGCGTTGCTCTGTTTTGGGTAATTAGAACTACCAGGTAAATATCGATTAAAAAAACTTACCCACCTTTGTTAGTGTTTCTCACTAGTAACTTGTAAAATGCAAAACGGTACAATTTGGAGAATATTATTTCCTTCCTCAGACTGATTGACATATCGTAATCGGGCCTTATGTGCCCGCTGTATCAATTACAGCGGTATTGTGCTGCAATCCGGTTTTACTTTTCCGAACAACTGAGATGTCGCACATGCATTTACTCTTTAAACCCGAAAATGAAAATCTAAATTCTCCTTTGTTGCCGCTATTCGTTGCCTATAGAAATAGTGGGGAGAAGTTGTTAAAATATTAAGCAAAATCATCTTGTGTGATCATGTTGTTAATTCTTAAGACCACTCTGTCTGCTCTGTCATTGCAAAGCATTGATATTCCAAGTAGAAATTTGATGCTGACCTCTCTTAAAGCTTAGGGATTAAATCACGACCAAAAAAACTGCATGACTCCCCAATTTACTTCTTCCTCTCTGAAATAGGAGTCAAGTTTGAACGGTACTACTAATAATATACAAAATTAACCTGAAGAAACGCTTGCTACGAAGGCTTTGACTGTTCAAGAACGGTTGGGAGAAGTGCCGCAAATTTATCAGCCTGTTATGAGGTCCGGATCCCTTATGACAAATTAATAATTATGTAAAATTAATAGTTTAAAATAAATGAAAGTAAAGTGCTATGGTTGAAAAGTAATGTGCAATGGTTATTGAAAAAGATGAATGATGAGCACTTTCATTGTCGACCTTATCCTTTTAATTTCCTGATGGATTCTGTCAAATGTTTCCGAGCTTTCGAAAGCAAAAAAATACAGTCACGAACGGGTGTTAAATTTCGCTCCACACATTGACTCTTGTTTAAACCTCTTTACAACGGGCCACTTTTTTCTGTCCCAAATAAAGGAGTGGCCATTGCTGTGAGGTTGCACTGCAGTCACAGAAAATGATCTGATAGTGAGCAGGTATGGAGCTTACATTAAAGATTAGCGACGAAAAAGATCATTTCGGCTGTTACTTAAATTCTGTATGTAGTCATTCTCAGAAAATTGTCTTTCGATTACAGTGCAGCATCTGTGAGTACAAAAGACTGTTGTATTAAAATTCGCGTCTTTTTTGGAAATTAAATGGCGAAAATCGTGATCATAAATTTGTACTCGCGCAAATATTGGTGAGAATAGAGGCAAACTAAAATCAAGAAATTATTTTCCTTTGCCATTCGATCACCTGGTCATATTGGTTTCTCACTCTCGATGGCACGATTTTGCATTTCTCAATTTTCGGTACGTATCTCTAGATGAAAACTCTAATGATAAAGAAAACTGCGGGCTCCATTGTAACCCTCAACATTATAAACATAATCGAGTTATGATACTTACTTATTTTTCTGAAACTTTTTTTTTTAGCGGGATTTCACTGTAAAATGAGTGGTTTATCCCATGGCATCATATTACGAAGTAAAAATTAAAGAAGATAAGCTTGTGATGACCGAATTTTATTGAAGTTAATATATTATGGAAATTTTTGGTTTGTGAATAATTGCGTTCGAATTAATCTTTTAAGATATTAACTTCTCTTCCTTGGGGGCGAAACATATATTGAAAGTTTTAGTATTCTTAACAGTTAGGTCTCGAGAATTCTCTTAACTTATATGCTATTAATTTTAACTTCACAAGGCCTTCATTGTTTGTGACGTAACAGATTACCTGCGCTTCTCAGTTTAGCGAAAATGCAATTTATAAACGTTTCAAACGTATGACAAGTTATATTTTCTCACTCTATGCAATTATTATGAAATGATTTATTTCTCTGAACTACACATTTCTAAGCAAAAAGGGTTGTCACAGTCTTTCTTGTTTGTCATTTCTACAAAGATCGCAAACAAAAAAGAATATCTTGTTTCCTTTGAAGTATTATTATCTTCCAATTAAAACAACATTACTCGTTTTCCAACCTATAATATTTACTCACGAGATTAAAACGACTGGAAAACGCACACTCAGATCGTTTGTAATTTAAAGGTACTGTAGGTATATATTCTATTTTTTACCTGAAAAATGGAAACAAAAAAAAACACAGTTGCTAAGTTTTTTCCCCAGTCATTTTTTTTTTGCGATTTTTGCATTAAGACTAACCGGCCTGTTGAACAAATGTTCTGTTTCCCATGTTTCTCATCTATAGGACGTAGATTAATTGTCAATTTGTTTCCATCTTTTGTGTCTGCATTTTTAATACAGGACTTCCGCGGCTGCTAATAAAAAAAGCTTTTAAACAGCAGGATTGATTTTATCTCTGAATTAAATGGATGAATAATTCGTATTTTCACCCTTCGGCTTGGTTCCGTTTATTCTCATTGCTGACCCCTTTTAGCCTCGCGAGAGTTTTGCGATAACGCGTATTTTTAGTACATAAATATGAAATGAAATTTTCTAAAGGAAACTCACTCTCATCCACGGATGTAAAAAAGTATTTTTATAGCTAAGAATTGTGGGAAGGAGACGAGAGAGACTGGGGAAAGGTACAGGCAGGTGGAGATCTGCCCTTACCTTGAGCCTTTAATACGTCCTTTATTTAAGTTCTGCGGCCATTTTAAACTCAAGTATAGTGTAGTCCCGTGGAGTTACGCCTGGGAATTTTTGGGTGGGGGGTTGGGGTGTGCCTTCCGTTTCACTAAATCCTGAACTTATTTCAGACCAAAAATGTCATTTTCACACCGGTTTTCAGACCCGGCCTCTACGAAATTATGTCATCATTACTTAGATTAGAACGCCAACAAAAAAGATTTCTTAAAATCCACTTCGAATTCGCATATCGCATTCATTTGGAATTGAAACGATGAATACGTTCATACACTTCTGTAGTTTCCTCGAAAACCCCACCACCAAAATGGGCAAAGTCTAAACCCGTCTTCAGACCAAAATGGTGCAGAAACCATACCCTTTAGGGCGGCACATACCTACATGGCTTATATAAGGATGTGCCCCCGGGAGTGTAGTCCGGTTTCAGTATTTTGTTTCTCAAGGACATCAGATCTCTTCCCGCTGATGGCACCTATGATGCATTGAGCACTCTGCAATACCACGCTGTTTTGATTGTTACCACAAAAGCCCTACAGTGAAGCAAATTAACGCCCGGCTCATGCTGTTGGTGAGCAATTGTCATATTCATGACGTGTACCGTTTCCATAGAAACAGTAAACCTTTCTTCAAGATTGATCATAAAATTAAAGTCAATGTGAACAGTCTCTCTTTGTGAGATCCTGCGTGAAAATAAAAGAGCAAAAGATCACGGGCCCATCCACAGCAGTCCTTGGAAGCTTGTTAAAAGGTTAAGTAACTAAAGGCCTGTTTACACGGAGGTGGGAGACCCCAGGTAGGTGAGGTTAAGAGCTTATAGGTGGGGTAACCACCTGTTCACAAAATCTCTCATTTTAATCTGATCACGTTTACATGATAGGTGGGGTGACCATATGAGAAAATATATGAACAGGTGGGTTATCCTATCTAAGCAGATTACCTCATCTACCTGGGCTCCCCAACCTAAATGTAAACAGGCTTTATTTCATAAAACTTGTGCGTTAGAATTTAGATCGATTTAAATCGGTTTGTTAGGATCTTGTAAAAAGGTGTACGCACGCGGGTGGTGATTATCCTGACCAACGTAGTTTTATAATTTCTTTCACCGAATCTCTCACTGCTTGAATCTTCCAGCAGTAAAGGACTGGGTTAAGTACAGAGTTCGCGTATAAAAGTGTCACCGTAAACCAATGAATCGCAAGGTTTGTCGCACTGACCCCAACTGACAAGCGTATGGCAACAGATGGTATATAGGGAACAAAGCAGCCGAGCAGAGACGCATAGACCCACAGTGCTGTGGACACCGATTTCTTGTAACGCTTTATATTGAACGAGGAATTTGAAATTGATTCAGGGCTGTAATTCTGGATTTGGTTTTGAAGGATCCGCAAATTGCGAAAGATAATGAGGTATGAAATTGACGAGACACAGATGCAAAACGAAATGCCAACGACCTGATACATGTTGTAGAAAGCCGTATTGATAAAGAAACTGACTCCTTGTAAGGCACTGGTGCACCAGCAGATTAGCAAAGCGATCCGTGTTCGGTTAGCAGTTGCGACCTCTCTGTAGCGTATCTTGAGACGTATGGCGAGCACTCGATCGACGCTGATGACCGACAGAGTCTGGAGGGAGACACCGACAGTGATTACACCAGCAACATCGATGATATTTCCGGCCAGCCTGCAAACTTCCGTTAGCCCCCTTCGTGCCGCCACCAGGCGTATAACGAACACTGGCTGTACAAAGATGCCGACGCCCAGATCCGCCATGGCCAAACTGAGGTATAGAGCTTTCGAGGCAGCGTGAACTCTAGAAGTTCTTCTGAGGCTTATCAAGATGAGAGTATTACCAATTACTGTCATACACGCAAAAATGGAGTTAATGACGATATTGATAATCAGTAAAGTTGGCACGACTGGTGGCAAATGATGTTGGTGAGACCGTACGTCACATGTGCTGCTGAAGACCCCTATGTTCGCTGATTTTGTAGAATTTTCCATCGATAAAGAAGATATATTTCCTGTACTAAAATAAAGATACAAATTACATCAGAGAATCGATCTATAGGGTAAACGTGACTTTGGTTATCAGTAGAAATATTTTTATCTTTCGAAACAGGGCTTGCGAGAGTGTATAAAGCTTGACAATGAATGTAATTCCAGACAGTTCATATTAAAGACACCTGATCAGATTACAAAACTGCATTATTACCAATCCCAAACGAAGTCAATAATTCACATTAAGACACAAAAGAGTTCAACCCTCTTTTAGGTCAGTACACATAAAGCCTTTTCTTCTGCCGCCTGCCAATAAAACAAAAATATCACCTAAAGCACTCGAAAATTGAACCTTGATCATTCGCAAGGGTAATATTAAAAGTCAATGCTTCATTGAATATTCTGCCCTGAATGCCCTGCAAAACAATGCCATGAGATTTCTTCTCTTAGTTTTCGCACAAATTTTTACTATAATTATTTGCAATTAAAGGTACGCGGTAGGCCAGCTGATTTACTATGAAAAGGCTATTGCATGAACAACAATATATATTTTCTAGGGTGTGGAAAAAGCATTTTAAATGGTTTTTGAGAATTTCAACTCGACATTTTCAAGTTCAGTTTCGTGCCCCTTTTTTCCACCATTTTTACACGACCAGGCCATTGTTAGCAACTTTTCATTCAATATAAAAACTATTGTTGGATTTTTTTTCCTTCTAAGTGTATCGACAGTTTATATGAACCGAAAAGTATTTTTATAAACTTAACTATGATTATAAGTGAGAGGCGTTAATCTTAGGTTTGACTTTTGCTAATGTAATTTTAAATTCACCAGGCGAATTGTCAGTTTTGCGAAAGAAAAGGCTAAGAGCTGCAACTACCTCAATTTATTTGTTTTAATGCTTCAATAGCAAAGTTGATTCATATTGTAGCCACTGCGAATTTAAAAGATTTCATGATTGATTTTGAAAGAGTATGCAATAAAAACTTCTACAGTATACATGTACGTACAACACAAAAAGCAGAAATAAGTGCATGGTTCATGAACTAAAATAAAAAAGAAAACATGTAAGTGCCGAAAAACGAGATTTCAAGGCATTTTTAATTTTAATATATAAAAATTGTTTGCTTTATTTTAAGTGAACCCTCGAGAAAAAGCCTCAAAGTTTCCGTTGTGTCTAACATATTTCTCACACAAATTGTATGAAAACCTAACGCACTACATTGAAAATCCCGCATGTTTTCTCCATGAAATACATATTTCTAGCGGAAAGCATTAATTCCCTTTTGTTTTCGTACAAGGATATAGCTATACCGGAAAGCTGACCTTTAAGCGCTACTCCTTTGCCCGAGCTTGTCGTTAGAGAGGATTTATTTAAGAAAGCGAGCTTTCAGAAAAATCGGCTTGGTAAAATTATCAGTAATTGATAAGAACCCTCTACTAAGAGCTAAACTTTCAGTTTTGATCTTTAGATCCAGGCACAGCAATAATACTGGTAACATTTTACCTTTGGTTAATCGGCCTTCTTGGACGAGACAGTGACTGGAATCAAGGATAACACTTTACACGAGCGAAACAGTACAGTGTTATAATGATAACATTTTTGCGCATGCCCAAAATGGTGGAAACAGGTGTGTTTATTAAGGTGTGTTTAACTCACATAATAGACCCTTTGCAGTTGGTCATTCATGCTGTACCAATCCCCCATGTTGGAGAGCAAAAGATGCACTGTGACAAGACAAACAAAGGAAATTGTTATTTTAAATGATGTCAACTCTTTGTTTGTCTTTTTCCAATGGGCCTCTTGCTCTCAAGCATGGCGATTTGTAACTCAGGAACTACAATTGTAGCCGCACAAAGGGGCTTTTGCAGGAGATTGCTTGATAGTAAGATCGTTAATAGCTAGTGCCCTTAAGGGGTCAGTCTGGTCAAAAGAAGACAAAGCATTGTTTTTCGTTTCTTTCCGCCCTTATTCTTATATATCTAGACAAGATTTCATTTAGTCGAAAAATGATCAAAAAATAGTATGGCGCTTTTGCAACAATCATTTTTTGCAAGAGCTCCTGTTTTCAAAGAAAAATTTTTTGGATGATTATTCTAATTTTTTTAACTAAAAAATTAGGGGGAATGTTAAAATTGGTGGAAAATTGGAAAAATTGGATTTGGGGTTTGTTAAAATAATAATTTAACGTGAATAATAGTAGAGAAATTGGCGAAATACCGGACAGTCCACCACTACAACAAGGTGCCTCTGAGGTTATTAGCTGACTAACTGGTATATGTGTATACCTTCCCGACCCTAATTTCCTTCTCAAATAATCCTCATTTCTCCCCAAAAAACAACCAGAATGCCCCCTTAAAAGCAGGTGCGAGAAGACAATTCCTTCGAAAGCATTTAGTATGAAAACGGGCCAACATGCATAGCATACCAATTTCAGTTCATGCGCAACAGTCAGTTATGCTGCGAAAAACCAACCACAGCAGTGTTTTGTTAGAAAAAATAGAATTTCAATACCCGCGAAACCACTTAAGTTAAAAAAAAAATTAAATTAAAAAAATACCTTTCTTGTTTTCCTGGCGCGCTAGAGAAGATGTCAGGACGCTCGCCCTACTAGTGCCCTGATAAAAACTCTGAAAACAGGACAAAAAGATAACCCCCCCCCCCCCCGAACAACCCGTGAAAATAAGACCCATGCCTAATCTGTAAAGTATGAAATGCTCTTCCTTTTTGTCTTGTTCACTTGACGTGTTCCATCTGTTCCTAACTGTTCCGTGTTCATCGGGAGTTTCGCGCCATCGAGTGAGCAAAGGAGGCTTGAAACTGAGCGCAATTCCTTAACTCAACCTAAACTCAACTCCAGTAAAGACAAATTGGTCTTGTCTAGCGCTACCGACCTACAAACTTAACACATTATTTTCCGTGTTGGTGCAAGCAGAAAACCCCCTGGTGCAAAACCTTCGATAGAAACTTTGTTTTCTTTCACTCGCCTTTCCAGTTTCTTCCTTTCTGTTGTTTAACTTCGCGCGACGGGAGTTTTATGTTTTCTAAATCTTTTTATGTGCGCAACCAGAAATACAAAAATGACCGGGTGTTGAATTTTTCCCTCATGCGCAATGCATTTTACCGCGCGTCACATCCTAAATCTCCGAGGACTGCCTGGGAACGAGACTGTGCTTCCCCTCAGTTTTCTGATATCAAGACAACCAATCAATAAGTAATCAATGAATAACTTTACTTTATTAAAAAAAACTTGCAAAAGACTACCAGTCAAAGACCAAACAAATCTTAACAATACCATACTTTTTTGCATCTACATAAACATGCAATATATACAGATTAGATCAGATCAGGCTAAACGTCTTTTATTTCAGTTAATTGGTTCATAAGAACAAATGTATTTTTCTGTACGGGCGTTTAACTCATGCATTCTTTATTGCAATATCTTCCAGCTCTGAAAAAAATTAACATACCTAGTATACAAGTGGATAAACCAAGACAAATTTCAAAGCAAGTTTGACGATGTTTTGTTCGCATTCGACGGTGGTTTTGATCACATTCGAAAAATATTCAACACTTTAAAAGCTAGTTGAATAGGTTAAGAGATCAAAGTAAGTGTAATTGAAAATATTTTTGAGTTGATTGTATCCACGAAGTAACCTACCTAGAGTTAGTTTGCCTACGATTTGAGTGATTGATGAAGAAATTGCAACAAATTGGCACCGTTTTAACTGTTCAAGGCCCCTCATCCCCTCTTAACTATAAAATGTATTAGAAAAAGAAATACAAGACGATTCGGGAGGGGGAGAAGGGGTAACAGCGGATTTTAAGAGTCTCTCCCCCCTTTAATATATCTTATTTCTTAATACCAGTGATTTGCATTGCCGATAAGAAACCGCGAAGGCTTTGTTTAAAATGTTTTTGACCAAGCCAAACAATATTTTCCTCATGGCTCAGAAACAACCTGGAACCTCTGCAGTTATTGTGCCATTAATAAGTTAGAACTGGTTATGTTATGCGTCAGTTTGTGAGATGAGCGCGTGCTATATAAAGCATTAGGTTAAATCAGAAGTTCCAGATCGATCTTTCCAATTGGCTGTTGAAAAACTGTATTCATTGAAAGCTGGAATTTTATTGAAACTTTGCTTGAACTGACCTAGCTCATAAGTGTTCAATTTATTCATTTTTAATTACACTAAAGTCAGAACTCTTCTTTTAAAGTGTTGCATGACAAAGGAATCACTCGCAGTTACATTTCTCATCCAGTTTTCGGTACGATTACACGCAATTCATTGAGTTTCTATGGGCTTAAGTACAAGTTTGAAATATCACCGAAGTACATGGTAAAGTAATAATTTCAAAAAGTTCATCTCCGAAGTTTAATGATTGGTGTCCATTATGTTCCTTCCAACAGTACTGTATTCTAAGTTGTTCTGCGTCTCTGGAAGCTGTTAAAACGAAAAAAATTGTATTTGTGAGTTAACTTTCATGATCTCTAAGAATCACGATCCGCGGCTAGCGCTTATTCCCGCGCAATCCCTTACACTCTCAAAATATTTTTTTCAGTGTACTTTAAGGAAATTTCTAACATAAAATATTCACTTTGAATTCAGTTCTTCTGTCAGACTAACAATGAGAACATTGTTTTTAGAAGTTAAACAGTCACCGCTTTATCTCAGGATTAGAAGAGTGAGTTACAATTTTTACGCACGCTCGCATATTTCGCCCGCGGGAAAACAAGGGACTTTGTGTAGTCCAGACCTTACCCAGTACCAACTTATCAGAACTGGGTTGTTCGCACAGAATCAGTGTGACAGCAAAAACTGCAGATATCTAACTCTTTGTACACTGAGGAATGACCACTAAACTTCTCTCCTCTGCAATTGATGAATTAAAAATATTGTGCGTGAAGAGATACAAAAATAGTACTTACCAATTTTGAAGGGGCTCATTCAAGTCGAGATCGCTGTCGCAAGTAGCTGGACCTTCCGACGTGGCTGAAACGAAATGCCGAGCTTCGTGATCTGAAAACAAAAAAAGGAGAAAGACATTACTTTTATTATTAATATCACAAACTGAAGGGTTACCTCGTAGTAGTCTTTATTTTGCGACGCAAAAAGAAACCTGAAAATATCAACTTCCGGGTTGGTATAAAATTAAAAGCTTTAAAAATAAAATAAGGAACAAACAAGCAATTGAACACAAACAAAAAAACTGACTCAAAAGGCGATTAAGTATATAAATGATTAGGGATGGTATAGGGTAGGAACAACTTTAGTCCTGAGAAATAACGAGTCTCTATATAATGCAAGCAGGTGTGTCCTCCTAACGATAAAGTAAACGATCGTCTTTCATGCAGTCCATGGATTGTAATCATGGAAGAGTCAGAGTTCGTTATTTTTTTCTTGGTATTATATTTTTTTGTAGCATTCCTCAGTATAATTCAAATGACATCACTGAGGATTCAGGTTTCATTATTCATTTTTTAAAGTTTTGAGTCAATCAATATAGTTAACAACTAGACAGACATTGGTTTTTTGTTTTTATGCCAGTACATACCTCTGGAGCGAGATTGATATATCGCGAGATGATTTTGCCAGACAGGTAATGATGGCTGCGACGACTGTCTTCAGATCCCTGGGACCTAAATGGAAATAGCTCTGAGAAGGAAAATTAATAACACGTGCAATGGCCTTAACGGAAGCCCTTTTGAAGTCCTATTAAGAATTCTTTATAGATTGTCTGATCGGACGCGGTCAAAGCTGATTTGGTTCAGTACGGAGAGTTGAATCAAGAGCTGCGCGCTGATTTAATTCTACGCAGTTTGCTATTGCCTTCTTCGACGTCTTTAAATCCCGCAGAAGCCTGGGAATAAGCATCATTATTTTCTTTGCATTTAGCTAGTTAGGAAACCTGATGTAAAATTTTTTTATTCGTCTGATTTTACAGGAAGTTCTTGGTAAACTGCTTAAGTTTTTCAACGTAGATTTTTGAACAATGTCGATGTTTCTTTCCTGGTGCAAATCACTTTAAACAACGAGGGCCCTGGGTGAATCCTCAAAACGTACAAAACGCTTCCAAAAGCAGCAAAATGTTGGCTTATCATTTTTTTAAAAAAATCTGCATTTACAGTGAAAATCTCCTAGAATGGCGGCACGACCTGTTCACAGGCTTACTAGCGTTGATACCGCCTACCTACATTCCATGCTATTTAGATAATCCTCTAGCAACTTGCGCTATCCAAAAAATAATTAAACTGTGAAAATCTCAGGAGTAGGGGGTTGGATTTTCACTCGACCCCCCTCATATTCTGGTAATCTATTCCTGCTAAGAAACTGTTCCTTTTTTCTTAGCTTTCGGCTCCGTAACAAAAAACTAATCTAACGGCTGCTTATGGCTGTTCTTAGCATTTCAGGACCAAATTGATATCAGTCATAGGAAAGTAGTAAATCATGCACAATTAGCCCAGTTCATGAAAAAGCTACTCCAAAATATTATCACCGCTACCTGGCATCGAATTTTTCGGCCTAAATTTTTGACGATTTTCACCCAAAAATATACTGAATCTGTGCTGTAGGAACCTAATGTTAATAAAGGTGGGGATTTTGATTATATGAACCAAGAGTCGTGATGGCTCTTGATGAACGGATAACATTTAGTGAATTGCATACGTACGTACATGAAGGACCAAAGGACACGCTGTTTCACGATTTGGCCGCCTACGCGATAAAGCCAGTTGAACGAGTAAAGTACAGAAAACTCCTTGTTTATTAAGCTAAGATATATATATGTTCATGACCAGTAATTATTGCATGTACCTTCCTTATATTAATGCATGTTCCTTAGTATATAGCAAGGAAAATTCTGCATTCTACTCTTCAACTGTATTTGCAACGACGCGCCTTTGAAAAAAATTATGAGAAAATAAAGATGGGAAACCATTTGTTGTGGGAGGGGCGGGCGAGGGGCGCGAGGCAGGCATACGCCCATCCACAACCACCCCTCCCCGCAACCCTTGACGCTTAAGAAAATAGGAAAAGATTTTTTTTTTTTTGTAGGAGGGGTGAGGTGCGCGGGGCAGGCATACGCCCATCCACCACTGCCCCTCTCCGCAGCCCTTGACGCTCATACTGAGATATCATTGAAAATTCTGCTTTTAAAATGAACAGGTAAAACTGCGTCTCCTCAAGTCAAGAGATGGTTTTAAACAGTCATGACCTCATGAAGAGTAATCAGCGACAGACAAGTATAATTTTGGGCGCATTTTAGGGCGAATTATATTTTTTTCCTCATTGTTTCTTTAAAATTCGTGCAGCGGCGTAGAATGCTCTGAGCTAATTGTGCAAAAATTAGAAATAAAAAAGAAAAAGAGACTTTGGTAACTTGCCGAGGCTTTCAACTTCTATTTCTTATCCTTTTGACGAAAAGCTTACTTGAACTGTCGTCGAAAAAAATTCACGCCGCAACTTATCTTTCTATGAAAGGCGGAATCAACTTCAACTTGTTCTTTCTTTGTTCTAATTATTTGAATGCTTTGAGAAATCGAAATTACTAAACAGCTGTAAGCTTTTTTAAAAGTGAAAAAAAAATAAAAATTTTGCTGCTTTTGGTAGCGTTCGTCAACAGCCAGGTAAATTAAAAAAGAGAAAGAGAGAGAGAAAGAAGATTTTTCACGAAAACTCCCTCTTCAGCTTATACCGTATTAAGAGCAACCAATGGTCAAAATTTTATTTCAAAATGTTTCTGAGAAAATAGGCAGTTAATTTATAACGAGGAATCTGCGGCAAACATTTTGGAAAAGTATGCAAAAAAGACTATAATTGAAAAAGGAGGTTTGCGTCCCCCCACCCTCCCCCTACTTTGGAGGATGATCTAACAATTTTTCACTTAACCAAGTAACCAATGCCAGTTTAAATTGTTCAAACACTTTAAGTTCACCTTATGTCGTCTTCTAAGTTTGCCATTGTTGTTCATCGCGCGCCTGTTTAGCTAAGGCCGGGCTCATGAATTCCATTGAACACTTGATTTTCATCAGACCTTTCCATTCAATTTCCGAGTGGAGTCGCTTATCGTTTTCAATATTAGATCACACTGACATACCTCTGCTTGACACGTCCTTAATTTCGATCCCTTAAAAGATTACCACAAACTTGATGATGGCTGCTATGGCGTCCAGTATTTCCTGTCTAAATATGATGTTTCTGAAGAACAAGAGATTTTAGCCTTCAATTCCCAAACAAAGAACGTTGTCTTTTGAATGTATCTCTCAGACACCCTCTGAAAGCCAGGGATTTTCTTTTGTTAATATGCACTTGGAAAGGTGTTTCTCGTGTCTGGAAAAACTGGCTAAACTATGTTTAATTTCTTTTTCACTTGTAGCGCACTTGTTTTATGATCCATGCAAGCCGTTGTACTCAGTCGTTATGTACTGTTTTCTAAGGGATAAGGTTAAATCCTACAGAAACCTACTTGCATCCAGTAATTGACGGTTATTGTTTTAGGTCTTTTTTAGTTCACCTTTTGGATGAACTCGTTCGCTTTTCCTTGGAAAAACAATAATTTCTCTAATCTCGAACTTACCTTTGTACTCAGAGAGGTTAATTCATTCAGTATATCAGCTTTGAGGTCATCATCATCGTCTTTAACAGTCCTTAACAGTCTTAAAAGGCACCTGGAAGTTCCTGACCTATAATGAAATACTTTGCACAAAGATTCAGAGAGTAGCGCAGCGAGATTTATTATTTTGGTTATAAAAATCTTTGCTGCAGTAATGTTGTTAGCCTAAAGAATTGTCATTAAAATACTCCAACTGCAATCTGCCGGGTTGCGCATAAACTCCTTCATTTGTGTTTATACGTGTCTTCCTTTGAGTCATTTCTGTCTGCTACCTGAAGACACAATGTATGGACTTTGCTAGTAAGGTGACCAGTTTCAAACGGCTGTTAAAAAGAGTGCTATAGCTTGTTTTAGTAGACTTACCACAGACTATCAGCGAAGGCGTTGGGCTTGAATCACGTGAGTAAAACCACCTCGTCACTGAATTTCGAAACAGTCCTTTTCTTCTCCGAAAGTATTCTGACGCTGAAAAATAACAAACTTACAAGGAACTCAGTATCAATTAAAATTTCATCGAGAATTCACCTTCTTACGTGGCTGAAAATGACGATCGGCATGACCAGATTGTAATCTCTTGCTGCTGTCCAAGTGAGCGATGCAGCTAAGCAGATCATCAGTATGATTAGCGTGTTTGTGTGTTGAAGACGTAAAAAAATGTTGTTGTCTTAGTACCTGCAGTGTGGGGCATAAAATCATCATTGTGTCCTTTGTTACCGTTTTGTTTGTTCACTAAAAACTTTGAAGAGTGTATGGTCTGAAATTTCGATATTAAATGTTTAGACCCTTTTTTATTATATACTTACGAACACGTCACATCTCAGCAACTCTTCTCCCGTCCGTGTTATCGTGGAGAGGGTGCTGTCTGCTGTGGCTTCTTGCATTTGACCTGAATTCGAAATCAAAAAATCTAACTCGGAATTAGAATACCTCACTTGCTCACCTTCAGTGGGAAACTCTTGTCACAGACAAAATCAGTAACAGGCAGGTTTCCTGGAGTAACTCGCCACAAAAAACAGACACGTACAGGCCAAGGATAGGACTCATCTTGAATCTTGCCAGCCTAAGGTGAACTCTTGCTCGTTAGCTCTTGTCCTGAACTCATTAAATGGCGGTTTCAGCCAGAGTATTGGCATCTCACTTCTCTGGGGAAAAAATGGTGTTCATCTTGCCGACAGGGCGCGCCCCAAACGTTCTTTTTCATCCTCTTCTCCGAAAACCGTTGAAGTCAAAAATTTGAAGTGAAAAAATCGCGTTTGAAGTTCCTGAGAGGAAATTGTTTAAGCTTTTGTAAAGCGTTAGTAGAAAAAATAAAAACTTTGACCTGCACCGTGTGTTGTTCGTAACTTTATTGATCATTACAGTAAAGCTAATTACAAAAATTTCAAGCTACTAGTGTGATCTATATAATATTCTTTCAGCGTTAATGTTTGTAGCAAAAGAAATGACACCCTCCCATATCCATTTCATATTTAATATTTGTGAATCTTTATTGACCTTTTAAGTGCAACAATATTACAATCAAATAAAATTAAATAAATTTAGCTGTCGCGGGTGAATCTTGATTCAGTCAGAGTTGGATGGCTTGGCAGTTTCTTGAACGATGGAAAACAATGAGGAGTATCTTGAGAGAATACCACAAAAAACAGTTGTGTTGTAGGTGATGTCCACTCTCGAGATGGCCAAAGGTGAAAAAAAGGAAAAAAAGTTGACAGTCGCGTTGGCGAACTTGACGGGGCGCGCCCAAAACTGTGTTCTTCCTCTATTCCTCTGATGAAAAAATTCATAGCAAAAAAATTCCGAAATAGAAAAAGTCCGCTGACGTTCGACGTTGCTGAAATAAAATAGGATTAGTAAATTATTTAGAAGATACTTAAGACAGTTTAAGAAACCACACTGACAGCCACTTACTTTGTTGTTTATTTTTATTTTATTAAATGTAAATAATTTCCATCAATCCTAAACTGTAAAGCTGTTTGAATGTAGAGCTTTACTACCACAACTTTTTAATGTATATAAATATGAAAAAATACACACCAGCAACACAGCAGCGTTCGTATCTTTTATTAAATTCCATGCACCAGTTACAGTTAAATATTTAATTGAATAAATAATAATGTATTTAGTTACCTATTTTAGTTTGAAGATACTTTATTTATATTAGAAAAAAAGTCAGACCACAACAACACAGTAGTAATGTCGTTTTTTATTAAAATCATAATTGAGTTACAGTAAAGTAGCTAATTAAATAATTGGGGAAGCGCTCCTACAAGAAAAATTTAGGATCCAGGCAAAACCGAGGAGTGTTCATATGTCCATAAAACTTGACACATCGAATGGACACCCCAGGGTTCCCCAGATCGTACGCAGTGATCATTGGCTGCTTGCAATCGACACATTGTCGATACCAAGCCTTGCAATGTTTCAGTTCGGAGACAGACCGGATGCGTAGATCGAAAAACCGAAAAAAGCCGAATCGAATTCGAAGCCGAGTTCCGACTTAAGTCATTAGATAACAAATAAGCAAATAATTACACTAACCTGGTGTCCCTGTGTATACTTGGGCTGATAAATATGGTTCAACGTTTGCATAACTTTCAACGAACCGTACGAAAAACGTTACTATAGAAACTTGCTATGTACACTTTTTTAGAGGACGTAAGCAACAATTCTTAATAGACGCTGCTGGTGCAGTAAACGACAGATTTACGCAGGCGTAGAACCATTTAAATCAGCCCTACCTTCTGATGGGTTGCTGCACTCCGTCATGTTTTGTCACCACCGGGCACATGATGGGTCCCACCCCTCCACGGGAAACGAGGCTCCAAATGCTGCTTGAAAAGGTGTAGTCCCATGTTGTTCGTCCAGATGATGCTTGCATGTCAACTCTCGAAGATGAAGTCCAGCCGGCCAATTATACTAAATAATCCTTGGTAGCCATTTCAACTAACATCTATTTTTGCTCAACGGCATGGAAACTATATTCACTGTACACGTAGTTCTAAAAAACCAGTGGATGGGCAAAATTTTCAAAAGTAATTTTTTCCTTTAAGATCTTCACTTTGTACGAGTGAGAGTAAGGATTTTGTGCTATTTCATGAAAGGCTAATTTTGAATTTAAGCCGTTTTGAGCATCAATGTTAGTTGAAACAGCAGCCTTTAAAGTAATTTCTATCTGCTTTCTTCTCTGACTATCCTTCTTTTTAACAAGCCGGTTGTTTTTTATTTAAGGCAGAATAATATTGAAGTCATCATCATCATCATCATCATCATCAGTTTAATCCCATATGGCTCCTCGTCTTCTTTCGTCATTAGCAGCCGCCAAAGTTTCCTTATCTACTTAAATAACTACTTAAGCTTCTAATTCCTACGCGACGATCATATCTTTGTTCTTCTTTCTTCGGCCGGCTTCTTCTTTTAACGAACAATGGGACGTACAGGACGATCAAGTCACAGATCAAAGTAACACCAAGACGGCTGAACACTGCTTCAGGGCAAGGCAACCATTTCCAATGGACCATTGATATGAAGACTACCTACGCCTACGATTTGTAGACGATCAGTGCCTGCGTACTGCAATGCAGGGCTTCTAAACAAGAGAATTCTAACGCAAGGCAAGATTGACAAGAAGACAGACCCAGTCGTCTCAATGTCAATGAAGTCTTAACGAAAGAAAGCTCCCGTTATCTAATGAACGACAACTATCTATAACCAATGCAGTATACACAACAGCAACATTAGGCGCAAATTCAGTAACCCACAGACGAAGGAAAGGGTTCCCTACGCATGCGCATTACCGAACTGTTATTGCGGCTAATGCAATTCTTGTGCCTACCACACAGGTTACTGACTCTTTCAACAAACTATTAATTTCGTGTTGTTCCTCCGGCGATGAATCCGCGCTGCGTCGTAGATTGGTGTGTCGAAGATTACCTACGCTTACAGTTTGTAAACGGTCTAGCCTAGGGTGTGTGTGTTGTCCCATCGTTCCCTTGAAAACTTGTGACAAAGCGTTTAGGCCTTCCCGTGAAGCAACGCCTGGTCATAAGTTTGTAAGACTAAACTGTACATTCTTCTACGCTCGCAAATTTGGTAAAAAAAATTAAACTGATCTGAAACTTAATTTGTCAATCATTAGTAAAAACTATTATTTTCGTTTCGGTAAAGGAGACCAAATGGTTCACAGACTTAAGGTTTTGATGATTTTAGGTAAAGAACGACCAAATTTGCGAGGCTAAACTATTTAACTATCTGCAACTAGAGAAACCACTTAACCTGTAAGGGGTGGCCAAATAAGATCCCCTACAGCAGTTAAATGGTCTTTAGTCTCCAGTCCTAAATGTGTCATTAAGTAACCATTGTCTGGTTGAACCTTACGAATGATAGCTTCACTTGCCCAGTGCATGAACTGTCAAGTGAAGTGTGATTAGTTAAATTCGAGTTTGCGCAACTAAGCGGGAGACCGGAACGAAGACGACGATGTCCACGACGGCGAGGTGACGACGAAATGCATCCGACGAAAAGACGAAAGCCGAATCAAAGCCGAAATTGCGTTTGAAAAGCCTAAACCTATCGTTGACCGAATACCTGCAAAGCAACCCAGGTTTGAAAAAGGGAAGGGGAGGACCTTACCAGCCCAGGGAGCCCGCTAGCTAATCTAACTACAATTAAGTAAAGCCGAAAAAAATTCCATAGACTTCAAGCCGAAGGTGTGTGTGTTTTAAAGTATGCTTTGTAAGGTTCATCCAGAGCTCTATTACAGTAACCTCCCTGACCCAACCCATAAGGATGGACCTAACCTGGATGGAAAACTAGTTCATCTGAGGCTGGGCTGTGGAAATTTGAAGCTGACGGTACAAGAAGAAGGTGGTCTTGTCTAGTAGTCTGTCAGAGGAAACGGTTCTGTTTCGGGGAAAAGCTGAAATCTGTAAAAACAAAAAAGGATTAAAACATTACAGAAGAGAAATTGAAAGTATAACAATCAACTGATGGAAATGTCTCAATTGTCCAGATGTGCAGCCTTAGACAAGCTCTAAAATCAAAAGCATATTCTTCACCAATTGAGGAGATGGAGACCATAGAAAACAGCGACTGAAGTGTGCTCGTCCTTGCTAACAATAAAAGATTCTGAAGGTTACGCCTATTTGCCTATATTTTGTGTTCTTTAATTTTCATTGCTTCTGTTAATTAACCTTGAAATCTGTAAAAATGCTCCCAACAGACACGACATTTGCTATGGAAAACTTAAGCATGAAAATTCCAACTCTCGTTCAATAGCACTGCATACTGTTCACTGCTTCTTTCAGAGATAATATTATGTAAGATGACCACTTGGATGTAAAACTATTAGGATATGTAGAATATTGCCTTAAGAAGCTTAAAACACCAGGTAGTTGACCAAGAAAGTACCTACCTCTGTTCGGCACATCCTGTTGATCCCTTAACGCTTATTGCAATTAGACATTTAATGATGGCTGCTATGACGTTTGGGAGACCCTGTCAAAATATAATGCTTCTCAAGACCAAATTATATATCTCATGAATGTATCTCACTCTCTCTAAAGCTACGGTGGGTTTGCCTTAATCTTGAATTCTGTTTCCTTTGTTGCCTCTTCACTTGCTCTATCATTGTTATAAGCCGTTATCTTGATGTCACAGTTAAGACCTTGCCAACGGAAATATTCAATTAAGGAATGGATCCTACAGAAACCTTAAGTTAGGTTTTACAGCCTGGAGAAAAGGCTGTAAATTTACATACAGTAATCGATGGTTTTAAGGTCTTATTGTTGACGTTTTGGATGAACTCGTTTGCCTTTCCTAGGAAAGAACATTATTTTTTTAAATATGTAACTTACCTCTGTACCCAGAGAGGTTTATTCAGTATATCAGCTCTGAGGTCATCATTGTCTTTCACAGCTCTTTTAAAACAATCTTTTATTAATGGCATCTTGAAGTCCCTGACCTAGAATTTAATGTCTTTCACAAAGATTCAGTAGCAGTGTACTCTTAGCCTTCAGTATTATTCTTTTTTTGTGCTTCATCTTTTAGTCAGGAAATCAAGTCCTTTTCACTTCTTTTCCTTTGTTTTAATAATTCCGAGCTAACAAACTATGTCACTAGGGTGCCTGGCCAATTTTTTGGCTTTGAAAGTTAATTACTATGAAACTTTATCTTAGCAAAAAAATTCTTTCTTTATAACAAAATAAACCTTCATGATGGTCAAGGTTAAGCCGATCAAAAAAAACTTTGAAATGTTACTAACAGTTACCACTTAAAAACACCGACTGAAATCTGTTGTCATAAAATCCTTCATTTGTGTTCATTTGAATTTGCTGTCTACTGCCTACGTGACATTGTTTTTGTAGTAGACTTACCACAGGCTATGAGCAAAGACGTTGGGCGTTGGAATCACGTGAGTAAAATCACCTCATTGAATTTCGAACCAGTCCTTCCTTCTTCGAGAGTATTCTGACTGTAAAACATAAAAATAAAAACCTTACAAGGAATTTAGTATCAATTTAAATAACAACGAGAATTGTTTTTGTGTCACTGAAAATAACGATCACTATGGAGTCAAATTGCAGTGCAGGTAAGCAATGCCGATCAACAGATCATCAGTATGAGGGAAATTATGATTAATAAGTGTGTGTGTTCAAGATGTAACAACGCGCTGATGTCTTCGTGTGCAGCGTAAAATAATCATTGGGGTTTTTATCATTGTTTTTTTGTTGTTGTTCACTAAAAGTTGTGAAAAGTGTATGTTTAAACCCTTCAGCTGTTATATACTTACGGTCACGTGACATCTCAGCAACCATCCTCTCGTCACTGTTAGGAAAGGGTGTCTGCTGTGGCTTCACTCTTGCATTTGATCTGAAAGCAACAAAACTAACTTGGATGTTAAAATACCTTACTTGCTCACCTTCAATACGCAACTCTTGTTTCAGTCAAAATCACGGACAGGCGGGTTTCCTGGAGGAACTCATCCAAAAAACGAACGTACTGGCCAAGGATGGGACTCATCTTGAATATTGCCAGGGTAAACTCTTGCTCGTTAACCCTTTAAGGTGCTTTCCGTCCAACGTATTAGCTTCTGACTTGTCTCGGATAAAAAACCAAGATGACAGCAAAAAAAATGCAGCATCTTGACATAGAAAGGCAAAACTTGGTGTTCATCTCGCCGACAGGGCGCGCCCCAAAAGAACATTTTCCGCTTCTTCTCCGATAACCGTTGAAAAAGGTAGAAGTGAAAAAAATCGCGTTCGAAGTTCCTGAAAGGCAATGTTTTAAGCTTTTATAAAGCGTTAGTAGAAAAAATATAATCTTTGACCTGCAGTGTGTGTTTGTAACTTTATTGATCATCAAAGTAAAGCTAAGTACAGTTATTACAAGCTACAGGTATGATCTATATAATGTTCTTTCATGTTTTTAATGTTAGTATAAAAAAATGACACTCAATCATTTCATATTGAATATTTAATTTGCAAAGCTTTATTGATCCTTTAAGTGTAACTAAATTACAATCAAATAAAACTAATATAGCTGCCGCGGGTGAATCTTGGTTCAGTTAGCACTGGATTGCTTGACAGCTTCTTGAACGATGGCAAAAAAGAGAAGTATCTTGAGAGAATACGACGAAAAATGTTTGTGGTGTACGTGATGTCCAATCTTGAGATGGCCAAAATTGCAAAAAAGGAAAAAACGTTGACGGTCGTGTTGGCGAACTTGACAGGGCACGCCCAAAACTGTGTTCTTCCTCTATTCTTATGATGAAAAAAATCATAGCAAAAAAATTCCGAAAAAGAAAAAGTCCGCTGACGTTCGACGTTGCTGAAATAAAATAGCATTAGTAAACTATTTAGGAGTTACTTAAGACAGTTTAAGAAACCACACTGACAGCCACTTACTTTGTTGTTTATTTTTATTTTATTAAATGCAAATAATTTCCATCAATCCTAAACTGTAAAGCTGTTTGAATGTACAGCTTTACTACCACAACTTTTAAATGTATAGAAATAGGTTAAAATACACACCAACAACACAGCCGCGTTCGTATCTTTTATTAAATTCCATACACCAGTTACAGTTAAATATTTAATTGAATAAATAATAATATATTTAGTTACCTATTTTAGTTTGAAGATACTTTAATTATATTAGAAAAAAAGTCACACCACAACAACACAGCAGTACTGTCGTTTTTTATTAAAATCATAATTGAGTTACAGTAAAGTAGCTAATTAAACAATTGGGGAAGCGCTCCTAGAAGAAAAATTTAGGATCCAGGCAAACCCGAGGAGTGTTCATATGTCCATAAAACTTGACACATCGAATGGATACCCCAGGGTTCCCCAGATCGTACGCAGTGATCATTGGCTGCTTGCAATCGACACATTGTCGATACCAAGCCTTGCAATGTTTCAGTCCGGATGCGTAGACCGAAAAACCGAAAAAAGCCGAATCGAATTCGAAGCCGAGTTCCGACTTAAGTCATTAGACAGTAAATAAGTAAATAATTGCACTAACCTGGTGTCCCTGTGTATACTTGGGCTGATAAATATGGTTCAACGTTTGCATAACTTTCAACGCACCGTACGAAAAACGTTGCTATAGAAACTTGCTATGTACACTTTTCTAGAAGACGTAAGCAACAACTCGTAACAGACGCTGCTGGTGTAGTAAACGACAGGTTTACGCAGGCGTAGAACCATTTAAATCAGCCCTACCTTATATGGGTTGCTGCACTCCGTCATGTTTTGTCACCACCGGGTACATGATGGGTCCCACCCCTCCACGGGAAACAGGGCTCCAAATACTGCTTGAAAAGGTGTAGTCCCATGTTGTTCGTCCAGATGATGCTTGCATGTCAACTCTCGAAGATGAAGTCCAGCCGGCCAATTATACTACATAATCCTTGGTAGCCATTTCAACTAACATTTATTTTTGCTCAACGGCATGGAAACTATACTATATTCACTTCACACGTAGTTCTAAGCCGTTTTGAGCATCAATGTTAGTTGAAACAGCAGCCTTTAAAGTAATTTCTATCTGCTTTCTTCTCTGACTATCCTTCTTTCTAACAAGCCGGTTGTTTTTGATTTGAGGCAGAATAATATTGAAGTCATCATCATCATCATCATCATCATTATCATCAGTTTAATCCCATATGGCTCCTCGTCTTCTTTCGTCATTAGCAGCCGCCAAAGTTTCCTTATCTACTTAAATAACTACTTAAGCTTTTAATTCCTACGCGACGATCATATCTTTGTTCTTCTTTCTTCGGCCGGCTTCTTCTTTTAACGAACAATGGGACGTACAGGACGATCAAGTCACAGATCAAAGTAACACCAAGACGGCTGAACACTGCTTCAGGGCAAGGCAACCATTTCCAGTGGACCATTGATGTGAAGACTACCTACGCCTACGATTTGTAGACGATCAGTGCCTGCGTACTGCAATGCAGGGCTTCTAAACAAGAGAATTCGAACGCAAGGCAAGATTGACAAGAAGACAAACCCAGTCGTCTCAATGGCAATGAAGTCTTAACGAAAGAAAGCTCCCGTTATCTAATGAACGACAACTATCTATAACCAATGCAGTATACACAACAGCAACATTAGGCGCAAATTCAGTAACCCACAGACGAAGGAAAGGGTTCCCTACGCATGCGCATTACCGAACTATTATTGCGGCTAATGCAATTCTTGTGCCTACCACACAGGTTACTGACTCTTCCAACAAACTATTAATTTCGTGTTGTTCCTCCGGCGATGAATCCGCGCTGCGTCGTAGATTGGTGTGTCGAAGATTACCTACGCTTACAGTTTGTAAACGGTCTAGCCTAGGGTGTGTGTGTTGTCCCATCGTTCCCTTGAAAACTTGTGACAAAGCGTTTAGGCCTTCCCGTGAAGCAACGCCTGGTCATAAGTTTGTAAGACTAAACTGTACATTCTTCTACGCTCGCAAATTTGGTAAAAAAAATTAAACTGATCTGAAACTTAATTTGTCAATCATTAGTAAAAACTATTATTTTCGTTTCGGTAAAGGAGACCAAATGGTTCACAGACTTAAGGTTTTGATGATTTTAGGTAAAAAACGACCAAATTTGCGAGGCTAAACTATTTAACTATCTGCAACTAGAGAAACCACTTAACCCGTAAGGGGTGGCCAAATAAGATCCCCTACAGCAGTTAAATGGTCTTTAGTCTCCAGTCCTAAATGTGTCATTAAGTAACCATTGTCTGGTTGAACCTTACGAATGATAGCTTCACTTGCCCAGTGCATGAACTGTCAAGTGAAGTGTGATTAGTTAAATTCGATTTTGCGCAACTAAGCGGGAGACCGGAGCGAAGACGACGATGTCCACGACGGCGAGGTGACGACGAAATGCATCCGACGAAAAGACGAAAGCCGAATCAAAGCCGAAATTGCGTTTGAAAAGCCTAAACCTATCGTTGACCGAATATCTGCAAAGCAACCCAGGTTTGAAAAAGGGAAGGGGAGGCCCTTACCAGCCCAGGGAGCCCGCTAGCTAATCGAACTACAATTAAGTTAAGCCGAAAAAAATTCCATAGACTTCAAGCCGAAGGTGTGTGTGTTTGAAAGTATGCTTTGTAAGGTTCATCCAGAGCTCTATTACAGTAACCTCCCTGACCTAACCCATAAGGATGGACCTAACCTGGATGGAAAACTGGCTCATCTGAGGCTGGGCTGTGGAAATTTAAAGCTGACGGTACAAGAAGAAGGTGGTCTTGTCTAGTAGTCTGTCAGAGGAAACGGTTCTGTTTCGAGGAAAAGCTGAAATCTGTAAAAACAAAAAAGGATTAAAACATTACAGAAGAGAAATTGAAAGTATAACAATCAACTGATGGAAATGTCTCAATTGTCCAGATGTGCAGCCTTAGACAAGCTCTAAAATCAAAAGCATATTCTTCACCAATTGAGGAGATGGAGACCATAGAAAACAGCGACTGAAGTGTGCTCGTCCTTGCTAACAATAAAAGATTCTGAAGGTTACGCCTATTTGCCTATATTTTGTGTTCTTTAATTTTCATTGCTTCTGTTAATTAACCTTGAAATCTGTAAAAATGCTCCCAACAGACACGACATTTGCTATGGAAAACTTAAGCATGAAAATTCCAACTCTCGTTCAATAGCACTGCATACTGTTCACTGCTTCTTTCTGAGATAATATTATGCAAGATCGCCACTTGGATGTAAAACTATTAGGATATGTAGAATATTGCCTTAAGAAGCTTTAAACACCAGGTAGTTGACCAAGAAAGTACCTACCTCTGTTCGGCACATCCTGTTGATCCCTTAACGCTTATTGCAATTAGACATTTAATGATGGCTGCTATGACGTTTGGGAGACCCTGTCAAAATATAATGCTTCTCAAGACCAAATTATATATCTCATGAATGTATCTCACTCTCTCTAAAGCTACAGTGTGTTTGCCTTAATCTTGAATTCTGTTTCTTTGTTGCCTCTTCACTTGCTCCATCATTGTTACAAGCCGTTATCCTGATGTCACAGTTAAGACCTTGCCAACGGAAATATTTAATTAAGGAATGGATCCTACAGAAACCTTAAGTTAGGTTTTACAGCCTGGAGAAAAGGCTGTAAATTTACATACAGTAATCGATGGTTTTAAGGTCTTATTGTTGACGTTTTGGATGAACTCGTTTGCCTTTCCTAGGAAAGAACATTATTTTTTTAAATATGTAACTTACCTCTGTACCCAGAGAGGTTTATTCAGTATATCAGCTCTGAGGTCATCATTGTCTTTCACAGCTCTTTTAAAACAATCTTTTATTAATGGCATCTTGAAGTCCCTGACCTAGAATGAAATGTCTTTCACAAAGATTCAGTAGCAGTGTACTCTTAGCCTTCAGTATTATTCTTTTTTTGTGCTTCATCTTTTAGTCAGGAAATCAAGTCCTTTTCACTTCTTTTCCTTTGTTTTAATAATTCCGAGCTAACAAACTATGTCACTAGGGTGCCTGGCCAATTTTTTGGCTTTGAAAGTTAATTACTATGAAACTTTATCTTAGCAAAAAAATTCTTTCTTTATAACAAAATAAACCTTCATGATGGTCAAGGTTAAGCCGATCAAAAAAAACTTTGAAATGTTACTAACAGTTACCACTTAAAAACACCGACTGAAATCTGTTGTCATAAAATCCTTCATTTGTGTTCATTTGAATTTGCTGTCTACTGCCTACGTGACATTGTTTTTGTAGTAGACTTACCACAGGCTATGAGCAAAGACGTTGGGCGTTGGAATCACGTGAGTAAAATCACCTCATTGAATTTCGAACCAGTCCTTCCTTCTTCGAGAGTATTCTGACTGTAAAACATAAAAATAAAAACCTTACAAGGAATTTAGTATCAATTTAAATAACAACGAGAATTGTTTTTGTGTCACTGAAAATAACGATCACTATGGAGTCAAATTGCAGTGCAGGTAAGCAATGCCGATCAACAGATCATCAGTATGAGGGAAATTATGATTAATAAGTGTGTGTGTTCAAGATGTAACAACGCGCTGATGTCTTCGTGTGCAGCGTAAAATAATCATTGGGGTTTTTATCATTGTTTTTTTGTTGTTGTTCACTAAAAGTTGTGAAGAGTGTATGTTTAAACCCTTCAGCTGTTATATACTTACGGTCACGTGACATCTCAGCAACCATCCTCTCGTCACTGTTAGGAAAGGGTGTCTGCTGTGGCTTCACTCTTGCATTTGATCTGAAAGCAACAAAACTAACTTGGATGTTAAAATACCTTACTTGCTCACCTTCAATACGCAACTCTTGTTTCAGTCAAAATCACGGACAGGCGGGTTTCCTGGAGGAACTCATCCAAAAAACGAACGTACTGGCCAAGGATGGGACTCATCTTGAATCTTGCCAGGGTAAACTCTTGCTCGTTAACCCTTTAAGGTGCTTTCCGTCCAACGTATTAGCTTCTGACTTGTCTCGGATAAAAAACCAAGATGACAGCAAAAAAAATGCAGCACCTTGACATAAAAAGGCAAAACTTGGTGTTCATCTCGCCGACAGGGCGCGCCCCAAAAGAACCAGTTTCCGCTTCTTCTCCGATAACCGTTGAAAAAGGTAGAAGTGAAAAAAATCGCGTTCGAAGTTCCTGAAAGAAAATTTTTTAAGCTTTTATAAAGCGTTAGTAGAAAAAATATAATCTTTGACCTGCAGTGTGTGTTTGTAACTTTATTGATCATCAAAGTAAAGCTAAGTACAGTTATTACAAGCTACAGGTATGATCTATATAATGTTCTTTCATGTTTTTAATGTTAGTATAAAAAAATGACACTCAATCATTTCATATTGAATATTTAATTTGCAAAGCTTTATTGATCCTTTAAGTGTAACTAAATTACAATCAAATAAAACTAATATAGCTGCCGCGGGTGAATCTTGGTTCAGTTAGCACTGGATTGCTTGACAGCTTCTTGAACGATGGCAAAAAAGAGAAGTATCTTGAGAGAATACGACGAAATATGTTTGTGGTGTACGTGATGTCCAATCTTGAGATGGCCAAAATTGCAAAAAAGGAAAAAACGTTGACGGTCGTGTTGGCGAACTTGACAGGGCGCGCCCAAAACTGTGTTCTTCCTCCATTCTTATGATGAAAAAAACATAGCAAAAACATTCCGAAAAAGAAAAAGTCCGCTGACGTTCGACGTTGCTGAAATAAAATAGCATTAGTAAATTATTTAGAAGATACTTAAGAAAGTTTAAGAAACCACACTGACAGCCACTTACTTTGTTGTTTATTTTTATTTTATTAAATGCAAATAATTTCCATCAATCCTAAACTGTAAAGCTGTTTGAATGTACAGCTTTACTACCACAACTTTTAAATGTATAGAAATAGGTTAAAATACACACCAACAACACAGCCGCGTTCGTATCTTTTATTAAATTCCATACACCAGTTACAGTTAAATATTTAATTAAATAAATAATAATGTATTTAGTTACCTATTTTAGTTTGAAGATACTTTAATTATATTAGAAAAAATATCACACCACAACAACACAGCAATACTGTCTTTTTTTTATTAAATTCATAATTGAGTTACAGTAAAGTAGCTAATTAAATAATTGGGAAGCGCTCCTAGAAGAAAAATTTAGGATCCAGGCAAAACCAAGGAGTGTTCATATGTCCATAAAACTTGACACATCGAATGGACACTCCAGGGTTCCCCAGACCGTACGCAGTGATCATTGGCTGCTTGCAATCGACACATTGTCGATACCAAGCCTTGCAATGTTTCAGTTCGGAGACAGACCGGATGCGTAGATCGGAAAACCGAAGAAAGCCGAATCGAATCGAAGCCGAGTTCCGACTTAAGTCATTAGATAATAAATAAGTAAATAATTGCACTAACCTGGTGTCCCTGTGTATACTTGGGCTGATAAATATGGTTCAACGTTTGCATAACTTTCAACGTACCGTACGAAAAACGTTACTATAGAAACTTGCTATGTACACTTTTCGAGAGGACGTAAGCAACAATTCTTAACAGACGCTGCTGGTGCAGTAAACGAGGTTTACGCAGGCGTAGAACCATTTAAATCAGCCCTACCTTATATGGGTTGCTGCACTCCGTCATGTTTTGTCACCACCGGGTACATGATGGGTCCCACCCCTCCACGGGAAACGAGGCTCCAAATGCTGCTTGAAAAGGTGTAGTCCCATATTGTTCGTCAGATGATGCTTGCATATCAACTCTCGAAGATGAAGTCCAGCCGGCCAATTATACTAAATAATCCTTGATAGCCATTTCAACTAACATTTATTTTTGCTCAACGGCATGGAAACTATATTCACTGTACACGTAGTTCTAAAAGGTCCGTGAATGAGCAAAATTTTGAAAAGCAAGTTTTTTCCTTCCAGATCTTCACCTTGTACGAGTAAGAGTAAGGATTTTGTGCTATTTCATGAAAGGCTAATTTTGAATTTAAGCCGTTTTGAACATCAATGTTAGTTGAAACAGCTTTTAAAGTAATTTCTATCTGCTTTCTTCTCTGACTATCCTTCTTTCTAACAAGACGATTGTTTTTTATTTGAGGCAAAATAATATTGAAGTCATCATCATCATCATCATCATTATCGTCATCATCATCAGTTTAGTCCTTCTTGTCCTCTTTCGTCAATAGTAGCCGCCAAATTTTCTTCATCTACTTAACTAACTACTTTAGCTTCTAATTCCTACGCGACGATCTCTGTTCTTCTTTCTTCGGCCGGCGTCTTCTTTTAACGAACAATGGGACATGAGGGTGATCAAGTCACAGATCAAAGTAACACCAAGACGGCTGAACACTGCTTCAGGGCAAGGCAACCATTTCCAATGGACCATTGATATGAAGACTACCTACGCCTACGATTTGTAGACGATCAGTGCCTGCGTACTGCAATGCAGGGCTTCTAAACAAGAGAATTCTAACGCAAGGCAAGATTGACAAGAAGACAAACCCAGTCGTCTCAATGGCAATGAAGTCTTAACGAAAGAAAGCTCCCGTTATCTTATGAACGACAACTATCTATAACCAATGCAGTATACACAACAGCAACACTGGGCGCAAATTCAGTAACTCACAGACGAAGGAAAGGGTTCCCTACGCATGCGCATTACCGAACTGTTTTTTCGGCCAATGCTATTCTTGTGCCTACCACACGGGTTACTGACTCTTTTAGCAAAGTACTACTGTTTTTCCTCCGGTGATGAATCCGCGCTGCGTCGTAGATTGGTGTGTCGATGATTTCCTACGCTTACAGGTTGTAAACGGTCTAGCCTAGGGTGTGTGTGTTGTCCCATCATCCCCTTGAAAACTTGTAACAAAGCGTTTAGCCTTCCATTGAAGCAACGCCTGGTCATAAGTTTGTAAGACTAAACCGTACACTCTTCTACGCTCGCAAATTTGGTAAAATTAAACTGATCTGAAACTTAATTTGTCAATCATTAGTAAAAACTATTATTTTTTTGTTCAATAAAGGAGACCAAATGGTTTACAGACTTAAGGTTTTGATGGTTTTAGGTAAAGCATGACCAAATTTGCGAGGCTAAACTATTTAACTATCTGCAACTAGAGAGGCCACTTAACCTGTAAGGGGTGGCCAAATAAGGTCCCCTACAGCAGTTAAATGGTCTTTAGTCTCCAGTCCTAAATGTGTTATTAAGTAATTAACCATTGTCTGGTTGAACCTTACGAATGATAGCTTCACTTGCCCAGTGCATGAACTGTCAAGCGAAGTGTAATGAGTTAAATTCGATTTTGCGCAACTAAGCGGGAGACCGGAGCGAAGACGACGATGTCCACGACGGCGAGGTGACGACGAAATGCATCCGACGAAAAGACGAAAGCCGAATCAAAGCCGAAATTGCGTTTGAAAAGCCTAAACCTATCGTCGACCGAATACCTGCAAAGCAACCCAAGGTTGAAAAAAGGGAAGGGGAGGCCCTTACCAGCCCAGGGAACCCGTTAGCTAATCTAACTACAATTAAGTAAAGCCGAAAAAAGAAGTCCAGAGACTTCAAGCCGAAGGTGTGTGTGTTTTAAAGTATGCTTTGTAAGGTTCATCCAGAGCTCTATTCCATTAACCTCCTTTGACCCAGCCCATAAGCACGGACCTAACCTGGATGGCAAAATAGCTCATAAGCATCCTGTCTGGAGCTTGTGCTGTGGAAGTTTGAAGCTGACTGTACAAGAGGAAGGTGGTCTGGTCTGGTGGTATGACAGAGGAAAACTCTGTTTCTTGGAAAGCTGAAATTCGTAAAAGAAAATGATTAAAACTTTGTGGAAAAGAAATGAAAGATAAAATAATGAACTGCTGAAAAATCCCTAGAAGGGGAGGGTGTGCAGAACAAAGTCACAGTGAGGCTGGGCCGCGAGGTCCAAACCTTATCCTTTTATGTACCATCTTTTACAGAAAAGGTTTAACCTTTTTTGTATACCTTCTGTTGACAATGGTACCCTTTTCACACACTTAGTTTTTAACTTTGCATCCGTTAAAATGTACTGTCTTGGAAATATGAAGACCAGTACATGTTCCTGGAATTTTTTTTTTGCAGCGATAAAATTTATCTGTTAGCCCCTTTGGGTTATTTTTCAGATCGCAATGAGGGATTTGTTAACTCTTTTACATACTTCAGCTAGCAAAATTCCTACCCTGTTATATACCCGAGGTCTGAAGAAGGTATAGTACCCCTTCTGGGTGGAGCCCTCCCGTATAGGCCATTATAGGGAGTACTGTCCTCGGTTGGAAATGTCTCAATTGTCAAACTGTGCAACCTTGGTGAAGCATTAAGGCCAATAAAAATATATATAAAAAACATTCTTCACACAAAGGAGACGGAGACCTTAGAGGTAGACCCCCACAAAAATACTAAATCATCCTTTTACTTCTCGCTTTTTCTGTTTATTTAGCTAAGTATTGATATTGATAATATTAATTATAACTAGGAAAAGCTCTCAACAGCCTGTAAAGTTGTTATGCAAAGCGAAGCATGAAAATTTCGACTCTCAATCAATGCAAATACTGTTTGCTGTTTGCTTTCGTTTTTATGTTAGAGTTCAACATCCAATTGAGAACTTTCCTGTGGCAATGATCTAAAGGACTGTAGTCTTTCTCTTCCACAAAGCAGGGCTCATTTGTTTTTTCCAACTGAGTGTTACAAATTTGTCTAATGTACGTTTGCCTGGTTTCGCCAAGTCAAGTCACTATCTGGCATTCATGATCAGATTAAACATTTCAACACCTCTAAAAAATAACCAACCGTAGACATATAAAATAAAATGCTAGTTTTGATGATTCTATAGATTATTTGATGAAAAACGTGCCTTACCTTTTTGAAAGTCGAGTTGCTGAGTTCCAAGTCTGTCACGTGAATCAAATTTGAGTGAGCCGTTCGCCATGTGGTCGACATCTTTATTCAGAGTCTATTTTTCAACTTCCAATGTAGTATTTTCTGCAACAGAAAAATAATTCTTACTAAGTATATGGTTATCGATATTAAGACATACTTAAACATCGAAAGTATCTACTTTATCTACTTTTCAGAACACAAATTACAAACTCAAGTAAACGTGTACTAAGTCTGGTCGAAATAATCTTCTACCTACCTTTCTGGTACGACGGAATCCACAATGTTTACCAATGTAACATTTTGTGTTAAAGCCAAGAATTCAGTACAATAGAAAACGAATTTAACGGTAGTGAGAGTAATATTCCGCAAGAGTTCACAGAATCGTTCGCGACAGTAGCGAACTTTCTTCCTTCACAATGAATAATTATAACAGTATTTTAAATTTGAATGTGGCGCCCTCCAGCAACCTCGTGTTCAAAAAGTGCTTCATGATTGGTTCTTGCTTGCACGTGAAAACGAATCGAACCAGTGGCATGTTCACCACTTGTTTACCACTGAGAAAAACAAATTAGGAACATTTGTCGGGGATCTTGAGTTTTGTTTTCCTTTATTGCGGTGTGTTGCTGGAAACTTGTATAAAAATGAAAAGCGTAGTGTCCGGCTTGAGGAACAGCCGGTACAAAATTTCAAACAGTTTTCTGGAAAGGAAAAACGTGTAACATCCGCGCAAAACAAATCTAAATTATTCAGAGGCCGAGAAGATTCTTTAAACCAGGGGGAGGGAGGTGGGTAAGGGGAGGTGTCCGTCTAGGGGCTAGCGACTGAAACTTTAATTGGCTAAAAACATGTTCATGGTTTCTTAAAGTGCAAATTAATGGCCTGTGATCATAACTTTCTATGTAACCACAGGTAGCCCAAGCTCGAAATATGAGCGTCGGCGAACATCGGCATTGTTGCGTAACATTCGAATTATAAGGATTTGTGTGGGAAAAAACCTATCGTTTCAGTAACCTACGAAAATCAAAGGATTTCAATGAAAAACAGCTAACCTTACATAAAATGTGTATTACGTCTCTCCTGTGTGGTCCATGGGCCGATTTATGGCCGTTTTATGGGTTGTACTGTAAACGGTTTTCTCTCTCTGATAAAGGTTTACCAAGGCTGGGGACTCCAGCGTATCGAAGCGGCCCGACGGATCCACCAAAGGAAAACGGCTGTAAATTCGCTCCAACGGCTCCAGTTGCCTCCAAATTCCGCCTAGGTAACACACGATAGTTCTGCTTTCCATTTGTGATCTTGCTTTAAGCAGCATTTGCACTCAGAGCGAATAAAAGGTCGCCAATCTCTGCAACCTTTCCCGTCTGAAGCCATCGACAGAACCTTGGCTTGAACTCCGCGTTACCGTTGAAAGGTAGCGACACGGCCTGAAACTCAAATTACTCACACTCGGGGTGGGAGACAGTCTCTTGCTCCCGTTGTTTTCTTTCTCGGGTATTGATGATGTCAACGGGGGCAAGAGATTGTCTGTGCTGGTGGAGTCCGGAATCCTGGGCTTTGAAGTCTAGGATTCAGCCCAAGGAATCCGGAGTGCTGTTAACGATTAGAATCCGGAATCCAAATTCCACACACCAGGAGAATCCGGAATCCACTGGGCGGACCAGAGTTCAAGACAGTTTAGACTACGAGTAGTCCTCATTTTTCCTCAGGGATAGTAGAGCGAGCGAAACAGGAGCGCGCGCAAAAATCACCCGCCGCGTGTCGCCTTTTCTCGCGTGGGGTGTTTTTCAGGCGCGCTCGCGTTTCGCTCGCTCTACTATCCCTGAGGAAAAATGGGGACTACTCGTAGTCTAAGACTGTCTTAGACTACATTAAATGGGGTCTTGACACAAATAAATACACTCGTTAATATTAATCACTTTATTGAACAACTCATAGATTCAACAGCACACTTGCAGATTGTTGTATCTGACATTGGAGCAATAAGATCTCTGTCCGACGGCTTCGAAAGTTGACTCTGGGCCAATGGGTATCTACTCCAAAAGGAAAACAGTTCCATTAACTCTGTATCTTTCTTTTGGCCCGATTATTTAAACACAGGTTTTTCAGTGTTTAACTACGCCGCATTCTAAAACATTTTCTCTTTGTTTAAATCTGACTTTCATAACGCTGTCTACTTTTGTTGCCAGTGCCAAAAACTAGTATATGTATGGCGCAAACTAGGGTAACGGATAAGTACTTAACATTAGCCAGTAGGAAAGAGATTTGGTTGACCGATCGTCTTAATAAACCAGCGCCTTAAGTTAGACTTCGTTTAGATATAATCGGTCCTTAGTTCCTCTATGGAAACAATACTTGAAGTTAAACTAGAGACTTCATCTTTGCTGTTTACATGTAAGAACCGAAGGTGAGATTTAGACGATAGAACACTGCGCCTGAAGTTTTTTAACAGCTGACCTTGATTACCTGCCGGGACTACACTCAACGAAGCTAAAACATTTTCTTTAAGACTCTGAAGTCGAAAATCACTAGCACTGTCAAAAGTCCGTAAAAGCTCCTTTAAGCTCCCCCCTCCCCCCTTACACACACCATCCAATCTCGGGCTTCCTTAACATGAGTATTAGGAGCGAGGCTGGGTTTACTCCATAAATCACTACAACTCTTTATTCATCTGAAAATTCGTTTTTGTACAAACATCAAACAACTCGACTTCATCGAATATCATTCAATCTACAATACTCCCCCCTTCATGATCAAAACGTGAAATTTGCGTGTCATGCTGGAACAGTGGTGAATTTCGCGGGAAGCACTAGACGACGAGTAAAGCATGGGTAAAAATTTGTAATAATAATTCTTTTTACAGACTTTCTTACTTCCACAATCTTCTCCCGAAATCCTGTCCAGCTCCGGATGATGATAAAGAGAGTTTAAGCTTCACGTATACGGCGTGTACGGCAAACGTCAGATTCAGTTTGAGAATTTCGCCAAATAGAAAATAAGGAGATAAAAACAGCTCAAAACAAATTCTTATGGACAAGAAATTGCGTGAAACTACTAATTTATATCATGTGTAAAAATGATGAACAGTAAACGACAAGTAAACTGGAAACTTTATCACGTGGTACAAATTCCCGTTTGCCGATTGACGTAAACGTGATGCTTAACCGCTCTATTATTGGATAGGGAAGTGGAGAGGACGGATGGGGGAGGTGGGGTACCTGAGTTGTTGGCTTATTTTTAAAAAAGACAATTATGTACTGAAAGGGAGTTGGGGGATCGTGGATAGAAGAAGCTTTTTCGATATGACATAATTCAGGTATTTCCCCGACTGAAGCAAGGGCAAAATGTCTTAATAATAATTTCTTTTACAGATTCTCTTACTTCTGGAATCTTCCAACAATAGAGAATGGGATTAAGCGCAGAGTTCATGTACAACAGCGAGACGGTAAATCATTGAATTGCAAGGAAAGTAGCTCCAAACCCAAGTGACATCCGCGCGGCTACTGAAAACATGAAAGGGAGGTAGCACACAAGAAGGGACGCATATACCCACAGTGCTGTGGAGACGGACTTCTTGAAACGTTTCACATTGAAAGCGTTAGTTGATACTTCGTCTCCGGGACCGTAATTCTAGACTTGGAGCTGAAGAGTCCGCAAACTACGAAAGATGATGACGAATGAAATGGTGGAGGCACTTACGCACATAACAATTCCAAGGATTTGGAATAAGCTGAAAAGGGCTGGGCTTAGGAATAACGTGAGTGCGTGAGAAGTACTGAAGAACCAGCAGATTGCCAAAATGGCTCGTGTACGTGAAATAGTTGCGACCTCTCTGTAGCGCATCTTCAGGCGAATAGCTAGAACTCGATCGACGCTGATAACTGAGAGGGTCTGCAGCGAGACACCGACCGAAATTACACCAGCAACATTGACAATAGTTCCCATTATCCTGCACAAGTCTATAAGTCCTTCTTTTCCCACCAAAAGACGCACAACAAACAGAGGCTGTACAAAGATTCCCACGCCTAGATCAGACAAGGCCAGGCTGCAGTAGAGAGCTTTTGAGGCGGTGTGAACTCGAGTGGTCTTTCTCAGGGACATCAAGATTAAGATGTTGCCTATGACTGTCATGCAGGCCAGAATGGAGTTTATGACTGCGTTAGTAATCAACGAAGGTACCACAATTACTGGAAAATCGTCTTGGTGCGACTGCAGACCACACCAGTCCTGTGGGGCATTTGTGGCTCCCTCGCTCGAATAATTCCCCATCTCTAGCTTGAGTCCTTCTGCGAGTATAAAACACAAACCTTGTTAATGAGTCTGGCAGATTTTACGTGTATCTGGCTTTGATATTTTTGACTAAAATAATAATAATAATAATAATAATAGTAATAATAATAATAATAATAATAATAACAACTTAATTTAAGTCTCAAGCTTCTGGCTTAGCACAAGTCTGAATCAAAAGGGGATTATCACAATTTCGATTCATTTAGTTGATTTTCTTATCCACATCGTATAATATTTAACGTAACATAAGGAGGCGCTGATCATCAAAACGATTCCTAAACTGATTTTTGATATTAGTCAGGAACCTATGTTTCACGTGACATATTTACCTTTACGCAGGTTTACCAGCTTACTCGTTCTCAACGAACTAGCTAAAGAAGGCGATCGAAGTAAGTTATATAAATTTTCAGTTGTATATTCACAGAACACAGGTGACTTTCTACAAGAGAGGAACCTTTAAAAGAAGTCTTCCTTTTCATCACTCATGATATTTCATATTCGATGTAAAAAATAGCTTAGTAAAGTTCTGAGCCTCTAATGTATTCGGCAAATTTGACAATCACGGAAAGTGCGTTCAATGCAGGCCTAAATCATGCTGAATTCACGGCCTTGATCGTTGGGAAGCAATGCATATTAAGACCCAAACAACTCAATCTAGACACTATAATAAGCTATTGTCATGTTAAGAACTTGAAAAAACCTTGAATTCCCATCCGTCTATCTACTCTCTCCATCTTTCACCAAATCCTTCTCGTTCCAGATACATTAACAGACTTATAGCCAGTCGTTGTTTATATGATAAAATCAACGGAAGGAGCGAAGGATTTAAGGAGAAGTAGATGCCCGCAGGAAGTCATAGGAAACGAAGAGGTTTTTTTTCCAATCCTATATTCTCCTGAAAAAAAAAAACGTGCAAGTAAAGACTGGATAATCACTTACTTCATTTTGCCCAATGATAACGTAATTCCAGAAAGAGGAATACTGCAAACGACGCCGAATGTCTCGCCGTCAACTCCGCGCGGACTTTTTGCAATCAGCTCGCCTCAGTTTATATTTTTATCTTTCCTCTAACACTAACTTACAACTGTCTTAGTATTTTACACTCAATGATCGCCTCTGCATTTAATTACAATTTTATTCAAATGATCAAGTCAAGCTGCAAATGACCCTTGAAAGGGAACAATTAATTTGTGTTGTTGAGCACCAACAAATAACGATTTGTTTCACAACAGTAGCAATCATGAAAAATGGTTTGTTAAATTGAAAGTTCCTTATAAATTATGCAGCTTTAAACCGGATTTTTCAATATTTTTTACCACTGAGGTCAAAGAATTCTGACACAAGTTATTTTTTCGGGTCTCCTACAAGAAACCAGGGCGCGAAACCACGCAAAACCTTTAAGGGAATAGCCTGAGAAATAAACCATTTACAATGAGTGAAAACAAATTGCCCCAGATATACAGCACTTGTCATCCGAAATTTCGATTGTTAAATTGCACTGAAACCTCCATCTCTATACAGAATCAAAAGAGCACATCTGCGAACTTAAAAATAAAACCAAGCGTTTATTGCAAACAAATAAAATTAATAACTTTGTTCCGTCTGGGAGCGGCATTCGGAATGAAAACCAATTCTGGGACTACAGCGCTAGACAGGTTATTTTGGCTAGCAGGTGAGCAGTAAATACTCATAAGAAAATACACATTTTGGACTTTTATTTGACCAGTAAACACTTGAGTCAATGGGTCGTTCGATCAAAACACGGTTACTAACTGTAATGATGTACTGTTTTTCAATTTCTTTACATCTAACCAAAGTCGTATTCGTGAAACTCGCAGTGACTAGAGAGAAATGCTTAGGAAAACTCTCACTTTCATTTCTGTTATTATGTAAAACGTAATGTCTCTTTTTTACTTCATTCGTCTCATTGAAGATCAGTAAGATTGAACTCAGTAAAAATCTTTCGAATTAGATTTCCATGTTAACTACACAGTGGCGTTTGATGATCTTATCAAAGTAGTTGAAATTAAAACTTATAGTTCATTAAACAACACGTAAGTTTTACGCGCGTTACCTCTATATATTTGCGCGCGTAAAACGCAACAGTGGAATTCACTCTTATGCTTAGCTTATCATATCCCCACAAGAAGCCTTGTAATAAAGTCGGTTCAGTGTCCTAAAAACTCTTTAGAAGTTCAGTTTTCTAACCGGCGAAGGAAACTGTCTAAACATGAGGCGGCTTTTTAAGCGGTATAAGATTTACCAATGTAAGCGGTGAGTCGCAATAAACACTGAATACAAAAAGGAAAAAATATGTTCCCGATCTGGTTTTTTCCCTTCTTTTAGCTGAGTCTTTTCCACTCCAAGTGAAAAGGTTGTTTTCCACTTTCGCGTAATATTTACGTGCGTATAACGTAAAAAACCTGCGTAAACAATAGAGGGGATATGAAAGGTAGCCCGCACCGCGGACGGTTCAACTTAAATGATATGTTTACGCGCGACCTTCCAGACATTTCCTCCATTTTATTCACGTACCTACGCTCGTTAAAATTGAGCGACAGTGGAAATCCACCCGCTCAACGCAGGCAAAAAACAGGTTTTTCTTCACGAAGTATTTGTCAAGACTGCTGACTTGCAATTTATTTTCCCTATGGCAGATAGTCAGAATTTACCGGATTTTCGTGCACATAACACTCATCCCTTTAGGTAAAACATGTTTTACAGAGCTCAGGGGATGTGATGGAAAACGATGAAAACGGCTTGTTTGAGACTCGTGTTACTTGTTTATGAAACGGAAAGTCGTGTACAAGTTTATAAAAAGGGAAATGTTACTGCCAAGATCAAAAGAAGAAACTATTTTTTTTTCTTTTTGCATATTTGAAAAATTTATCAAGGAAAAATGGAGGAGCTTTCTTTTGATAGCAGAAATTCCGGACTAAACGGCTCAAATCCAAATTCACTGTTATCTACAACAGGGCAAACAGTTTGATAAAAACTTTACCTTAATTGTTTGTTCGTCTTCGGCTTGTCTACAGTTGCTTGGCAATTAAAACATCTGCGCTTTATCTGCGCTTGCCATGGGTGAGCGACGGTGCCAAATGTGTTCAGAACAGGCGTGCCGTTGATGATGCATCTGACTAGCTATTAATAATTTAATTTGAGCACAATTTAAACGCCAGTCACCCTACTTTGACTTTACCGTTAAAATATTATCTCAGTGCAAATGATTTGCAGGTCTGCAAAAGTGATTTTTAACTGAAAAAGCCAGGGAGCATTGTGTAGTTTGAAATGTAACCGGTTTTTTGGCTCATTACTCTCGGAAATGCCTCACTCACATTAGTTATCAAAGGGATAACCCTGTAAGACTACAGTAAGTGCAACCTGAACAAACTTGAGCTGTAAATGAAGTGGGATAAATAAAATGAACAACAACAACAAACACTGCAACAAATAAATGAGGAGAAAGGGACGAGAAAAAAAAACCGCGTACTCACCTGTATAAAATACACTCATAATTGTCTTTTCCCGCGTAACTAATTTTTAGTCAAGTTTGGGTTTCAAGTAAATCAATTGCTATTGAAATTGGCTATTTTTCAGTTTGTCTTATCTTTGCGCAGAAGAAAAACAAGTTGCAGTCTGAAACATTAAATCTTTTTCGTATGCTGAGAAAAGAGGGTTAGTCTTTAGTATTAGCTGGTAATGAAGTCAATGCGTTAATCACTGTTACTAATCCTTGTCCTAAATGCAGCGATCTGAAAATAAGTTTCAACTCCGCAAACCGCTTCTACAAAGAGAACACAATAAAAAAAAATTAAACTATATTTACTAAACAGCTTTTGAACAAGTTGTATTTTGAATTTTTATTTATTTGAATTTTTCATTCCCAGAATCGAATCGAATGTGCCACGAGGAGTGCCACGCGGATGAGTCCTGGGTCCCATTCTTCGGCATGAAAACGAGGTTGACAGGACCAACATGGCTGCCGCTCTGGGAATGCCAAGTCATTCTGAACAAACCAAAATGATGTCTTCTTCAGATTATCCAGACTGGCTTACAGCAGAACATAGAACTGGAGTAAGTAAAGTTTTTATGATTCTACTTTTTTGTGTGTTTTTTGTTTTTCAATATAATTTCTTTTGACGTCGTGTTTTAGACAACAATCATGGCTGTTGAGTTCAATGGCGGCGTGGTGATAGGCGCTGATTCACGTACAACTACTGGGTGAGCTGTTTTTCCTAAATTTCCCTATTTAATTTCATATTTAAGCATTTGCATGTAATGTAACACAAGATCGGAATAAATTTAACAGTCAAGCAAACTTTTGTTTACATGGGCATGAAAGTGGCAATGTAAGTTGTATTCACCAGCACATGATCGACATCAAACTCTAAATCTTGAATTTCCCCAGAACTGATTATTTTACATAAGGTCTCATTCTCTAACCTACTTCTAAACGAACAAAGGAACATTTTTCTTCTTTTTGGTTGCTACCTCTCAGAGGCAACAAACCCTTCTTCCTCTTGAAATAGCACCTAATTAGAAAACTTGACAAGATTTATTAGTAGTGAGTAAACGCAACAGGACGTCAGGAAGAAGAGGACAGCAAAACGCTTGTGCATGACAAACGTGATGGACCTGTTACTTGTGTGTTTTGTTGTGATCTTCACTTAACAGTAATGTTTTCTAGTCTTTTACAAAAAGATCTGTTTTAAGCAAAGTGAAAGTTTGGTGAAAATTAATTCAAACAAAATTATTGTCACGCTTGTCACACAAGGTTGTCTTCTCTGCTCTCCAGCTGTCCCGTTGCATAAGTATGATATGTCAGAGACGGTAACAGGCTGTTTTGCATTAAGGAACGGCGCCTGTAGATCCGTGTCGCCCGCAAAATCGCGGGTCCCATGACTATTTGCGCGCTCACAAAGGAAGCCGACGCATGTCGCGTCCTTTGTTTCAAGACTCAAGTGTTAGGGTATTGTTTCCATGATACAAAGGTAATTTAACTGAAAGAAAATCTATAGATCGAAGATTTCGCGCTACACTCTGTTTTATAAGGAAATGCAAACACTCAACTTGATAAATATTTTGACTTCATGAGATATTTTAACGATTTAGGCCAGCAGAATGTATAGAATTCCAGAAAAACAATTCAGGAAGCCGAATGGTTTGGAACTGCGCTACACGTTGTTTTTATCAGTATGCAAATCACCTACCCAATCACATACTTTCCATTGAACTGAAATATCCTGACTTTTTTTTACCACTTTTCGATTTGATTCGTTTCATTTTATATTATTTTGTGCAAGCTGAGCTCTTTCATGCGAATTTAAGCTTTCAAAAGGAAAAACATCGAGGAAACGTTGTGTTTACAACCACGGCAATTTGTATCTATTTCGCTTCACTTACGCTTATATGCAAATTACTGTTCATCCGCCGGATTTCGCTGGAGACAAAAATATCCATTTTGAATTCCCAAATGCTTGCCTTTTGGGGCACCCTTTTTATTTTGGCTATCAAGATTTTGAAAGCTAACCTTCAGACTTTTCATTCCAATGTTTTAATGCGGGAAAGTTAGGAGAAATGCTGCAGCTGATTTAAGTCATGCAACACGCTTTAAGACCGCATAACTTGATGTTTCTGTTGTCTTTTGTTCTTCTATTGTCTAATAGGACACATTTGATTGACAGAATTGACAGAAAAATTTGCATTTACTAGCGATGCGTTTCTACAGGCGCAATTCCGTAATGGCCTGAAAGTCGATTGACCCGATTTTATTAATACCCAGACATAAGTCCATTTGCCCGATGTTTAAACGTACAGGTGTAGGTCTTTAAGCCTGATTAGAGGAATAAACGTGAAAAGACAGTGACTTCACATGTGGATCAACAAGCATTAATTTTTTCCAGTGAAAATTTCACACAAAACATATCAAAGATCGACGTAGTGATCATTGCACTCACTAAGGTACATGTAGACTTCAGGGACATGTACATGTAGCATTAAGTTTTTTCTTTCTTTTAATTTTACAGGGCTTACATTGCAAACCGAGTGACAGACAAGTTAACCCCAATCACAGACAGAGTTTTCTGCTGCCGTTCTGGATCTGCTGCTGCCACACAAGCTATAGCTGATGTGGTTAAATATCATTTGAACTTCTTAAGGTGGGTAATTGATATTAATGGTAGGATTACTGTACAGCCCAACTTTATTGTGCATGCACAAACAAACCTATTGCATCTGAGTCAGCACTGCAGTATGTTTCCACCTGAGCTCTGAAGACCTACACATTAGGAACAGGCCAATTTGTTGAGTTAATGTTAACCCATGAAAGGAATGAAACATGGAATAAAGATGATGTTAACTGCAGAAAATACAAATGTAGTATTTCTTTTTTTGACACTGCTCCTTTTTTTCCACTAAAATGTCTTCTTCCAAAGCTGTTGTGAAACGTGCCACCATATTGACCCCTATCCCATAACAGTGACTGTCCAACTCTGTCGCTAGTGAAAACCAGCCTTAACCCTTTAAACTCTAAGATCAAACTTTGAATTCTCATTTGTTGCCCCTATTCAGTTCCTACAGAAGTAGTGGAGAGAAGTTGATAACATATCAAGCAAACTCATCTGATTATGTCTGTAATTCTGATGACCACTCTGTTTTACAAAGCATTGATATTACAAGGAGAAATTTCGATTCTAACCTATCAATGGGCGGTGACATAACGAAAACAAGCTCTGCAGCGTTCTATTATTTGTACAATATCAGGAGGATAAGGAAATATCTCAGCAAAGAATGTACTGAAACTCTGATACATGCCTTTATTTCTAGCCGCCTTGACTATTGCGATAGCCTCTTATATGGCTTACCAGCGTATCAGATTCAAAAACTGCAAAGAGTCCAGAACTCGGCTGCACGTCTTGTATTTCACGAAAGTAAATTTTGTCGTATTACACCGTTGCTCAGAGCCCTACACTGGTTACCCGTAGCATATCGAATTGTTTTTAAAATTTTATTGTTAACTTTTAAGGCCATTTATAAACTTGCTCCGACTTACATTTCTGAACTTGTATCACCGAAAGACACATGGGGTAGGTACTATCTTAGATCAAATAACGGCAAACTTCTTAACATTCCACCATGCAAGTCTCTTTCCACGCTTGGTGATCGATCTTTTTATATGGCTGCCCCTAAATTATGGAACGATCTTCCCCTTTTTATTAGAAATATATCTTCAGTTAATGCTTTCAAGAAGGCTCTTAAAACTCATTTATTTCAGAAGGCGTTTCCCAGCTAATTTATTGTTTTTATTCTCTTTATTAAGAAGGATTTGTATATAGGATTTTAAAGATTAATTTTTGTTTTTAAATTGTTATTTTTACTAATTTTTAGGAACGATCTGTAAATTTTTTTTTTTTTGTTTTTTTTTTGGAATATGTACTAGGATTTTAGGATTTTGTTGAGTCAATGTTATGCGCAGATGAAAATTTCTTTCCCTGGATTGATATTTGCGCAATACAAATCAATAAAATTATTATTATTATTATTATTAAATTTCATGCTGGTCACTCTTTGGGCTTAAAGGGCTAAGGGGAGGGGAGGGGTGCTTATTAACTTTCTTTCTGTGAAAGCAGGGCTATCAAAAAGTTTCCAAGTAGCAGGCTGATAATTAATAGTAGGTGGCTTTGGAATTCACACTAAAGGCACAAGTTTCTTAGGGCTGAGGCATCTAGGGACATTTTGAAATTTAGAGTCTCAAAAATCATGTTTACAGGGGTTCTCAAGGGGTATTTTCCACTTCGGACGCCATGTTGTTTCGTCAGATACACGTAAGACTGGGAACAATCAGCCCTTAAAATGTCCCGGACGTTCCTCGACATTCACACGGTACAAACGTTTTACAGATCTAAACCTCTTTAAATATGCGTTTAATGTCATTCAAAACTGGCAAACAGATGGTTTTACAGTTTTATTGGATGGTGCTTATTTTTTGTTAGCAGTTATGGTCGAAGGAGATGAAAGTAGCCTGCTAATGATGGCTCACTAGCCAGGGAAAGGGGATCGATAGAAGATTTACGGTATTCCAAGAGCAATAAGATTCAGAAACAAATGGTTGTAATTTGTGCTCATTGATGCTTCTTATTATACAATTTTTTGTAGTATTGAGATGGGAGAACAGGCTCTTGTAAAGACTGTTGCAAATGTGTTCCGTGAGATTTGTTATGCGAACCGTGATCAAATGACAGCAGGTATCATCTGTGCGGGATGGGACAAGAGACAAGGAGGACAAGTAATATGATTTGAAAATCTCTTTAATTTATTCTCTATTGGATTTGTCATATTTTTGCAACTTATAGAAACACTGGACATTCTCCCACATTCAGTTGTTGAAAGCTGTTCATGTACTTGTATCAGAGAAAAAAAATTAATGTACATTAGGACTTCAACCCGATCAAAGTGTGTAATTCATTAGATATGCAGAAATTATTCTACATATGCACAGATACAGCTTTAAGGGCTGACGTTACTGTATGATAGCAACAAAATGCAGACCTCTTGCAGAAGGTATCGGGTTTTTAATAAAAAGAGCAAATCAATCAAACCAGTTTTGAAGTTGCAAAGTGAGGTGATGTTAAAGCAGTGACTTTTGATTGAAATTAACAATTATTTTGTTCCTTACTACTCTGAATTGCACTTTGTAGCGAAATCCAAAACTATTAAATAAAACATAATTTTTCTATCTATGAGCTGTGGATCTTTGTGTCAGAGAAGGATTTCTGTATGGCTCAATCTGTCTTATATTTTGTATTACAGTGTAGGCTGAGAAAACTATGTGTCAACAAATTTCAACAATCCATATAATTTATATCTAGATTTCCCAATTGAATGCACCCGTAATCCCTTGATGGAAGGGATACATGTACTTCTCAGGGCGAAATGAAAAGAAAAAAATTGATTGCCCTTCACCCAAGCTGTCGCCGAAGTTTACTTGCACCGAGCAGGCATACCCACCCTCTTTCTCATCTACAGTAACATTAAATGTATCTCTCTCGGTAAATGTTGCTTACCTGTCAGACAACCTGTAAATATTAAAGACATGCTTGTCCGATTGGTTGCTCCACTAGTGCTGTCGCTCCATGGTTAATTTATCTCTCTCGGTAAATGTTGCTTACCTGTCAGACAACCTGTAAATATTAAAGACATGCTTGTCCGATTGGTTGCTCCACTAGTGCTGTCGCTCCATGGTTAATTTACATTATTTTAACTTCATTTGAAAAGAAACTTCTCAAAAATAAACATGTAACAAAGGAGGCCTTTTTTTCACAAGTGTTTTTGTGATATTACCTTGTACTTTATTCCTGGTACATGTAAATGTGCCTTCATACTTGTGCAATTTTATCTGCAGGTTTTCTCAATTCCTCTTGGTGGAATGTGTCTGAGACAGCCATTTGCTATAGGAGGTGAGGATGCTACCAAATTCAGATGGAAAAGCACATTTTGAACAATATTTTTTGAAGGGTCATTTACCTACATGGGCATGACTTTTAATAATGATGATTAATAATAATTGTTAGTAAAATAATGGTTAATACAAAGCCCTCACTAACTCAGTGGTTTCACAATTTGTTGGTCACATTGGAAGTTGCATTTTCATGTAAATGTACCAATGTACATATAGGTATTCAAATTAAGCCTGTACAGCTAGTGAGATTGTTATGCGCATGATACTCTCTTGGGGTAGCGACACAACTGCCATGCAAAGTGAGCAGCAAAACTGCATGGAAGATCTAATTGACTTGCCCCAAATCTTCATGTGTCTCCGCCACCAATAGTTCAGCAGTAGTGGCTATGTACTAACAGCCTTTGCGTGCAACTCCCACTAGCTACAGAGGTTATACAAAAGAAAATTTTGTTATGTGGGCAAGATCATGCCCCTTTTGTTTAGTTGGAGGTTAAATAAAAAAATATTTATTATGCTTATTTGTGCTTTGTAGGTTCTGGAAGTACTTATATTTATGGCCATTGTGATGCTACTTATAAACCTGGCATGACCAAGGAGGAATGCTTCACATTTGTCTCAAATGGTTTGTTTGGTTTTTTTTTATTTTTCTTAATTATATTAAATAGGAAAAAAGGAAAATTATACAGGCATGATAACTGTTACTTTGCTGAACCCCTCTCCCATTAAATAGTCCCTACCAGGGAGAGATGCAGCTACACAGTTAGGGGAAAAGACATGTGCTTATTATGTACATTTACATGACTTGTATTGTGCACAAATACTGGTGTGATGTTTTTTTCCTAACTTCAATTATGTGTGTCCTGCGTCGCCCTGATGCATAAAAATCCCCAAAGATGCAAAATAATTCATGGTGTGCGTTCTGTAGGATGCAAAGATCAACTGATCTGAACGTGTGTATTAATTTTGAAGAAATGCCACGTTCATGTAATTTCTGTGGCAGTTATTATGGCTGTTTTTTAACAATGCATATTGCTTTTAGCCTTTGTTTGTGAGGGAATAAATGTTTCTACAGGGACAGTAAAAAATTATTAGGGAAGGGACAGGGGGACCCTGGCTTCCTCCTTAATTTTCTCAGCGAAACCGCTGATAGATAATAATGTTGAGGTAAGGAGTTTGTTGGGCAAAATTGTTCCGCTGTTGGTGACCCTTGGTTCGGTCTAAAAATACTAAAAAGGGTCTTCCCCATTTTTGGGCTTGGGCTGGTGGGGAGGGGCAGTCCCCCAGACCCTTCCTCTAGTGTCACCACAGATGATATCATGGCCTGCATGGTCAAGTACCAAGACACTTGTTCCTCTCCTGCTGAATACCCTTTGTAAATAAACCTTTACTGTATTCCTTTCAGCTGTGGCTCTTGCTATGTCACGTGATGGTTCTTCAGGTGGAATTGTGCGTTTAGCTGCCATAGACGAATCCGGCATTGAAAGGAGAGTTATTCTGGGAAATGAACTCCCAACATTCTACGAGGGATGAAAGGTTGCCAGTGAATCGTTTTTTCTTTCTTTCTGTATTTAAAGTCTTTTGAAATTTAATCACTGTATGCTATCTCTGTACAACAGAAATAAAGTTTCGTTCGATGGCACTCCTAAAGTAAAGCCTTTGGTTTTCTTTATGTAAGCTTGCGTTTTACAGGTTATAATTTTACAACTAACACTAGTTAGAAAGTTTCATGCGATTTCCAAACACGGAGAAGAAAGGTTAAAAGGCGAGGCAGTCAAGTTTTTATGCCTCTTTTTAACGAATCTTGGTTTTTTATTAACACTTATTCACATTTTATACTGATTCTGGTGTGGCACGTATTGAACATTGAATTCATTCACATAGCCAAACCATAAAGTTGCATGTCAGTGACATCATTACCGGTAGTTTTATGCTGTATATTTTGTAGAGAAACCAGTTGGCTTCAGTAAACTAACTCGGTTTGTAGTACGTTGTCATAGATAACAAGTGGCTGGGGGTAAAGTGGGATGATTATACGTTTCTGAGAAACTGCCCACCTACCCCTCCCCAAAGCCAACGTTTTGCCCTAAGTGAGAAGTAAGTAGCTGTAAATGTTCATTTTGGCTTAGGGGAGGGGTAGGTGGGCGGTTTCTCAGAAACATATAATAAGTGAACATTATATTTCTAAAGCAATAAAGTCACAGTAGCCAGCAAATACGGCAATCTCTCCTCCCTTCTCGCCCCTAAGATGTTTTGCGGGAGAGATTTCGTTCGCCTTAGGGCGAAGAGAAACGGTTGTATTAAGGTTGCATCACGCGGATTATCCCTCCCTCAAACCTATTGCAAGCAGGCCCATACAGCTCCGATTCAAATTTTAAGCTTTGTTAATGTAGTCAGCAGATTTTCCTTAAGTATTCATGAAATGAATTTTTTGTTTTTGCTGATAACACATGTCGAAATTTAAAACGATTTTTCAGAACGAAAAAAAGTTTTTTCATCGTTCTGAGTAAATATTTGACAATCTCTGACTCTTTTTGCAAATTAAAATGGTTTCGAAAACTGCTTGTTGAAATAGCTGAACAATTTTTTGTGCTATCGTAAAAATGAGAGTTATATCAGACATTAACAGTACCGTCAAATTTACAAAAAATATAGTAGCTAAAATCATGGAAACGGTAAGTTCAATCAAGCCGAGAATCAGAATTCAATTAAACTGAATAATTACAACGGCTTTTCTTTCAGAGTGATTGCTTCATGTGTTTGTTTTTCTTTATTTGGTTTTCATTAACACAAGAAGAAAAGAAAAGATTACTTTTGGAAGTTAAACAGTCTGAAATACTTCAAGAGGCGTAACTGTTTGCTAAGGTAACTTAAAAGGACAAGCGACATATTGTACTAGTTGTTTTCTGCAAGACTGAGTTGAACGTTGAGACAACAGAGAAACGTTACCAACCCTTTAAAACCAGAGGGATCAACTTTCAAGAGGTACTGTACCGACTTGAATTTCATTTTTAATTTAAAGTAATAATAGGCGACATTTCTCGTCATCAAGACTGAAAACAGTAGTCACTTCAATGTAGGCCAAATTTAAAAAAAATGAACCGCGATATTGAGCAAAGATTAGCACTAGCGTCCATTTAAACGGCCGTTTTCAATAGACTAACTTTAGAAAAGCAATTTTAAGTACCCAGTTCATTAGATTTTAACTAGAAATATTCAAAAAACGACAAGTAGATCACAAATAAAGAACTGATTCAGCGCGTGTTGCCCTTCCAATTCACTTCGATAAATCTTGAAATTTAGTTGTAATTTTGGGAAAAAGGTCCTGGTACAACCAAGACTACAAGCAAAAGGTGCGAGACACGCAAATGACCACGCGCGTGACTGATCGCGCGCGCGTGCACTCCCGTCACTAAGAAAAAAAAACTAAGAGCTGACTGTTCTGAATCCTATCTTCCTTCGTACCTGCCAACTTTTGGTAAGCGTCAAGTCACGTTTTGGTCACTGAAGTGTTCAAAGAGATACAATGATATAAAACTTGATCCAACCTAGATTTGCCTCGGGTTTGGATGAGTGATATCAGAAGGGTATACAACGTAGCTGAGACTGAAAATGATAAAATAACTAAATAACCATTTGATGGTCAAGCCGGAGTGGACTATCAATATGAAAGAGGTTGGATGCTCGTCGTCTCCTCTGGACGTTTAAATGGCACAATTTTGTTTCATTTGGGGTGTTAAAGAATGAGATAACCTATACAGGTATTGCTTAAATCAAGACTGCTTACATCTGTGCGTGAAGTAAAAAAAATAAAGACAATAAAGTAATGGACTGAAGGGTGAAGAAGAAAAAATATTTAACCACAAGGTCTCAATAAATTTAGATTAAATATACTACAGTCTTTATGGCTGTTATTTTGCTTTACGATAAAAACGGTATTCATTGAGCTCAAATAAAGGTTGGATCACGCCCGGATAGGCCTTTATCATTTGTTTAATTCCATTTTTTTGGACAAGCTTCCCCACCCTCGTCATATAGTAGCCCTAACCCCAGAATAATCAGACAGACTTTCATTAATGTTTTTAACAATATTATTAATGATCAGTCGTTTATATAAACGTTCAAAATTTATTCCGATATTTTTTAAATAGTTTTTTTGACATTTCATTCGGAGCTGTGCAATTTGCAAACAGTGCCACCAACCGTATCTTCAACTCGTGGCAAGATATGGGAATTACAAATTGTCATAGGAGTATTCATTTAAAAAACTGTTTAAAAGTACGTTCCAAAATTGTTCCAAAAACAATTTAATTACTCTCATCAGTTTATGGCACTACAAGACGTAAGTGTAGTATAGAGATGGAATAACTTTCGAGGTGAGCTATCAGAAATAAACCAGTTATCGCTTAATCAGTATCATTTCCAACAATTTTGGTAATTTCTTTCAAAACCAAGACGCTGTCTTTATTGGAAAAAGTGTTGTACTAATTCTGCAATACTTTTATTTCAAAATCAGTTGGAGTTGTACGCTAGACTTACGGTAGACAGCTAGGCCGGAAACTCTCCGACATTTCCGACAGCTAGATTTATTACGGAAAAATAAATTGAAAATTAATGGTTTTATGTCAGTTTATTTGCATAGCTGAGAGTGACAAAATTAATTTAGTTACCTGACATACTGTCACAAGAACTAGAAAATACAGATACATTTTTTATTCTTATTTATCACCCAACTGGTTAACTTCGATTCTCATAAGGTAAAAGATCTTCGCTTCGTTACTGCTTTGCTGGAGATAACAATAATAATACAAATTAGTTTGATCAGATGAAACGTTCATTTGCCTGCTTGAAGCTAACGTTTTAGGGCCGCTCTTTGTCAAGACTACAGCATTTGCCAATGTAAGGAAATTTTTAAAATTTTTCATGTTTTATGGTTCTGAGGAAGTTTTTATTTCTGTTCAAAGGTAAAATGCACTGGGTATGCCTGCTGGTTTTCTTAGCAATCCTAAAATGTACATCCGCTGGCCAAACCATCCGTGGCAGCGCTGTACTGGAACACGACTGGGCCGAGGCCTTTAAGCTAATAATAAACGTCCCAATGCAATACTCAGTTCCTGACGGCTGGAGAATGGCCTTCATATTCTCGCAGCCAATCAGAAAGGTCGACGTTTGGCGCGCCATAGAATTAAAAGAGAAAACGTCCACCGACAAGAAGACCCACGCCTTGAAAAACATGTATTTTAATACACGTTTGGCGAAGGGGGAAATTTTGACCATGGCTGTGGTGGCTTACAAAGTCAAGCTCAACTCAAAACCCGGCAATGTCACAGTTCTGTTCAAAGGAGGAAATGTCATTCCAGCACTCCCTACTCTACCCCCGGTAAGTTGAAAGATGACAATCAAGGTAGCAATGTAGAAACGCGAGTTTCAAAAGACATCAATATTTCAAAAATCATCTAAGGATGCGTCCGATTGATCGTATTCCGGAATAGGGATACTTAAAAAGTTTTGGTACAAACCTCTTCTACCGTAAGTTTTCGACCACTTAAACGTTATCTACATTGGAACATCTTATTTCAAGGAGATTTTTAGATACTGCAAAGCAATGAATGCCAAAGAGTTTATTCCATTTATTCATATTCCCGACACGGTCAATCGAACAAGTCTTAACCCTTTAAGTCCCAATAGTGACTAATGTCAATTTTCTCCTAACGATATCCATACAATGTCAAGAGATTAGGTTATGAGAACTAATAAAATGATCACCTAAGGGAAAATGCCTTGATCTTTTATCAAATTCTCTCAACTTATTCTTGAAGAAAATGTATAGAGATCAGTTTGGAGAATTTGTATGTGGATATCGGGGCTTAAAGGGTTAATAGAGGAGCTCTACGAGCGCGAGCGAAGCCCTGTAGCTAAAAAAAAAACTGGTTATATATCCATCCAAGAAATTTTGGTAGCCATGTGACCGTATGTACACCCGACCGCCTGTCTGTCAAAGATTGTACTTCCTTCTTTGTCTTTGGGGCAAACAGAACTGACCAACGAGAAGTTGTTCATAGAAGACAAGAGGTTTAACGGTAGAACGTGATATCTTTTGGTGCGTAATGTTTTGTACATTTCCTTACTGAAATAGTAAGGAATATTTTAAAGAAGGTAATTTTTTTTTTAAAAAAAGTTCCCGTTAAGATTATCGTTCATTAAAATGGGCTCTTGAGGCTGTCCCTGTATACGTCTGTCTGCCCGTCCGTCTATCTGCCTGCCTCTCTGTCTGTCTGTCTGTCTGTCTGTCTGTCTGTTAGTCAACCAGTCTGTCTGTCTGCCTGTCCGTCTCTTAGTCGGTCTGTGTCTCTGGACCAAGGATTAACACAGTCAGTTAGTCAGGGATGTTTGATTGACAGGTGTGACATCGATCCTTGTTTTTGGCTTCTTTCCTTTCCGGTTTGGCCTCAGGTTAGTCAGTGTACTGTCTTCTATTAGGTACCGAACTTTCACCACACCCTTGTTCGGAAACCCCAGTTGGTAAAATTTGTTAGACTCTAGAAGTAAGAGCTAGAACAACTGACTGACCAAAATGTGTATTACTTTTTTCCCTCAGCCAACGCCTCCTGAGCCACAAGTACTGATTCATCCACTGAAACCAATTGATGAGTCCGACTCAGGCTTCAAAATGATCCTTATATATCAAGTGCCCGAGGCGGTGAAATACTGGTCCATAGCCCTTAAGTTCACCAAAGATATCAGCACTCGTAATTTTAATATCGACAAGGCGAAAGTGGTTCCTCATAAAGAACCGACCAGTGACAGCTTTTGTTTAGGACCACAACCTTACAACAGGAAACTGAAGGCAAAATGTGTTCTGCGACTTGAGTTCAACTGTCATAAGGCCAAACTGTATGAAGCTGCGTCTAACGCGTTCTTTGTGTTTCATCCCAATTCAACCAAGTGCGAAGACTTCGATCTACCAAAGCCTGGACCAGCAGTTCCAAAGGAGAGCGCATTCGCAGAGATCATTCAGCAGTGGCCGCCGAACAACTTTAAAATGAGGTTCAATCTTCAGGTTATCAATTCTGTCCGTGGTGGCTGGAAAATTGCTGTCAAATTTTCCAAACCGGTGGCAGAAATCTCCAACATAAATAAAGCAAGATTTGCGAGCAGGTCCCAAGATAGGCACACCTTCTACATCGAGAATGTCCCAGGCCAGATTCAGAATGCTAATTTGAAACAATGCGAAAGAATCAACATCGAGTTTGCTGGAAAACTGGTGTCCACACCTGCAAACAAGCCACTGTCCGCTTTTGTGTTGTTTGAACGAAAGGAGCCCGAATACGCTGAGATCAATCCCCAAGGGGCTTGTCCCACAGTACCCCAGTTAGGGTGAATTGATAACCGATCGTATCTAAATCTCAAACAATAGTGCTTAGTAAAAAGGTAAACTTAAAAGGTAAAAACTGACAGCAAATAAAATGTGCTTTATGCTACCTAGTGTACGTTAAGAGGATTATTCAGCCGGTTTCTCAACTGTCAACCTCGACCCAGGGCCTTTCACTTATAAAATGGAAGGGAGAGCCCTGGGGACGAGGTTGCTCAAATGTTTCTGGTAGGTCGGTAAAGGCGCAAAGGGACAGAGCTTATCCCGGTTTTCTTAGCATGAAGCGTGCCAAGGAGTTTTGCTACCTCCCCCCTGGACGGAATGCTAGTCCATCGCAGGGTTACCCTCTAGCGGGTACCCATTTATACACCTGGGTTAAGAGAGACAAAGTGGAGAAAAGTTCCTTGTCTAAGTAAACAAAGCGACGGGCGAGGCTTGAGTCCCGGACCTCCCGATCCGGAGTTTGAGGTGTTAGCTCCTCTGCCACACACGCCTCCACTGGGCTCACCGAAATATCTATTTCCGGATTCAGATATTTTGGCTCGAGAAATGGTAAAATATTCCTGAACAATTACTGGATGAAATTTTGTGACATCCAATAGTTATTTTATTATACACTATTACTGTCCTACGGAACACACACCCAGTTTGACATTGCCCTCAGAAATCATACAGTGCGCTTGCCAACTACAGATTAGCCAATTGTCTGCTAGACGAAAACTGACAAATCAGCCCTGTAGGTTGCGCTGATTTCCAGAATTAACTGTAGGGTCCTTAGTCAATGAAAAGACAGATGATGGGATACATATTAAAACGAATTTCCGGCTCCCCGCTACGTCGTGCGTGTTGGCCTCTCCCCAGCCTTTTCTCAAAACTTCAAAATACACGCATGCATGCACGCATGCACTGGTACAGTGGTATGGCCTTTACAGGGGCGTAGCCAGCCTATAGACCGGCAATAAAGCCGGACCTACAACACTTTACGACCTTTACCGCTTGTAATAAATTATGTGTTGTTGGGGTGAGCCAAAAATCTTAAGCGGACACCGTATTAAGGGGTCACCCTCTATCAAGCGAACAGTAGCCGAGGTTTCCAAATTTATTTCCCTTATTTACTTTATATGAAACCTTTATTAAGCGGACACGGACACCTAAAAAGTACCTGAAATGGTCATTTCTACTGTTGCTAACCTGTATTTTAAAAACGGTCACTTGTAATTAAATCCACCGCCCAACATGCCACTGAGGCACCGGAAATGCGAAAGATTGCCACCCACAAATTTTTCGATTCTTACATTAAAAAACGTGACTTTTTGAAAGTTTTCTTTTGAGGTATTTGTTCTGAGTCATCGGAGGGCAACTGATAGAGAACCAACTTCTTCTAAGACAGATCTACAAAGAACCTCTAATTATATCGTACAAACCAGGAAGGTCTCTGAAAGATACACTCATAAGAATTAAAGGCTCTACTGAAACACGTGGGTGGAAAGCGTGAGGTCAGGCTTCTCTTCATCATGTGATATGTTGCAATTTATCGCGCGATAAAGTGACTAATTATCGCGCGATAAATGTCATGTCCCTTACGGGCCACCGTACAAAACACTTTAGTGGTTTACACAAACAGATAAAAACAAAAGTAAAGCACACACACTTCGATCAAATTAGCGAACAATAGCGATATTAGCTTAGCGTTTTGACCTCCGCTGTTCTCTCGTCGATAGCGTCACACGCTAATCTGCAGAAGTGACGCAAACGCGTTACAATGTGACGTCACACTGACACGCGGAATGGATCAAAAAACGTCCTGCACGTACGCACCAAAGAGAACACAAAACACTGGCACTAAAAGGTTTTCAACATAAAGACATCGAGGCCCTGTTAAAGCGACCAGCATTTCGTCAGAAAGAACTTCATGAAAAATAGGAGCTGAATTTCTTTTGTAAAGACTGTAAGGTCACCACTGGTGTTCATGAAGGTCACGGCAAAATGCTCTTGCAAGAAGCTACAAATGCCCGCAAGACACAGATAAATTACATGATTAAATCCTTAAAAGATAAAGCACTGGAAAAACGAAAGGAAGTCGAGCAATTCAACCAAAAGAAGATAGAAGTTCAAACTCAAGTAGCCGACGTAAAAAGCCAAGTGCAGACGAACGTAGACCAAATGACTGCAATCATCGAAGCGAGGAAACAAGATGTTTTTGATGCGGTCGATAATCAAGCAAAAAAAATCACTTGAAACACTCTCACAGAAAAAAGGCGAAGCTGAAAATCAAGTGAAAATAATTGAATCAGCAATTGAACAAACTGAATCTCTGATGAAACGAAACCTTAATGCAGAAATCCTTGGATTCAATGAAACATTTGACGAAATCCTACAGGAACAGGGCATCCAAGGAATCCGTGACACTGAACATATTCCCCGGTTTAGTTTCACTAAAAGTGAAAAATTGATTAACGTGTTGAACAGTGAAGGTATAGGTAATGTAAAAACTGTTTTTAGCGAAACTAAGTTGCAACAATCAGAAGCCGAAGGGAAAGAAAGTAGTAAAGTAATTTATGGGAATAAAGGGGCAAATGATCGTCCTCTTGAGGCTGAGGTACAAAACAAGCGTTACATTCCTGTGCTATCATTTGGACAAAAAGGTGAGTCTGTTGGAGAGTTTAACGGGCCCTGGGGGGTGGCAGTGAACGATCGTGATGAAATTGCTGTGACTGAGCTATGGAACGGCAGAGTTTCAGTGTTTAGTAGTGACGGTACCCACTTAAGATCGTTTGGCAGATGGGGTCAGAAAAATGATGAGTTTAATCTACCTTCAGGGATCGCTTTTGATAGTCATGGCAATATTGTAGTGGCAGACGGTGTCAACCACCGGGTGCAAGTCTTTGATAGAAATGGTACGTTTCTTCGTACGTTTGGTGAACATGGAAGTCTTGATCACCAGCTTAAAAACCCTGAAGGTTTATCAATAAACGGCAACGGTGATATTATTGTTACTGATACTGGTAACAAATTAATCAAGATATTCTCTTCTAGTGGCGAGTATTTACGTAAATTTGGTGGAGCAGGTTCTTTGGTCGAACCCAATCACTGCATCCAACACGGCCAATATTTTATAGTCTCAGATTATGGTGACGATTCCATTAAAATGTTTGATCTTGAAGGAAAGTTTATTTCTAAATTTGGAAAACAGGGGGAGAATGAAGGAGAGTTCGATGGACCCTATTATTTGTTAGTTAACAAAGAAGGATTGCTAATGGTCTGTGATGCAGGAAATAACAGAGTTCAGGTATTTGAACTGAGTGGAAAGTTTGTTACAAAGTTTGGAAGTGAGGGTAGCGAGAGAGGAGAGTTTGATTGTCCAGGTTCTTCAGCAAGTCTTAGTGATGGAAGGATAGTTGTGAGTGATAGGAATAACCATCGAATCCAGATATTTGACCAAATATGATATGATCTCATCCTTCTATTATTGATATGCTACAATTACTCGCATATTTTTGGAGGAAAAACATTTTTGACGTAGTTTAATTTTTAGTTTATTGATCTTTCATAGCTTTTCATGCATAATACAGCAAATAGCATTCGAGTATAAGGAGTGTAGTTTCTGTTAGTTTCCAATTAATATGAAAATTTTAATCCATCTTTAAACTTGCGTAGAAAGCGTTTTCATGCACGTAGGTTCGTTGAAAAAGTTGGTTTTCTTTTGCTCTCGCACCAACGTTCGAATAACTCGATTGAAAACGCTTGCTACGATGGCTAAGGCCACCACAGCCATTGTTAAATGTTGAAGACTATTTTTAAGGTAATTTCTATAATTTAATCTTAGTGTGATGGCTTTTCAATATACTACGTAAAAATCTAAGCTTATAAATTATGATGTAATGTAAGTAAATTTGTAATAAACTTCAATTCTTCGCGCTTTAAAATTTGTTTGGTTTATCTCCCTGCGGAATTTTTACCCTAGTTTCTTACTTGCCCTTACAGATTTTGCAAAAACAAAAAAAATAAAGGGTAAAGGTTTTTTTTCTGCTCACTCTTTGGACAAAATTATGATAATAAAATTGATGATGATGATGATAATCATTATCATCATCAAATTAAAAAGAGATACTAGCCTATTTTGGCTTCTCGTAAATTCGAGACGAAATAAAGTTTTATGTATGTATGCATGTATGTATGTATGCATGTCTGTCTGTCTGTCTGTCTGTCTGTCTGTCTGTCTGTCTGTCTGTATGTATGTATGTATGTATGTATGTAGTACTGGTCTGAGAGCTGAAGATTCTTAGTTAACTGACAGCTCACTGTAAAATCTGTTCGAATGACACAACATATAAAGCTATTAATAGCCTATCTAAACTACCTATGATGCTCAATAATAATAATAGTAATAATAATAATCAATCATTTATTTTGACACGTTACGTCAAGGAGCTACAAAACTCGTTCAAAATACGAACGTGTATAAATAAAATCTATAATAATTACAGCTATGTAATAATATTATTCAATTTTAAAAACAACTCAATAAGTATATAAAAACTTAGTATTAGAAACATAAAATGTAAAAAGCTAAAACCTACTAAAAAGCCATATACTAAAAACGTGACTGGAAAACTATTAATAATACACGTTCTAAAAAGCTGCAATCGTGCAATTTACTTTTGAAGTCATTTGCATCACTTGAAAGACGCACTTGAGAGGGCAAACTGTTCCATAACTTAGTTAATGAATAAGTGAAAGAATTCTTCTTAAAGTGCAACTAACCCCCCAATTTTTTTTTCGCTGAACGAAATCTTCTTATCATCCTGCTTACTTGTGAGAAAAAATTTTGGTCATGGCGTTTTTCCTTATTTTTTTATAATTTTTCAAAGTTTCAAATTTTGGCGGTTCTTGTTCTTTCACATGAAACTTGCGACTCGCGATCACTTTGTTCATCTTCCACTTCGGTCAAATTTGCCTCAGAATCTTCTGAATTAAGACTTCTCTCAGAACTTGTATCACTTAAAGACATATTCCGTTGAATTTTGGCCGTTTTAGTATCCCGCTCGCTTAAAATCAGTTAAAATGATTTTCCCTTTATCGTTTCTAGGTCATTTACTCATGAGTTCGCGGCAGATGTCCTCCTTCGATGACGTCACAACAACATTCGTACCCAGCTCCCACGAACCTCGGTAATGGGACACCAGAGACCTAACTTTAGACAGCCATGGAAACGCGAGGATTTTGTCAATCACGATAATTTTTTCGCAAAAGTAATCAGAAAAATAAGGAGATTTCATTAAGCGAAAAACATTTTTGGGGGGTTTGTTGCACTTTAAATTTAAGATTAATTAATAAAGTTAGGTAATTCCAAATTCAAGCCCTCACCTCTTAGCCCGTACGGAGTATGCCTATATTTAAAAAGGCTTCCAATATATAAAGTAGATTCAGTACCATTTAAGCATTTAAAAAGAAGTATTAACGCCTGATGAAGCGCCTACAATATAAGGATGTCATGTTAGCCGCAGTGAGCAACTCGTCGAATGACATTGACTTGTTGTGCCCGATTAATGTTCTCAAAATATAACAGTTGCCATCTTCGAGACGGTTGCGTTGACCTGTGCCTATGCCTAACCTATGCCTACAAATAAGGGACTGCAGTATTCTAGATGAGATAATATAAATGCTTTATAAAGTTTTATCATTGCATCATGAGGAAGAAAACGCCTTGCTCTTCTCAGCGCAGAGGCCTTTGCGTAGGCTTTCTTTAGTTGATCTGATATGTGTTCTTTATAGGATAGCTCCTTGTCTAGAGTAACTCCAGGAATCTTAATAGATGGGAGAAATTCTATTCTAGCATTATTAAGAAATAAAGAATAATATAGTCACAGGGTCCGACAGATAATGCTTATGATAATAATTATTATAATTATAAATTATCAAAATGGGCAAAGTGTATACCCGTTTTCAGAACAATTCAGCCCAAAAACCCTACCCGGTGGGGCCGGCACATACCCATATAGCATTTATAAGAGAGTACCCCCCGGGTAAGCTCTGCTTTAACAGCACAGTAGATGGTAGACCTTAGGTCAAATTAGGGATAACTAGACTTTGAAATAGATAGTGTATTTCTGCCTGAGTATATATACCCCTCCTTCCTTAACGATCTCAAATATAAAAAGACATTTGAAGATTCAATGGACATTGACAGGGACTCTGGGGGGAGGGGTACTCCCTTATATAAGCTATATAGGTATGTACCGCCCCATCGGGTAGGGTTTTTGCGCCGTTTTGGTCTGAAAACGGGTTTACACTTTGCCCATTTTGGTCTGGAATCGACCGGTATGGTTTTTGAGGGAATTACGTGTTGAGGAAGAAACACTCGCAAAAGAACAGACGCGTTTACGCTGAGTACTTTGTTATGACTATTTGTTTATTTCAAGGACCCAATTAGAATATGACGTAGTGTTTTCTAGAACTTTCTATGACAAGGTAAGAACTGGATCAACAGGTTTTTTGTCTTCGGGTTTTATAAGCAGTTTCAACATACCAGTGTGCGCTCTTTTTGTCTTGGATCGATCTGTAACGGAGTTCTCTTACGTTTCTGGTAGAAATTAAAGTTCAAGTTGCGTTTAAGAATCTTGTGGCTGTCACAGATGTTCAAGTTCAAGACGTTCAACTCTACGGGAGTGTATGAACGTATTCATCGTTTCAATTGCAAATGAGTAAGAAAGAAAGAGAAGTATCCGAAATCGAAATGGATTTGAAGAATTTTTTTGTTTGCGCGCTAATCTTAGTAATGATAACATAATTTCTGCCTAAAGGCCATGTCTGGAAACGGGACCAGTATGGTTTTTAGAGGTCTGGTCTGAAAACGGGTGTGGAAAATTACATTTTTTGATCTGAAATAGGGTCAGGATTTAAAGAACCGGGCGGCACACCCCCAACAAGGAATTCCTAGGAGTACCCCCGAGACAGAGACCAGGGGCACCCAATACGAGAATATAGTTCAAAACCACTTAAACATGTACATATAGGCATATTTTTATCCCCTAAAAATTTTTCATCTGTTCGGATTTTCTAGCTGAAAGTCTATTGATCCGAAAATTATAGGGATCAAAACTTACCTTTTCGAAAATTTCAGCCAGAAAAAAGGCTCCCGAAAATTCTAGGTGTCCTTTTTAAGGTAAAACTCCGCTAAAAATGAGCAATTATACCATTTTTTAGATGTTCGAAAATTCTCGAAGAGACAGGCAAGCATGAAATTTTACAGCAAATGTTCCGAAAATTGTAGATCTCAAATCGTCTTCCGAACAGATATTTTCCAAAAATTGACGTTGTGTGTGCCCCTGAGAGAGGTTGAAAAAAATGATGTAAAATAAGATGTGACAGATTCTCTCGACATGTCAATAGTTCGTGTTTTAAAACAGCGATCAACAATTCTGAGAAAAACAGGATGTAGTACGTCAAAATCTCAACAAAGTGAAGGGACTCATTTTGATTGGTTAACTTTTGTCGGGGTCAGAAATTCTCTCAAAAAGTCGTTCCTTAGATAACCCGAAGTTTACTTTGTTTCCTGATCTCGGAATGGATATAAAAACCTTGCTGGACAATCTTCATGATGAAGTATCCTGTTCTGTGTGTATGTGTACATTCACTGATCCAAAGCAACTGCCTTGTCTGCACAGTTTCTGTCTTCATTGCCTGAACGGAATTCAACGAACGAGCGGCGTCCATGGCAAAATTACATGCCCTGAGTGTAGAAGACAGTTTCAAATCCCTGGAAGTGGAAATCCCAGCGAGCTTCCTACAAATTTTCGTATCAACAGTTTGCTGGATGTCTTGGCAATTAAAGAGTGCAGTACAGCTAACGTGAAATGCGGAAACTGCGAGAAACGGAGCGACCAGACCTTATATTGTTTCCAGTGTTGTTCTTTCTGGTGCGAGGAATGTATGTTAGCACATAACATAATACGCACCAACAAAGAACACAAAACGTTGGCACTGAAGGATTTTCAAGATCAAGACATCGAGGCCGTGTTAAGGCGACCAGCTTTTTGCCAGAAGGAACTTCATGAAAAAGAGGAGCTGAAGTTCTTTTGTAAGAACTGTAAAGTCGCAATTTGCAACAGTTGTGCAATGACACTTCATGAAGGTCACGGCAAAATGCTCTTGCAAGAAGCTACAAATGCCCGTAAGACAAAGATAAATTCCATGATTAAATCTTTAAAAGATAAAGTACTGGAAAAACGAAAGGAGGTCGAACAATTTAACCAAAAGAGCTTGGAAGTTCAAGCGCAAGTAGCCGACGTAAAAAGCCGAGTGCAGACGAATGTAGACCAAATGATTGCAATCATCGAAGCGAGGAAACAGAATGTTTTTGATGCGCTCGATGATCAAGCGAACAAATCACTTGAAACATTCTCGCAGAAAAAAGGCGAAGTTGAAAATCAAGTGAAAATAATTGAATCAGCAATTGAACAAACTGAATCTCTGATGAAACGAAACTTTAGTACAGAAATCCTTGGATTCAATGAAACATTTGATATTATCCTACAGGAACAGGGCACCCAAGAAAACCGTGACACTGAATGTACTCCACGGTTTAGTTTCACTAAAAGTGAAAAACTGATTAATGTGTTGAACAGTGAAGGTATAGGTAACGTAAAAACTGTTTTTAGCGAAACCAAATCGCAACAATCAGGAACAAAAGGTAAAAAAAGTAGTAAAGTAACTGATGGGAATAAAGGGGCAAAGGATCGTGACAGTCCTCTTGAGGCTCAGGTACAAACCAAGCGTTACATTCCTGTGCTATCATTTGGGCAAGAACGTAGGTTTGTTGGAATGCTAACCTTTCCCTGGGGGGTGGCAGTGAATGATCGTGATGAAATTGCTGTGGCTGCGCACCTTATCCAAAGAGTTTCAGTGTTTAGTAGCGACGGTACCCCCTTAAGGTCGTTTGGTAGCGACGGTCAGAATAATGGTGAGTTTAATCAACCTACAGGGATCGCTTTTGATAGTCTTGGTAATATTGTAGTGGCAGACTGTAATAACCACAGGGTTCAAGTCTTCGATAGAAATGGTAAGTTTCTCTGTAAGTTTGGTGAATATGGAATTCTTGATCACCAGCTTAAAAACCCTGATGGTTTATCAATAAACGGCAACGGTGATATTATTGTGGCTGATGAAGGTAACAAATTAATCAAAATATTCTCTTCTAAGGGGAAGTATTTACGTAAATTTGGTGGATCAGGTTCTTTAGTCAGTCCCCGTCACTGTATCCAACAAGGTCAATATTTTATAGTCTCAGACTATGGTGATAAATCCATTAAAATGTTTGATCTCGAAGGAAAGATTATTTCTAAATTTGGAAAAGAGGGGAACAAGGATGGAGAGTTCATTGGGCCCATTCATTTGTCAGTTAACAAGCAAGGATTGCTAATGGTCTGTGATGCAGGGAATCACAGAGTTCAGGTATTTGAACTGAGTGGAAAGTTTGTTACAAAATTTGGAAGAGAAGGTAGCGGGAGAGGAGAGTTTAATCTTCCACCTTCCACAGCAAGTCTTAGTGATGGGAGGATAGTTGTGAGTGATACGAATAACCATCGAATCCAGATATTTGACCAAATATGATATGATCTTATTCTTAGAAATGTAATTACTTAAAAGTGTGATCTACTATTGATCTACAATTACTCATGTTCTCGGAAGAAAAACATTTTTGTCACAGTTTAGATTCTTGATCTACCTTGCCTAATACAGTAAAAACCTGCGACTAAAAATCTGGTCTTTAAGAGTATTGTAGGCTAAAATTTGACAGTTTGCCCACCTGTATACAAGAACCTTTTAAGCCTAAAATTTGAAACAGGTTCTTTGGCTAAAATCTATAACAAAAATTCTGAACACTTGGACAAATAAGATAAGTCATCATTCAGGATCCTCTTTGGAGACATTGGGTGCCTTATTACTCCGAACGCAATTGTAATGGTATTTACAGTCTTACCTAAGGAACAAGCCGAATACCACTAAATACTCTTAGCTATAAATGTATTTTTAGTTTTTCTTCAGAAAATAACATCCTATTTTATAGAACCTAAATAGCCTAAATTTGTGCTATTTACCATTTATGTAAGAACCTGTTTTCGGGCAGGTGTTTACTACAGGATACACATCAGCGTACGGGGCGGGGGGGCTGGGGGGGGGAGCTGCAGCCCCCGCTGTCGGAAAAAACATAGTATTATTCGGGCAAAACTGATGTACCGTTCGTGCAAAGACAAAAATTTTTTATTATTTAATATCTTGATTTATTTGTTTTCATCCCGCATCTCGCCTAATCTTCTAACTGATCTCTGTACTACTTCACGGGATGGCTGTTATTACTCGGAGTTAGAACATTGAGTTCTGCCGAGGGACTGGGAGTGATAATCTTTTAGAGCTCAAATGGGTACGTTTTATCTCTCACTTCATGGTTTTGTATTTTAGAAATGCTCATCTCGATTTACCGAAAATATTTGCGCTATTTTGAATGCCCGTGCTCCCACGGCATGGCGAAGAAAACTTGACGTCACGAAAGAATCATCTTGAGCATCTGTGACCAACAAGTTTCATTCGGGCAAATTATGTTAACCCCCCCCCCCCCCCCACAAAATTTTTCCCGTACGCCGATGAGGATACATCTCTTGTTGTTGCTGTTTTCCCTTAGCTAACCTTACTCATATTATTATGTACAAACTTAACTCAGGGAAATTGCGGGTCAATGGCCCGTTTCTCGAAAGTCCCGAGAATGTTTCGGGCCTTTATAAAAGCTATTTTATGCTTGCTGTGTTTGCATTTAAGATCAAAGTGTCAATAACTTTGAAGATGATACAATGAAAGTATCGGTTAACAAAGCAAAATTGACCGGTTTGTGAGCTCGGAGTGAACTATGATGCTATAAATTCAACAGGTTTTGATTTCAAAATTTTTTTCGAACCCAAAAGTTTACCGGGCCTTTCGAGAAACGGGCCGCAAGAGTGTTCAATTGGTAGACATATTTTACAGGAGGGTTTTCATTTTTAATATATATTAATACATTTTAACTTGTTTACTAGCAAAACTGGCCTGTGGTTCACATTTTTGTACTAAATGCTCAGACAGAAGTAGACCAGTTTCAGACTTTTTGCTTCTTTTCTAGTAATATTAAATGGTAGACTTAATGCTTTCAAAAGTGCACAAAGTTTCTCCGATGCGTTTTAGTGTGTATCATTTTTTCATCTACTTATTAAACAATGGACCAGTATATTTGTTTTAATTTGTAGTTTCTTGTATCATGTGTGCCAATATGTAGAACAATAGAGTGCGAACAATCGTTTAATTTTCTCCAGAGAATCAGTAGGGTACAAGCGGCGAGTTGCAAGTGATGAGACGTGAGAATTGAGTGAGATCAGTCTTCTCGGTTGATGTTTTCGCTTGTTGCCTGACGCTCGTGTGTTACATGTGCATGCCATCTCGTTAACTTTAGCCTGTGAAAAGGCTCTCTGTTTGGGGAAAAAAAATAGCAAAGGCCTGTTCACAGGCTACGTTAACTTTTGACTGAAAGTTAGAAACTGCTGGCAATTTAATACTTGACAAAAGATTCTAAATGTTTCGAGTTAGTGTGAAAATTATAAACCACCACCGCCATTGTCAAATGATGTATACAAAGACCTATAAGTATAAAATAAGGCCTAAAGTTGCCCGTACAAATTATTTTAAATATTCTTTTTTTCATAGAAATATTAATGATTGGAACTCTTTGCCTTCTGAAGTAATGTCATCTCCTAGCCTTCAGTCTTTTAAAGTTTCACTGATTAAATACCTTCGCTCATAATTTACCTTAAAATACTAGGCATAGTGTCTTTAATATAAGTTTATGCATTATTATTAGGCATCTAGCTTTATAATTTATGGTCTAATTTATAGTCTTTTAATATATGTTTATATATTAATTAATTAATTTTTTTTCTTTTTTCTTTTTTGGAGGATATGTCTTAGCATGGGAATTTGGTTTCCCCCTACTACCGTCCTGTTAACCATTTTTGTATTTTTGTTCGATTGTATATGTTAGTATTAGTTCATTTGTATCAGTTATGTATGGTTACGAACTGTGATTAAAGATTAAAGATTAAAGACTATTTAAAAAATACTCTGTATTAATCGTAGTGTGATGGCTATTATGCTATAAATGTGAAAATCTAAGCGTAATGATGTAATACATGTAAATTTGTAATAAACTTCAATTCGCATTTTAAAATTTGCTTGGTTTGTCTCACTGATAAATTTTTACCCTAGTGTCTTACTTGCCATTACACATTTCAGAGATTTTGCAAAAACAAACACAAAAATTCCTTGTACTTTCTTAAAAGAATGTACAGCTAGATAGGGTGACAAAATTTTCATTCAAAAATTCCCTGTCAAAATTACGTGCCAGTTTGGTGTGTATCTGACTGCCCTTTTTAAACGAATCACGCTGATTCTTCAAGTCCTCTTGTAACATTTCAAATGAGTTTACGCTACAAGGGGCGCGGCCTGCCAGCAGCTTCTCTAGTAAGGGAATCAGCGGCATAACCTGGAGAGTTTTGCACACTCGGCAAAGACCAAAATATTAATCCTTGGGGTGTTACTCTCCGGTAACAAAGCCAAAAGGAAATCCGTTACAAAATCTTAAAACGAAGAGTCTGCTGGCGTGGTCTTTAAGGGGCGTTGTTCAATGCTAATGCTGCTTAGAGTAGAGTGGTTGAGGTGTGAATTAACCTGCGATCAGGCGGTGCTTGTTCATTTTCTGTTTTGGAAGCGAGGGGGAAAGGACGCCGTTCTTTTTTCTCCTTTCTCCGTATAAAAGCCTGATCGCGGGTTTGGTATGAATGGGTTAAAGAAGCAAAGTAGTAAAGAGAGTTTATTGATAAGATGACAGAGCATATAAACGATTGCCTGACAACGGATCAAAAATGCAGCCCATTGCTCTTAAAGCAGCAGTTGTAATTCTTGTAGTCGACTTAGAAAAGCCTTGCTAGAAGTCAAAGGCTAAGGATCACCAAGAGTGTTTAGCTAAACGACTGGTACTGTACCCTGGGCGCCAGAGGCTTTTCCTGCGCGGTTTCCGGTTTCGGTCAAGTCTTAAAAAGTGACCCGCGCGAAAAGCTTTCTCGCGGCTTCGACGCTCGTGTCTTCGGCCTTGGCCGAAGACGTGTCGGCCTGCGGCCGACGAAGCTCCTCGTTGCACGCGAGAGAAAAAAACTCTGGTACCCAGGGTACTCGTACTGTGGAAAGAGAATGAAATCGACAAATTGCTGCGCGAAGCACTAATGATCCGCCTCTGCAACTCTCGGAGGGTTGATCCACCTAACGCAACAAAAGTTTTTGGCGAACCTTGTTATGTCAGGGCAAATCAACTCCGGCCTTGCGTTATCTAAGTGAAAATGATGCGGGGGAGGGGGGGGGGAATGTCCTGCCTCTAAGTGATGACGTTATGGCACAGCTCAGAGAGAAACATCCAAGTCCACAGGAAGCCATAAAAGACTAAAGCCTAAAGCGCGGGTCTAGGATCTAGATCGTTCCTTGAAGAATATGTTGGGGAGAACGTAGACGAATGGGTCAGTGAAGTTACTAAACTCGCAAAGTTCGCAATATCACAGCCTCAAGCAAGCTATATGCAGCCTTCACTTTTGGTCTGCGGCACCGCTGGGCATATTTCCTAAGAACATTACCGGATATTGCAGAATTACTTGAGCCACTCGAGCGCGCGATTAATGAGGTTCTCATACATGCCAGCTGTCAATGACCATACAGTCACTAAAGTAAAGCGCGACCCCCTTGGTCTCCCTGTGCGCATGGGAGGCCTTGGATTTATAGATCCTGTAGCGACCTCATCTTCTGCATACGGGGCTTCAATCAAAGTTACTAATCCGCTCGTGAGGTGAATTGTTGAGCAAGAGCACCAGCCTTCAAATGCCTCAGAATTTCGAACACTACACCTGATCGAGCAAACGAAAACAAAAAGACGACTGTCTAAGTGAGAGGCTGGAGCAGATGAAGAACTCCCTAGCTACAGAGAAGGGATCATCAAGTTGGCTGACCGTGATTCGACTCAAAGAGCTGGATTACAATCTGAATAAGAAGGAATTCAGAGACGCAATCATGTTAAGATACGACTGGGAAATAACTGACACGCCCATGACCTGCGCAGACGGTGTTCAATTTAGCGTGGATCACGCAATGGTGTGACAGCGCGGCACAAAAACATAACCATTGGTAAAGTTACAAATCCCGAAGGCAAGCTGTAGACTACAACCTCAGCCTTCGAGCACTTTCCTTAGCAATATTTCCGTTCCAAGTAACGCCGCCTTCTTTGACAATTCAACCTTAACAGTGACACCTATTGTTTCCAGGTGTTGTTTAAATTTTTTGGAATCATGCCAAGTGCACCTACTACCACAGGCACAAGCCTTGGTGTTCCACAATCTTAACTAATTTTGTAATTTCTCTCTTGTCTGAGATCTTGGTAATTTTCAATCTTTTCCTTTTCTCTTTTTCAGCTATACGGGCATCTCCAGGCACAGAAATATCAACAATAAAGCACTGGTTTTCTTCCTTATCTGGGAAAAATTATGTTGTGTTCTATTTTGTGTTTCATAATCTGTCTGTAATGAGAAATCCCACAGGAGCTTTGCCTTGTCACTTTCCACTACTCTTTCTGGTTCATGTTCCTACCGCATTTACCTGCAGCAGGAAGGCCATGTTCTTAAGGAATGTCCCAATGAACTATCCTGACCACATTATCGTGTCGATATTAATACTCATTTTGAGCTACTTTACTGCACTCGCATATTAGGTGGCCTACAGACTCCTCCTTAAACTCCACACATTCTGCAGAGGAGTGAGTTATCTTACATTTCGAAGTGCCCTATAACGGGGTTCGTTCTGAGCGCCTGGTCTTGGGCAGCTGTGGTAAGCCCTTCAGTCTCTTTCTTAAGATTACCTTTTCGCGTCCAGTTCCATGATGTTTTATCTCTTACATCCTTTGTTTGCCGTAGGATTTGACCGTGAAGGGGTTTACTCTTCCAACTCTCAAAGCGCTTTTTGCCGTTTCTGTTCTTGACTTCCTTGGGAGGCTGATATTTACCACTTCCCAATACACCCTCAGGTATAACTTCTTCCATAAGTCGTTCATTTTGCTCCAACCATACAAAGTCTTCCACCCCCATTAATCTACGGCGTCCAATTTCTTTCGGTACATATAGGCGGTCTACGTCTCCACGCGGGTGCAGCATACCATAGAGAATCATCAGTTTCCTCGTTTTCCGATCTACATTCTGTAATTCCATCTTGGTCCAACTAACAACTCCAGCTCCATATCGCATCACTGGCTGATACTGCCCAGGACGACTGAGAAAACCTTCTGGCCTCGTTCCAGACCTTTTGTTTGACTGATCGCGCGCACTTGAATACGAAAAACTAAGGACTGTTTTGCAGTGTATCGCTTGAATAGAATTGAGTGATTTGCTGAGTTACACAATATCACGATTTTGTGGTAGGAGTGTACGGGGTAGTTGCTATGGCGCCATTTTTTACACATGCCACCGCCTTTAAGAAACCGAACACAAAAAGAAACTTATGTCATAGTAGGTAACCAGGTAACGTACGTAATATAATCTTGGTGAAGCGTTTCTTGGCTAAACACCAACGCCAACGAACACACACCCCAATTAGGCGCTTTAAGCACATGCACTTAAGACTGGGAGATGCAATTGCAAATCTTTTTTTTCACTCCCTAACCTTTTTGTCTCGTTACACGAGGGTCTTAACGGGGTTAAACGATAGGCGTAAAACGTCCAAAAATTTAGTTGATAGCCGTAAAAATTGAAAAATTTTATCCGTTAGTCGTAAATAGGGTAAAAAAAAAACGTTAACCGTAAAAGAAACTGTTCCCTACATTTTTAAAAGTAACCGTTGACATTTCTATGGGTAAAATAATATTAGAAGTCAAATACTTAAAAGTATGATCTATCAAATGTTAAAATGTTTTAAAAAAATAACTTATTTCATCCCGAGATGAACCTAACACCTTTATTTTGCTTAAAGATAAAAAAAATACAGGTTTATCAATATTTAACTCTTTGAAACAAAAGAAATTAATTTTTAACTTTTCCGTTAACCGTAACTGAAATAAATTAACTGATAGCCGTAAAAGGGCCAAATTTTAGCCGATAACCATAAAAGCCACCACCCCATTGAAACCCTCTTACACTAGTGAAATAAATATACCTTACTACACTCTCAAGAAAGTGATGTAAAATAATATGTGACAGATTCTCTAGACATGTCAATAGTTCATCATCCTACAATTCTCAGAAAAACAGGATGTATTACGCCAAAACGTCAACAAACATGATGGGACTCGTTTGATTAGTTGAGTTAGTCTGGGTCACAAAAGGGTGGGTTCGTTTCTCTCAAAATGTCGTCCCTTGGATTACCTACAAAATTTACTTTGTATTCCGATCTCGGAATGGATATAAAGACCTTGCTGGACAATCTTCATGACGAACTATCCTGTTCTGTGTGTATGTGTACATTCACTGATCCAAAGCAGTTGCCTTGTTTGCACAGTTTCTGTCTTCACTGCCTGAACGGACTTCAACGAACGAGCGGCGTCCTGGGCAAAATAACATGCCCCGAGTGCAGGAAACAGTTTAAAATCCCTGGAAGTGGAAATCCCAGCGAATTTCCCACCAATTTTCGTATCAATAGTTTGGTCGATGTCTTGGCAATTAAAGAGTTAGGGAGTACAGCTAACGTGAAATGCGGAAACTGCGAGAAAAGGAGCGCCCAGACTTTATATTGCTTCCAGTGTTGTTCTTTCTGGTGCGAGGAATGTATTTTAGCACATAACGTGATACGTAGCAACAAAGAACACAAAACGCTGGCGTTGAAAGATTTTCAAGATCAAGACATCGAGGCCGTGTTAAGGCGACCAGCTTTTTGCCAGAAGGAACTTCATGAAAAAGAGGAGCTGAAGTTCTTTTGTAAGAACTGTGAAGTGGCAATTTGCAACACTTGTGCAATGACACTTTATGAAGGTCACCGCAAAATGCTCTTGCAAGAAGCTACAAATGCCCGTAAGACAAAGATAAACTCCATGATTAAATCTTTAAAAGATAAAGTACTGGAAAAACGAAACGAGCTCGAACAATTCAACCAAAAGAGCATGGAAGTTCAAGCGAAAGTAGCCGACGTAAAAAGCCAAGTGCAGACGAATGTAGACCAAATGATTGCAATCATCGAAGCGAGGAAACAGGATGTTTTTGATGCGGTCGATGATCAAGCTAACAAATCACTTGAAACACTCTCACGGAAAAAAGGCGAAGTTGAAAATCAAGTGAAAATAATTGAATCAGCAATTGAACAAACTGAATCTCTGACGAAACGAAACTTTAGTACAGAAATCCTTGGATTCAAGGAAACATTTGATAAAATTCTACATGAACAGAGCACCCAAGAAAACCGTGACACTGAATGTACTCCACGGTTTAGTTTCACCAAAAGAGAAAAACTGATTAACGTGTTAAACAGTGAAGGTATAGGTAATGTAAAAACTGTTTTTAGCGAAACTAAATCGTAGCAATCAGGAGCCAAAGGTAAAGAAAGTATATAAAGTAATTAGTGGGAATAAAGGAGCAAATATTCGTGACAGTCCTCTTGAGGCTCAGGTACAAACCAAGCGTTTCAAATTTGTGTTGTCATTTGGACAATACGGTAAGTCTGTTAGAATGCTTAACGGGCCCTGGGGGGTGGCAGTGAAAGATCGTGATGAAATTGCTGTGACTGAACTCTGGAACCACAGGGTTTCAGTGTGCAGTAGTGACGGTATCCATTTAAGATCGTTTGGTGGGGAGGGTGAGGAAAATGGTGGGTTAAATCAACCTTCAGGGATCGCTTTTGATATTCATGGCAAAATTATAGTGACAGACTGTAATAACGACAGGGTACAAGTCTTTGATAGAAATGGAAAGTTCCTTCGTAAGTTTGGCAAACATGGAACTCTTGATCACAAGCTTAAAAACCCTGAAGGTTTATCAATAAACGGCCGGGGTTATATTATTGTTAGTGATAGAGATAACAAATTAATCAAGATATTCTCTTCTTGTGGGAAGTATTTAGGTAAATTTGGTGGAGCAGGTTCTTTGATCAGTCCCTATCACTGTATCCAACACGGTCAATATTTGATAGTCTCAGACTGTGATGACCATTCCATTAAAATGTTTGATCTTGAGGGAAAGTTTATTTTTAAATTTGGAAAACAAGGAAACAAGGATGGAGAGTTCAATGAGCCCTCTTACTTGTCAGTTAACAAACAAGGATTGCTAATGGTCTGTGATTCAGAAAATCACAGAGTTCAGGCATTTGAACTGAGTGGAAAGTTTGTTGCGAAGTTTGGAAGTAAAGGTAGCGAGAGAGGAGAGTTTAATTGTCCAGTTTCCACAGCAAGTCTTAGTGATGGACGGATAGTTGTGAGTGATGTGAAAAACTATCGAATCCAGATATTTGACCAAATCTGATATGATCGTATCCTTAGAAATGCAATTACTTAAAAGTGTGATCTACTATTGATCTACAATTGCTCATGTTTTCAGAAGAAAACCAGTTTTGATGAAGTTTAGTTTCTTGATCCGTGTCTTTCTTGCATGATACAGTAAAAACCCGCGACTAAGAACCTGGTTTTTAAGTACCTGTTAGGCTACAATTTGACAGTTTGAAACAGGTTTTTTGGCTAATATCTATAAACACAGATTCTGAACACTTGGGCAAATAAGATAAGTCAACATTCAGGATCCTCTTTTGGAGACATTAGGTGCCTTATTACTCCAATCGCAATTGTAGTGGTATTTACAGTCTTACCTAAGGAACAAGCCGAATACCACTAAATATTAGCAATAACGTATTTTAAGTTTTTATTCAGAAAATAACATTCTATTTAAGAACCGTAGTAGCATAAATTTGTGCTAATTGCCATTGATGTAAGAACCTGTTTAGGCTAACTTGAGAAAATGAAGGTTCTTCGGGCAGGTTTTTATACTGTAGGATACCTCTCTTGTTGTTGCTGTTTTCCCTTAGCTGACCTTACTCATATTATTATGTACAAACTTAACTCAGGGAAATTGCGGGTCAGTGGCCCGTTTCTCGAAAGTCCCGAGAATGTTTCGGGCCTTAAAAGCTGTTTTATGCTTAATGTGTTTGCATTTAAGATCAAAGTGTCAATAGCTTTGAAGATGATACAATAGAAGTATCACTTAACAAAGAAAAATTGACCGGTTTGTGATCTTGGACTGAACTGTGCTGCTATGAATTCAACAGGTTTAGATTTCAAAATTTTTTTGGACCCAAAAAGTTACAGGGCCTTTCGAGAAACGGGCGGCAAGAGTGTTCAATTGGTAGATATATTTAACAGGAGGATTTTCATTTTTAATACATTTTAACTTGTTCAATAGCAAAACTAGCTTGTGGTTCACATTTTTGTACTAAACTGCTCAGACAGAAGTAGTCCAATTTCAGGCTTTTCTACTTACTTTTTTAGTGATATTAAAAGGTAGAAAAGAGCACAAAGTTTCCCCGATACGTGTTACTGTATATCATATTTTCATCTACTTTTTAAACAATGGACCAGTGTATTTGGTTTTGTAGTTTCGTTTATAATGTGTGCCAATATGTAGAACAATAGAGTGGGAGCAATAGTTAAATTTTCTCCAGAGAATCACTAGGGTACAAGCGGCGAGTTACAAGTCATGAGACGCGAGAATCGAGTCAGATCAGTCTTCTCGGCCGATGTTTTCGCCTCTTGCCTGACGCTCGTGTGTTACATGTGCATGCCATCTCATTAACTTTTGACTGAAAGTTAGAAACTGTTGGCAATTTAATACATGACAAATGATTTTTAAAAAGTGTAAATTCTGAATGTTTCGAGTTAGTGTGAAAATTATAAGCCACCACCGCCATTGTCAAATGATATTTACCAAGAACTATTTAAAAAATACTTTGTATTAATCGTACTGTAATGGCTATTATGCCATAAATGTGAAAATCTAAGCTTAATGGTGCAATACATCTAAATTTGTAATAAACTTCAATTCACATTTAAAAATTTGCTTGGTTTGTGTCACTGATAAATTTTTACAACAGTGTCTTACCTACCCTTACGTTCTTTTACGATATTCTAGAACGAAAAAACGCCTTTCTAGGCTATAAAAACATGAAGTTCAAAAACTCGAAAAATTGACAATTTTCCAAAGGGGTTAACCAATGGTTTTGACCCAAAAATGGCCATTTTTGTAACTTTTTCTTTTTAGGCAATATAGGCCAGAAAAATGTCTTTTGTGATATTCTAGAACTAAAAAACGCCTTTAGAGGCTATAAAAACAAGAAGTTCAAAAAGTCGAAAAATTCACATTTTTCCAAATGGTTTTGGTCCAAAAATGGAAATTTTTCCAAGATTTTTTTTTTAAAGCAATATAGGCCAGGAAAATGTCTTTTAAGATATTCTAGAACGAAAAAACGTCTTTCTAGGCTATAAAAACAAAAAGTTTAAAAAGTCGAAAAATTGAGATTTTTCCAAAGGGGTTAACAAATGGTTTTGGTCCAAAAATGACCATTTTTCCAAATTTTTTTTTTCTTGGAATATAGGCAAGGAAAATGTTTTTAAGATATTCTAGAACGAAAAAACGCCTTTCTAGGTTATAAAAACAACAAGTTCAAAAACTCGAAAAATTGACATTGTTCTAAAGGGGTTAACCCATGGTTTTGGTCCAAAAATGGAAATTTCTCCAAGATTTTTTTTTTAAACAATATAGGCCAGGAAAATGTCTTTTACGATATTCTAGAACGAAAAAACGTCTTTCTAGACTATAAAAACAAGAAGTTTAAGAAGTCGAAAAATTGACATTTTTCAAAAGGGGTTAACCCATGGTTTCGCTCCAAAAATGGGCATTTTTGCAACTTTTTCTTTTTAGGCAATATAGGCCAGGAAAATGTCTTTTGTGATATTCTAGAACTAAAACACGCCTTTCTAGGCTATAAAAACAAGAAGTTCAAAAAGTCGAAAAATTCACATTTTTCCAAAGTTTAAAAAGTCGAAAAATTGACATTTTTCCAAAGCGGTTAACCCATGCTTTTGGTCCAAAAATGGCCATTTTTCAACCCTTTTTTTTTTTAGGCAATATAGGCAAGGAAAATCTCTTTTACGATATTCTAGAACGAAAAAACGCCTTTCGAGGCTATAAAAAAAAAAGTTTAAAAAGTCGAAAAATTGACATTTTTCCAAAAGGGTTAACAAATGGTTTTGGTCCAAAAATGACCATTTTTCCAACTTTTTTTTTTTTTGGAATATAGGCCAGGAAAATGTTTTTAAGATATTCTAGAACGAAAAAACGCCTTTCAAGGTTATAAAAACAACAAGTTCAAGAAGTCGAAAAGTTGACATTTTTCTAAAGGGGTTAACCCATGGTTTTGGTCCAAAAATGGAAATTTTTCCACGATTTTTTTTTAAGCAATATACGCCAGAAAAATGTCTTTTACGATATTCTAGACCGAAAAAACGTCTTTCTAGGCTATCAAAACAAAAAGTTTAAAAAGTCGAAAAATTCAGATTTTTCCAAAAGGGCTTAACCCATGGTTTTGGTCCAAAAATGGCCATTTTTGAACCCTTTTCTTTTAGGCAATATAGGCAAGGAAAATGTCTTTTACGATATTTTACAACGAAAAAAAGTCTTTCTAGGCTATAAAAACAAGAAGTTCAAAAAGTCGAAAAATTGGGATTTATCCAAAGGGGTTGACCCATGGTTTTGGTCCAAAAATAGCCATTTTTCCAACCTTTTTTTCAGGCAATATAGGCCAGGAAAATGTTTTTCACGATATCCAAGAACGAAAAACGCCTTTCTAGGTTATAAAAACAAGAAGTTCAAAAAGTCAAAACATTGAGATTTTTCCAAAGGGGTTAACCCATGCATTTGGTCCAAAAATGGGCATTTTTGCAACTTTATCTTTTTAGGCAATATAGGCCAGGAAAATGTCTTTTGTGATATTCTAGAACGAAAAAACGCCTTTCTAGGCTATAAAAACAAAAAGTTTAAAAAGTCGAAAAATTGAGATTTTTCCAAACGGGTTAACAAATGGTTTCGGTCCAAAAACGACCATTTTTCCAAATTTTTTTTTTTTTGGAATATAGGCGAAGAAAATGTTTTTAAGATATTCTAGAACGAAAAAACGCCTTTCTAGGTTATAAAAACAACAAGTTCAAAAAGTCGAAAAATTCACATTTTTCTAAAGGGGTTAACCCATGGTTTTGGTCCAAAAATGGAAATTTCTCCAAGATTTTTTTTTAAACAATATAGGCCAGGAAAATGTCTTTTACGATATTCTAGAATGAAAAAACGTCTTTCTAGGCTATAAAAACAAGAAGTTCAAAAAGTCGAAAAATTGACATTTTTCCAAAGGGGTTAACCCATGGTTTTGGTCCAAAAATAGCCATTTTTCCAAATTTTTTTTTTAGGCAATATAGGCCAGGAAAATGTTTTTTACCATTTTCAAGAACGAAAAAACGCCTTTCTAGGCTATAAAAACAAGAAGTTCAAAAAGTCGAAAAATTCACATTTTTCCAAAAGGTTTAGTTCATGGTTTCGCTCCAAAAATGGGCATTTTTGCAACTTTTTCTTTTTAGGCAATATAGGCCAGGAAAATGTCTTTTGTGATATTCTAGAACTAAAAAACGCCTTTCTAGGCTATAAAAACAAGAAGTTCAAAAAGTCGAAAAATTCACATTTTTCCAAAGTTTAAAAAGTCGAAAAATTGACATTTTTCCAAAGCGGTTAACCCATGGTTTTGGTCCAAAAATGGCCATTTTTCAAACCTTTTTTTTTTTTAGGCAATATAGGCAAGGAAAATCTCTTTTACGATATTCTAAAACGAAAAAACGCCTTTCAAGGTTATAAAAACAACAAATTCAAGAAATCGAAAAATTGACATTTTTCTAAAGGGGTTAACCCATGGTTTTGGTCCAAAAATGGAAATTTTTCCACGATTTTTTTTTAAGCAATATACGCCAGAAAAATGTCTTTTACGATATTCTAGACCGAAAAAACGTCTTTCTAGGCTATAAAAACAGGAAATTCAAAAAGTCGAATAATTGACATTTTTCCAAAGGGGTTAACCCATGGTTTTAGTCCGAAAATGGCCATTTTTCCAACTATTTTTTTTAGGCAATATAGGCCAGGAAAATGTTTTTTACCATTATCAAGAACGAAAAAACGCCTTTCTAGGCTATAAAAACAACAAGTTCAAAAAGTCGAAAAAGTGTCATTTTACTAAAAGGGTTAACCCATGGTTTTGGTCCAAAAATGGAAATTTTTCCACGATTTTTTTTTAAGCAATATAGGCCAGGAAAATGTCTTTTACGATATTCTAGAACGAAAAAACGTCTTTCTAGGCTATAAAAACAGGAAATTCAAAAAGTCGAATAATTGACATTTTTCCAAAGGGGTTAACCCATGGTTTTAGTCCGAAAATGGCCATTTTTCCAACTATTTTTTTTAGGCAATATAGGTCAGGAAAATGCCTTTTACGATATTCTAGAACGAAAAAACGCCTTGCTTGGCTATAAAAACAAGAAGTTAAAAAACTCGAAAAATTGAGATTTTTCCAAAAGGGTTAACCGATGGTTTTGGTCCAAAAATAACCATTTCTTCATTTTTTTTTTTTAAGCAATATAGGCCAGGAAACTGTTTCTTGCGATATTCTAGAACGAAAAAACGCCTTTCTAGGTTACAAAAACAACAAGTTCAAAAAGTCGAAAAATTGACATTTTTCCAAAGGGGTTTACCCATGGTATTGGTCCAAAAATGGTTATTTCTCCAACTTTTTTTTTTAAGCAATATAAGCCAGGAAAATGTTTTCATCGATATTCTAGAACGAAAAAAACGTTTTTCTAGGCTATAAAAAACAAGAAATTCAAAAAGTCGAAAAATTGACATTTTTCCAAAGGGGCTAACCCATGGTTTTGGTCCAAAAATGGCCATTTTTCCAATTTTTTTTTTAGGTATTTTGAGCCAGGAAAGGTTCTTTTACGATATTCAAGACCGAAATACGCCTTTCTAGGCTATAAAAACAAGAAGTTCAAAAAGGCCAAAAATTGACATTTTCCATCTTCTTTTTTTACCCAATAAAAACCAGGAAAATGTCCTTTACGATATTCTAGAACGAAAAAACGCCTTTCTAAGCTATAAAAACAAGAAGATCAAAAAGTCAAAAAGTTGACATTTTTCCAAAGGGGTTAACCCATGGTTTTGGTCCAAATATGACCATTTTTCCAACTTTGTTTTTTTTAGAGAATATAGGCCAGGAATACGTCATTTACGATATTCTAGAACGAAAAAAAGTCTTTCTAGGCTATAAAAACAAGAAGTTCAGAAAGTCGAAAAATTGACATTTTTCCAAAGGGGTTAACCCATGGTTTCGCTCCAAAAATGGGAATTTTTTCCAACTTTGTTTTTAGGCAATACAGGTCGGGAAAAGTTCTTTTACGATATTCTAAAACAAAAACATGCCTTTCTAGGCTATAACAACAAGAAGTTCAAAAATTCGAAAAATTCAGATTTCTCCAAAGGGGTTAACCCATGGTTTTGGCGAAAAAATGGCCATTTTTCCAGCTTTGTTTTTTAGTCAATAAAGGCCGCGAAACTGTCTTTTACGATATTCTAGAACGAAAAATTGCTTTTCTAGGCTATAAAACCAAGAATTTCAACAAGTCGAAAAATTGACATTTTTCCAAAGGGGTTAACCCATGGCTTTGGTCCAAAACTTTCCATTTTTCCAACTTTTTTTTTTTAAGCAATATAGATCAGGAAAATGTCTTTTAAGATATTTTAAAACGAAAAAAACGCCTTTCTAGACTATAAAAAAAACAAGTTCAAAAAGTCGGAAAATTGACATTTTTCCAAAGGGGTTAACCTATGATTTTGGTCAAAAAAGGGCCATTTTTCCAACTTTTTGTTAGGCAATATAGGCCAGGAAAATGTCTTTTACGATATTCTAGAACGAAAAAACGTCTTTCTAGGCTATAAAAACAGGAAATTCAAAAAGTCGAATAATTGACATTTTTCCAAAGGGGTTAACCCATGGTTTTAGTCCGAAAATGGCCATTTTTCCAACTATTTTTTTTAGGCAATATAGGTCAGGAAAATGCCTTTTACGATATTCTAGAACGAAAAAACGCCTTGCTCGGCTATAAAAACAAGAAGTTAAAAAACTCGAAAAATTGAGATTTTTCCAAAAGGGTTAACCGATGGTTTTGGTCCAAAAATAACCATTTCTTCATTTTTTTTTTAAGCAATATAGGCCAGGAAACTGTTTTTTGCGATATTCTAGAACGAAAAAACGCCTTTCTAGGTTACAAAAACAACAAGTTCAAAAAGTCGAAAAATTGACATTTTTCCAAAGGGGTTTACCCATGGTATTGGTCCAAAAATGGTTATTTCTCCAACTTTTTTTTTTAAGCAATATAAGCCAGGAAAATGTTTTCATCGATATTCTAGAACGAAAAAAACGTTTTTCTAGGCTATAAAAAACAAGAAATTCAAAAAGTCGAAAAATTGACATTTTTCCAAAGGGGCTAACCCATGGTTTTGGTCCAAAAATGGCCATTTTTCCAATTTTTTTTTAGGTATTTTGAGCCAGGAAAGGTTCTTTTACGATATTCAAGACCGAAATACGCCTTTCTAGGCTATAAAAACAAGAAGTTCAAAAAGGCCAAAAATTGACATTTTCCATCTTCTTTTTTTACCCAATATAGGCCAGGAAAATGTCCTTTACGATATTCTAGAACGAAAAAACGCCTTTCTAAGCTATAAAAACAAGAAGATCAAAAAGTCAAAAAGTTGACATTTTTCCAAAGGGGTTAACCCATGGTTTTGGTCCAAATATGACCATTTTTCCAACTTTGTTTTTTTTAGAGAATATAGGCCAGGAATACGTCATTTACGATATTCTAGAACGAAAAAAAGTCTTTCTAGGCTATAAAAACAAGAAGTTCAGAAAGTCGAAAAATTGACATTTTTCCAAAGGGGTTAACCCATGGTTTCGCTCCAAAAATGGGAATTTTTTCCAACTTTGTTTTTAGGCAATACAGGTCGGGAAAAGTTCTTTTACGATATTCTAAAACAAAAACATGCCTTTCTAGGCTATAACAACAAGAAGTTCAAAAATTCGAAAAATTCAGATTTCTCCAAAGGGGTTAACCCATGGTTTTGGCGAAAAAATGGCCATTTTTCCACCTTTGTTTTTTAGTCAATAAAGGCCGCGAAACTGTCTTTTACGATATTCTAGAACGAAAAATTGCTTTTCTAGGCTATAAAACCAAGAATTTCAACAAGTCGAAAAATTGACATTTTTCCAAAGGGGTTAACCCATGGCTTTGGTCCAAAACTTTCCATTTTTCCAACTTTTTTTTTTTAAGCAATATAGATCAGGAAAATGTCTTTTAAGATATTTTAAAACGAAAAAAACGCCTTTCTAGACTATAAAAAAAACAAGTTCAAAAAGTCGGAAAATTGACATTTTTCCAAAGGGGTTAACCTATGATTTTGGTCAAAAAAGGGCCATTTTTCCAACTTTTTGTTAGGCAATATAGGCCAGGAAAATGTCTTTTACGATATTCTAGAACGAAAAAACGTCTTTCTAGGCTATAAAAACAGGAAATTCAAAAAGTCGAATAATTGACATTTTTCCAAAGGGGTTAACCCATGGTTTTAGTCCGAAAATGGCCATTATTCCAACTACTTTTTTTAGGCAATATAGGTCAGGAAAATGCCTTTTACGATATTCTAGAACGAAAAAACGCCTTGCTTGGCTATAAAAACAAGAAGTTAAAAAACTCGAAAAATTGAGATTTTTCCAAAAGGGTTAACCGATGGTTTTGGTCCAAAAATAACCATTTCTTCATTTTTTTTTTAAGCAATATAGGCCAGGAAACTGTTTTTTGCGATATTCTAGAACGAAAAAACGCCTTTCTAGGTTACAAAAACAACAAGTTCTAAAAGTCAAAAAATTGACATTTTTCCAAAGCGGTTAACCCATGCTTTTGGTCCAAAAATGGCCATTTTTCAACCCTTTTTTTTTTTTAGGCAATATAGGCAAGGAAAATCTCTTTTAGGATATTCTAAAACGAAAAAACGCCTTTCGAGGCTATAAAAAAAAAAGTTTAAAAAGTCGAAAAATTGACATTTTTCCAAAAGGGTTAACAAATGGTTTTGGTCCAAAAATGACCATTTTTCCAACTTTTTTTTTTTTTGGAATATAGGCAAGGAAAATGTTTTTAAGATATTCTAGAACGAAAAAACGCCTTTCAAGGTTATAAAAACAACAAGTTCAAGAAGTCGAAAAATTGACATTTTTCTAAAGGGGTTAACCCATGGTTTTGGTCCAAAAATGGAAATTTTTCCACGATTTTTTTTTAAGCAATATACGCCAGAAAAATGTCTTTTACGATATTCTAGACCGAAAAAACGTCTTTCTAGGCTATCAAAACAAAAAGTTTAAAAAGTCGAAAAATTCAGATTTTTCCAAAAGGGCTTAACCCATGGTTTTGGTCCAAAAATGGCCATTTTTGAACCCTTTTCTTTTAGGCAATATAGGCAAGGAAAATGTCTTTTACGATATTTTACAACGAAAAAACGTCTTTCTAGGCTATAAAAACAAGAAGTTCAAAAAGTCGAAAAATTGGGATTTATCCAAAGGGGTTGACCCATGGTTTTGGTCCAAAAATAGCCATTTTTCCAACCTTTTTTTCAGGCAATATAGGCCAGGAAAATGTTTTTCACGATATCCAAGAACGAAAAACGCCTTTCTAGGTTATAAAAACAAGAAGTTCAAAAAGTCAAAACATTGAGATTTTTCCAAAGGGGTTAACCCATGCATTTGGTCCAAAAATGGGCATTTTTGCAACTTTATCTTTTTAGGCAATATAGGCCAGGAAAATGTCTTTTGTGATATTCTAGAACGAAAAAACGCCTTTCTAGGCTATAAAAACAAAAAGTTTAAAAAGTCGAAAAATTGAGATTTTTCCAAACGGGTTAACAAATGGTTTCGGTCCAAAAACGACCATTTTTCCAAATTTTTTTTTTTTTGGAATATAGGCGAAGAAAATGTTTTTAAGATATTCTAGAACGAAAAAACGCCTTTCTAGGTTATAAAAACAACAAGTTCAAAAAGTCGAAAAATTCACATTTTTCTAAAGGGGTTAACCCATGGTTTTGGTCCAAAAATGGAAATTTCTCCAAGATTTTTTTTTAAACAATATAGGCCAGGAAAATGTCTTTTACGATATTCTAGAATGAAAAAACGTCTTTCTAGGCTATAAAAACAAGAAGTTCAAAAAGTCGAAAAATTGACATTTTTCCAAAGGGGTTAACCCATGGTTTTGGTCCAAAAATAGCCATTTTTCCAAATTTTTTTTTTAGGCAATATAGGCCAGGAAAATGTTTTTTACCATTTTCAAGAACGAAAAAACGCCTTTCTAGGCTATAAAAACAAGAAGTTCAAAAAGTCGAAAAATTCACATTTTTCCAAAAGGTTTAGTTCATGGTTTCGCTCCAAAAATGGGCATTTTTGCAACTTTTTCTTTTTAGGCAATATAGGCCAGGAAAATGTCTTTTGTGATATTCTAGAACTAAAAAACGCCTTTCTAGGCTATAAAAACAAGAAGTTCAAAAAGTCGAAAAATTCACATTTTTCCAAAGTTTAAAAAGTCGAAAAATTGACATTTTTCCAAAGCGGTTAACCCATGGTTTTGGTCCAAAAATGGCCATTTTTCAAACCTTTTTTTTTTTTAGGCAATATAGGCAAGGAAAATCTCTTTTACGATATTCTAAAACGAAAAAACGCCTTTCGAGGCTATAAAAAAAAAGGTTTAAAAAGTCGAAAAATTGACATTTTTCCAAAAGGGTTAACAAATGGTTTTGGTCCAAAAATGACCATTTTTCCAACTTTTTTTTTTTTTGGAATATAGGCCAGGAAAATGTTTTTTAGATATTCTAGAACGAAAAAACGCCTTTCAAGGTTATAAAAACAACAAATTCAAGAAATCGAAAAATTGACATTTTTCTAAAGGGGTTAACTCATGGTTTTGGTCCAAAAATGGAAATTTTTCCACGATTTTTTTTAAGCAATATACGCCAGAAAAATGTCTTTTACGATATTCTAGACCGAAAAAACGTCTTTCTAGGCTATAAAAACAGGAAATTCAAAAAGTCGAATAATTGACATTTTTCCAAAGGGGTTAACCCATGGTTTTAGTCCGAAAATGGCCATTTTTCCAACTATTTTTTTTAGGCAATATAGGCCAGGAAAATGTTTTTTACCATTTTCAAGAACGAAAAAACGCCTTTCTAGGCTATAAAAACAACAAGTTCAAGAAGTCGAAAAAGTGTCATTTTACTAAAAGGGTTAACCCATGGTTTTGGTCCAAAAATGGAAATTTTTCCACGATTTTTTTTTAAGCAATATAGGCCAGGAAAATGTCTTTTACGATATTCTAGAACGAAAAAACGTCTTTCTAGGCTATAAAAACAGGAAATTCAAAAAGTCGAATAATTGACATTTTTCCAAAGGGGTTAACCCATGGTTTTAGTCCGAAAATGGCCATTTTTCCAACTATTTTTTTTAGGCAATATAGGTCAGGAAAATGCCTTTTACGATATTCTAGAACGAAAAAACGCCTTGCTTAGCTATAAAAACAAGAAGTTAAAAAACTCGAAAAATTGAGATTTTTCCAAAAGGGTTAACCGATGGTTTTGGTCCAAAAATAACCATTTCTTCATTTTTTTTTTAAGCAATATAGGCCAGGAAACTGTTTTTTGCGATATTCTAGAACGAAAAAACGCCTTTCTAGGTTACAAAAACAACAAGTTCTAAAAGTCGAAAAATTGACATTTTTCCAAAGGGGTTTACCCATGGTATTGGTCCAAAAATGGTTATTTTTCCAACTTTTTTTTTTAAGCAATATAAGCCAGGAAAATGTTTTCATCGATATTCTAGAACGAAAAAAACGTTTTTCTAGGCTATAAAAAACAAGAAATTCAAAAAGTCGAAAAATTGACATTTTTCCAAAGGGGCTAACCCATGGTTTTGGTCCAAAAATGGCCATTTTTCCAATTTTTTTTTAGGTATTTTGAGCCAGGAAAGGTTCTTTTACGATATTCAAGACCGAAATACGCCTTTCTAGGCTATAAAAACAAGAAGTTCAAAAAGGCCAAAAATTGACATTTTCCATCTTCTTTTTTTACCCAATATAGGCCAGGAAAATGTCCTTTACGATATTCTAGAACGAAAAAACGCCTTTCTAAGCTATAAAAACAAGAAGATCAAAAAGTCAAAAAGTTGACATTTTTCCAAAGGGGTTAACCCATGGTTTTGGTCCAAATATGACCATTTTTCCAACTTTGTTTTTTTTAGAGAATATAGGCCAGGAATACGTCATTTACGATATTCTAGAACGAAAAAAAGTCTTTCTAGGCTATAAAAACAAGAAGTTCAGAAAGTCGAAAAATTGACATTTTTCCAAAGGGGTTAACCCATGGTTTCGCTCCAAAAATGGGAATTTTTTCCAACTTTGTTTTTAGGCAATACAGGTCGGGAAAAGTTCTTTTACGATATTCTAAAACAAAAACATGCCTTTCTAGGCTATAACAACAAGAAGTTCAAAAATTCGAAAAATTCAGATTTCTCCAAAGGGGTTAACCCATGGTTTTGGCGAAAAAATGGCCATTTTTCCACCTTTGTTTTTTAGTCAATAAAGGCCGCGAAACTGTCTTTTACGATATTCTAGAACGAAAAATTGCTTTTCTAGGCTATAAAACCAAGAATTTCAACAAGTCGAAAAATTGACATTTTTCCAAAGGGGTTAACCCATGGCTTTGGTCCAAAACTTTCCATTTTTCCAACTTTTTTTTTTTTAAGCAATATAGATCAGGAAAATGTCTTTTAAGATATTTTAAAACGAAAAAAACGCCTTTCTAGACTATAAAAAAAACAAGTTCAAAAAGTCGGAAAATTGACATTTTTCCAAAGGGGTTAACCTATGATTTTGGTCAAAAAAGGGCCATTTTTCCAACTTTTTGGTAGGCAATATAGGCCAGGAAAATGTCTTTTACGATATTCTAGAACGAAATAAAGCCTTTCTAGGCTATAACAACAAGAAGTTCAAATAGTCGGAAAATTGACATTTTTCCAAAGGGGTTAACCCATTGTTTTGGTCCAAAAATGACCATGTTTTCAACTTTTTTTTTTTAACGTATTTTGAGCCAGGAATGTTTGTTTTACAATTTTCGAAACCGAAAATACGTCTTTCTAGGCTATAAAAACAAGAAGTGCAAAAAGTCGTAAAATTCACATTTTTCCAAATGGTTTTGGTCCAAAAATGGCAATTTTTCAAACTTTTTTTTTTTAGGCAATATAGGCCAGGAAACGTTCTTTTACGATATTCTAGAACGAAAAACGCCTTTCTAGGATATAAAAACAAGAAGTTTAAAAAGTCGAAAAACTGACATTTTTCCAAAGGGAAAAACCCATGGATTTGGTCCAAAAATGGCCATTTTTCCAACTTTTTTTTTTTGACAATATAGGCCAGGAAAATGTCTTTTAAGATAATCTACAACTAAAAAACGCTTTTCTAGGCTATAAAAACAAGAAGTTCAAAACGTCGAAAAATTGACATTTTTCTAAAGGGGTTAACCCATGGTTTTGGTCCAAAAATAACCATTTTTCCAACTTTTTTTTTTAGACAATATAGGGCAGGAAAATGTCTTTTACGATATTCTACAACTAAAAAACGCCTTTCTAGGCTATAAAAACAAGAAGTTCAAAAAGTCGAAAAATTGACCTTTTTTTCAAAGTGGTTAGTTTATGGTTTTGGTCAAAAAATGGCGATATTTCAAACTTTTTTCTTTAGGCAATATAGGCCAGAAAAAGTTCTTTTCAATATTCTAGAACGAAAAAACTCCTTTCTAGGATATAAAAACAAGAAGTTTAAAAAGTCGAAAAATTCACATTTTTCCAAAGGGGTTAACCCATTGTTTTGGTCCAAAAATGGCCATTTTTCCAATTTTTTTTTTTTGGAATATAGGCCAGGAAAAACACCCATTAAGCTAATGGCTTAATGACATTTTTGTGAAGGGCTAATTTCCTGGTTGTTTGTCTTATCTGCATCTGGGATGGAGATAGGGAAATAGTTAGAATTCCTTGCAGGCTCAAATCATGCAGTCAATGCTTTGTGATTCATTGTTGGTTTAGATAGCAACGCAGGAACATCGTCAGTCTTTGACTCAATTGTCCCTCCGCCTTCCCTGGTACTCCATCCCGGCTGTTTTTTGGGTCATTTCGTAATGATGTTTTGGCGGGTTTTTCCCCCACCTTTGATGTTTGAGATCTATAAACAAGTTACAGTTTCTGTATATTCAATGTTTATCATTTATTAAACCGTCACGCTGGTGGCATATTTACTCCAAAGCCTAGTAGTTGTCATCTCTCTGCGCATCAAACTAGGCGCCAACAAACAGATCACACAATTAGCTTTGTACACGATGATTGGCCCTAAACAAAAATATCTTTTAAGATTTTAGAACGAAAAAACGCCTCTCTAGGCTATAAAATCAAGAAGTTAAAAAAGTTGAAAAATTGACATTTTTCTAAAGGGGTTAACCCATGGTTTAAGTAAAAAAATGGCCATTTTTCCAAGTTTTTTTCTTTAAGCAATATAGCCCAGAAAAATGTCTTTTACGATATTCTAGAACGAAAAAGTGTCTTTCTACCCTATAAAAACAAGAAGTTCAAAATGTCGAAAAATTCACATTTTTCCAAACGGGATAACCTATTCTTTTGGTCCAAAAATGGCCATTTTTTCAACTTTTTTTTTTTTAAGCAATGTAGGCCAGGATAAGTTCTTTTACGATATTCTATAACAAAACAACGCCTTTCTAGGCTATAAAAACAAGAAGTTCAAAAAGTCGAAAAATTGACATTTTTGCAAAGGGGTTAACCCATGGTTTTGGTCCAAAGATGGCCATTTTTCCAATTTTTTTTTTTAAGGAATATAGGCCAGGAAAATTTGTTTTGCGATATTATAGAACGAAAAAACGTCTTTCTAGGCTATAACAACAAGAAGTTCAAAAAGTCGAAAAATTGACATTTTTCCAAAGGAAAAAACCCATGGTTTTGGTCCAAAAATTGCCATTTTTTCAACTTTTTTCTTCAAGCAATATAGGCTAGGAAAATGCCTTTTACGATATTCTAGAACGTAAAAACGTCTTTCTAGGCTATAAAAACATGAAGTTCAAAAAGTAGAAAAAATCACATTTTTCCAAAGGGGTTAACCCATGGTTTTGGTCCAAAAATGGCCATTTTTCAAACTTTATTTTTAGGCAATATAGGCCACGAAACGTTCTTTTACGATATTCTAAAACAAGAAAACTCCTTTCTAGGCTATAAAAAAAAAGAGTTCAAAAAGTCGAAAAATTGACATTTTTCCAAAGGGGTTAACCCATGGTTTTGGTCCAAAAATGGCCATTTTTCCAATTTTTTTTTTTTAAGGAATATAGGCCAGGAAAATTTGTTTTGCGATATTATAGAACGAAAAAACGTCTTTCTAGGCTATAACAACAAGAAGTTCAAAAAGTGGAAAAATTGACATTTTTCCAAAGGAAAAAACCCATGGTTTTGGTCCAAAAATGGCAATTTTTTCAACTTTTTTCTTCAAGCAATATAGATTAGGAAAATGCCTTTCACGATATTCTAGAACGAAAAAACGTCTTTCTAGGCTATGAAAACATGAAGTTCAAAAAGTAGAAAAAATCACATTTTTCCAAAGGGGTTAACCCATGGTTTTGGTCCAAAAATGGCCATTTTTCAAACTTTATTTTTAGGCAATATAGGCCACGAAACGTTCTTTTACGATATTCTAAAACAAGAAAACTCCTTTCTAGGCTATAAAAAAAAAAAGTTCAAAAAGTCGAAAAATTGACATTTTTCCAAAGGGGTTAACCCATGGTTTTGGTCCAAAAATGGCCATTTCTGAAACTTTATTTTAAGGCAATATAGGCCATGAAACGTTCTTTTACGATATTCTAAAACAAGAAAACTCCTTTCTTGGCTGTAAAAGAAAAAAGTTCAAAAAGTCGAAAAATTGACATTTTTCCAAAGGTGTTAACCCATGGTTTTGGTCCAAAAATGGCCATTTTTCCAGCTTTTTTTTTTAGGTATTTTGAGCCAGGAAAGGTTCTTTTACGATATTCAAGACCGAAATACGCCTTTCTAGGCTATAAAAACAAGAAGTTCAAAAAGTCAAAACAATGACATTTTTCCAAAGGGGTTAACCCATGGTTTTGGTGCAAAGATGGCCATTTTTCCAATTTTTTTTTTTAAGGAATATAGGCCAGGAAAATTTGTTTTGCGATATTATAGAACGAAAAAACGTCTTTCTAGGCTATAACAACAAGAAGTTCAAAAAGTGGAAAAATTGACATTTTTCCAAAGGGGTTAACCCATGGTTTTGGTCCAAAAATGGCCATTTTTCCAACTGTTTTTTTTAAGCAATATAGGCCAGCAAAATGTCTTATACGATATTCTAGAACGAAAAAACGCCTTTGTAGGCTAGAAAAAAAAAACAAGTTCAAAAAGTCAAAACAATGATATTTTTCCAGAGGGGTTAACCCATTGGTTTGGTCCAAAAATGGCCATTTTTTCACATTTTTTCTTTTAGGTAATATAGCCGAGGAGAAATGTCTTTTACGATAGTCAAGAACGAAAAAACGCCTTTTTAGGCTATAAAAACAAGAAGTTTAAAAAGTTGAATAATTGACATTTTTCCAAAGGGGTTAACCCATGGTTTTGGTCCAAAAAATGGCCATTTTTCAAACTTTATTTTTAGGCAATATAGGCCAGAAAAAGTTCCTTTACGGTAATCTAGAACGAGAAAACGCCTTTCTAGGATATAAAAACAAGAAGTTAAATAGTTGAAAAATTGACATTTTTCCAAAGGGGTTAACTTATGGTTTTGGTCCAAAAATTGCCATTTCTCCAACTTTTTTTTAGGCAATATAGGCCAGGAAGCGTTCTTTTACGATATTTTAGAACCAAAAAACGTCTTTCTAGGCTATAACAACAAGAAGTTCAAAAAGTCGAAAAATTGACATTTTTCCAAAGTGGTTAAACCATGGTTTTGGTTATTGACAAAAAATGACATTTTTCCGAAGGGGTTAACTCATGGCTTTCGTCCAAAAATGGCCATTTTTTCAACTTCTTTTCTTAGCAATACAGGTCACAAAAACGTCTTTTAGGATATTCAAGAACGAAAAAAACGCCTTTCTAGGCTATACAATAACAAGTTCAAAAAAAGTCGAAAAATTGCCTTTTTTCAAAGTGGTTAACCCATGGTTTTGGTCCAAAAATGGCCACTTTTCCAGTTTTTTTTTTAGGCAAAATAGGCCAGCAAAGTGTCTTTTTCGATATTCTAGAACGAAAAAGCGTCTTTCTATGCTATAGAAAAAAGACGTTCAAAAAGTCGAAAAATTGACATTTTTTCAAAGTGGTTAACCCGTGGTTTTGGTCAAAAAATGACCATTTTCCCAATATAGGCAATATAGGCCAGGAATATGTCTTTTACGATATTCTAGAACGAAAAAACGCCTTTCTAACCCATGGTTTTGCTCCAAAAATGACCATTTTTCCAACTTTTATTTTTTAACCAATATAGGTCAGGAAAATGTCTTTTAGGATATTCTAGAACGACAAAACGTCTTTCTAGGCTATAGAAAAAAGAAGTTCAAAAAGTCGAAAAATTGACATTTTTCCAAAGGGGTTAACCCATGGTTTTGGTCAAAAAATGACCATTTTCCCAACTTCTTTTTAGGCAATATAGGCCAGGAAAATGTCTTTTACGATATTCTAGAACGAAAAAACGCCTTTCTAGGCAATAAAAACAAGAAGTTCAAAAAGCCGAATAATTGACATTTTTCCAAAGCGGTTAACTTATGGTTTTGGTCCAAAAATTGCCATTTCTCCAACTTTTCTTTTAGGCAATATAGCCAGGAAGCGTTCTTTTACGATATTTTAGAACCAAAAAACGTCTTTCTAGGCTATAACAACAAGAAGTTCAAAAAGTCGAAAAATTGACATTTTTCCAAAGTGGTTAAACCATGGTTTTGGTTATTGACAAAAAATGACATTTTTCCAAAGGGGTTAGCCCATGGCTTTCGTCCAAAAATGGCCATTTTTTCAACTTCTTTTCTTAGCAATACAGGCCACAAAAACGCCTTTCTAGGCTATAAAATAACAAGTTCAAAAAAAGTCGAAAAATTGCTTTTTTTCAAAGTGGTTAACCTATGGTTTTGGTCCAAAAATGGCCATTTTTCCAGCTTTTTTTTTTAGGCAAAATAGGCCAGCAAAGTGTCTGTTTCGATATTCTAGAACGGAAAAGCGTCTTTCTAGGCTATAAAGAAAAGAAGTTCAAAAAGTCGAAAAATTGACATTTTTCCAAAGGGGTTAACCCATGGTTTTGGTCAAAAAATGACCATTTTCCCAACTTCTTTTTAGGCAATATAGGCCAGGAAAATGTCTTTTACGATATTCTAGAACGAAAAAACGCCTTTCTAGGCTATAAAAACAAGAAGTTCAAAAAGTCGAAAAATTGACATATTTCCAAAGGGGTTAACCCATGATTTTGGTCAAAAAATGGCCATTTTTGAAACGTTTTTTTTTTTTCGGAATATAGGCCAGGAAAATGTCTTTTTAGATATTTTAGAACCTGAAAACGCCTTTCTAGGCTATAAAAACAAGAAGTTCAAAAAGTCGAAAAATTCACATTTTTCCAAAGGGGTTAACCCATTGTTTTGCTCCAAAAATGACCATTTTTCCAACTTTTTTTTTTTAAGCAATATAGGTCAGGAAAATGTCTTTTAAGATATTCTAGTACGAGAAAACGTATTTCTAGGCTATAACAACAAAAAGTTCAAAAAGTCGAAAAATTGACATTTTTCCAAAAGGGTTAACCCATGGTTTTGGTCCAAAAATGGCCATTTTTTCAAGTTTTTTCTTTAAGCAATATTGGCAAGGAAATTGCCTTTTACGATATTCTAGGACAAAAAAACGCCTTTCTAGGACATATAAACAAAAAGTTAAAAAAGTCGAAAAATTGACATTTTGCCAAAGGAGTTAACCCATCGTTTTTGTCCAAAAATGGGCATTTCTCCAACTTTTTTTTTTTTAAGCAATACAGGCCAGGAAAATGTCTTTTACGATATTCTAGAACAAAAAAACGTGTTTTTAGGCTATAACAACAAGAAGTTCAAAAAGTCGAAAAATTCACATTTTTTCAAAGGGGTTAACCCATGGTTTTGGTCAAAAAATGACCATTTTTTCAGCATTTTTCTTTAACCAATATACGCTAGGAAAATGCCTTTTACGATATTCTAGAACGACAAAACGTTTTTCTAGGCTATAAAAACATGAAGTTCAAAAATTCGAATTATTGACATTTTTCCAAAGGGGTTAACCCATCGTTTTGGACCAAAATGGCCATTTTTCCAACTTCTTTAATTAGCAATATAGGCCAGGAAAATGTCTTTTACATTATTCAAGAACGAAAAAACGCCTTTCTAGGCTATAAAAACAAGAAGTTCTAAAAGTCGAAAAATTGACATTTTTTTAAAGGGGTTAACCCATGGTTTTGGTCCAAAAATGACCATTTTTCCAGCTTTTTTGGTTTAGGCAATATAGGCCAGGAAAATGTCTTTTACGATATTCTAGAACGATAAAACGCCTTTCTAGGACATATATACAAGAAGTTCAAAATGTCGAATTATTGACATTTTTCCAAAGGTGTTAACCCATGGTTTTGGTCCAAAAATGGCTATTTTTAACTCGTGGGTACGCGCGAGCGTACCACGAGTTATTGCAGGGACTGAGATATGCAAATGAGTCACTCACTCACTCGTAGTAGACGCACTTCGTAATTAATCGGGTCCGAACTCGAGAGCGCGAAGATCTATCGTTTCCAAAGAAGCACGCGCTCGCCGAAGTTCGGTAGCATCAAATTCCTCGGTGCGAACGTGCATCGTGCGCTACAGCACGGTTATGATAGAGGTCTTCCCAAATTTACGACAGGAAGGAATCTTTCAAATTAGTACGATTCAAAAGCCTTTGACCCGTCCAGGCGTTAAACTTGACAAGAAGATGAGCGTTTGCTCTTCGACTCCTTCAACGACGCTGGCTTGATCTCCTACCTTGTAGTACTGTAGTAGGTTATGTGTATGAATGAATTTATGGCGGTCAGTATAAAATACGGACTGCGGACTACGGACTGCGGACTGGGTATAAAATACGGACTGGTGAAATGTATGGTAAATAAAGGCACTTCTTCTTCTTCTTCTTAAGGACTCCCCAAGATCACGGGGGGAAATGGATGTGAGTTTGAGCATTACCTTTTTAAAATAACAGCGGAAATCGAGATAAGAAAACATAAGCTAATGTTGTGCGTCCTACTTCGCGGAGGAGTTGTGTCGGCTTTGTATCGCATATGTTCTTTCATTGCCATGAAATGCGTTTACATTGTTTTTTACTGTCAGTAGCCTGGTAGCCTGGTTTCAATTAGCCTTAATTTCATCCCATTGCTTCGAGTCGTTTTTATGGCTCGATCGTTTGCCCCGGTCGTTTGCCGGCGGAAGTTCCATGGAAAAGGCATTAAATTTGAGACTTTTCGCCAAGTCATCTGACCATCCTCAATGGCGTAGTGGCTATGTGAGGTCGGGTCACATCGAAGGTACCGGGTTCTAATCCTGCTAAGAACCATCTTATCCATTCTTCCTTTTTTTTTTCTTTTTTGTTTTGTCTTGTTTGCTTATTTGTTTTGCTGTTTTTTTTTGTTTTTAAATATATACTTAAATAACTGTTACTAAAGTGCAATAAACAGCAAGAAAAGTATTGTGTTTCCAGAACAAGGATAGTATATTCATAATATGAATTTCTATCATTTCCTAAAATTCACTGTGGGAAAACCAGAGGTGATAACTAATTGATTATTTTCTAAACAACGTACCCACGAGTTGACGATAGTCTTTCTTTGATTTCAATTTTTTTTCTTTAAGCAATATAGGCCAGGAAAATGTCTTTTACGATATTCAAGAACGAAAAAACGCCTTTCTAGGCTATAGAAGAAGAAGAAGAAGAAGAAGAAGAAGAAGGAGAAGAAGAAGAAGAAGAAGAAGAACCTGTATTAATTTATACCGCTCAGGGTAGCCCCTTCAGACGCAAAAAGCTGTCTGTTATCAATGGGAGCCCTGAGCAACAACGCACAAAAACGCACTAAACTTATAAACATTACACTAATACAGGTAATAATAAAAATAGAAAACTATTTTCAATTAAAAGATTAAAAGATGTAAAACACGATTGATTGTATTATAACGTTAATAATATACACGAAAAAATTACTGATTGGCTGAGAAAGGAGTGCAGCTCTTCTTCACGACTGCAAAATGTGTAACACGAGTGCAATCTTGTAACACGAGTGCAAATTACAAATGCTTTCTGATTGGCTGAAAACACAAAAGTAACCAACAAGAACCAATCAGATTAGAGATGTTTTAACAACAAAAATTCAAGAAAATGGCTATGGTTTTCAGCAGACGACGGCGGGATTTAATTTTGTAAGCAAAACAACAATAGAAAAGTTAAAAAAATATTCCAAAAACCCGAACACAGTAAAAAGTACGTCTTTCTGGCTAAATGTATTGAAAATGCGTTGCTAAGAGAAAAATACTGTCAACAAAATCGAGGAAAATGAGCCAGAGAAACTAGAAAACAAGCTACTTATAACAGAGTACGCTAAAGTATAAAATAAAGAACAAAAACGGTTGCAACCAGACACAAACCATGACAGCTACAGAATGAACAAGGATACAAGTCCATGATAACAACAGGGATTTCAAGTCATGTACGTAATTTGTTGCTCTCTTTGAGTCTTGTGGAGCGAAGACCTGTATTAAAACATTCATGCGATGGTCTGTGTTTTTTTCTACCTCAGTAGCAAACGAAACCGAAAATTTAAACATCTGGTCCAAACAAAACCAATGGGCGAAAATACCACAACTCACATAATGAAAGTATCCGCAGCTGGTACTTGCCTTAAAGAAAGTGAGAAAAAGGTTTACGAATCATTGTACAAGAAAAACAACAGTCAGGATGCTGAAGAAGCAAAGATTGTAAGTTCAGAACATATCGTCAGTGTCACAGGCCACAGAGGTATAAATTTCCTTAACGACCACGATGAAGCCGACGAAGAAGAGCTACGATGACTCTTGCAGTAGGCCAAATAAGATAATGAAAACTCCAGCGCTGATAAAAAGCAAATATTATATTAATACTGGGAGTTTCCGACATCACAACAACTGTGTCTCCACTCACCCATCGATGGCAGCGTCGAAGGAAAACAAATTTCCTCCTTCATTTTTGGGTTTTAAATCTCAAAAATTTGTCCATGAATCCGGCTATGAAGAGGTCCCAGGAACAGACAATGATAAACAGTCGTTGAAAAACCTTAGCAAGTGTCTTTCATCTTTGGCTGCTCGAAGCGTTCTCCTGATTTCAAAACGGCGTTATACTTGTTGAAAACACTTCTTGTAAACGCCGAGCTCTCATAATCGAGGATGAATTTAAAAACACTTACTTTTCCTGATTGTTGTAAACCAAGTTATCTTTAACCGGCTGGTGACCATATAAAAAAATCCTTGCACATTTCCAAGTTCTCAGCTGAATGATTTTGAAAGCATTGGTCTTGAAAAAGTTCGAATTTGACAAAGGTAGTAGTCTGTTTCAGCCAATCAGTTGAATGAACTAAAAACGCGCGCGCTGTCAAAATTTGTTGTTGTAGTTATGTTTTTCGTGTATATTATTAATAAGTAATCACATGATTTTTCTCGTGCAATTTGGAATAAATAAGCACTTGTAAATTTTTCAAAGACCACAAAGTGCACTCGCCCTACGGGCTCGTGCACTTTTGTTGGTCTTTGAAAAATTTACTCGTGCTTATTTATTCCAAATTGCACTCGAAATCATGTGATTACCTATACTTAAATTATTGTTTAAAATACTGGGGACATTGACCTTGCAGGCATTTCTTAACCAGTTTAAAAACAGATTGACGTCGACGCTTCTCCAAGGTGGGCCATTTCAGAACGTCCAATGCCTGCTTGCTGCGCACAGTACAAGCCACTATCCTAGCAGCCCGGTTTTGGAGGGCTTCAACGTCTTGTTTACGACCTTCCCCGCAACAGCCCCACACACTTACACAGTATTCTAAAAATGGCCTAATTAGACTACAGTACACTACATTTGCACTCTCTCTAGTGAGGCCTCTGTCAAGCCTGCCGAGCATCCCTACGCGTTTTCCCGCCTTCGAAATTAAAAACAAGAAGTTCAAAAAGTCCAAAAATGGCCATTTTTCCAGCTTTTTTTTTAAGCAATATAGGCCAGGAAAATTTCTTTTACGATATTCTAGAACGAAAAAACGCCTTTCTAGGACATATAAACGAGAAGTTAAAAAAGTCGAAAAATTAACATTTTTCCAAAGGGGTTAACCCATGGCTTTGGTCCAAAAATGGCCATTTTTCCAACTTTTTTTTAGGCAATATAGGCCAGGGAAATGTCTTTTACGATATTCTAGAACGAAAAAACGTCTTTCTAGGCTATAAAAACAAGAAGTTTAAAAAGTCGAAAAATTGACATTTTTCCAAAGTGGTTAACCCATGGTTTTGATAAAAAATTGGCAACTTTTCCAACTTTTTTTTTAAAGCAATATAGGCCAGGAAAATGTCTTTTACAATATTCTAGAACGAAAAAACGCCTTTCTAGGCTATGAAAACAAGAAGTTCAAAAAGTCGAAAAATTGACAATTTTCCTAAGGGGTTTTTAAACCCCTTAGGAAAAAAAGGCGACTGCTGAAAAAACGTCACTTTAAAAGTGAATTTGCGCTGCTTTAAATCTTTTCGCACTTATTCTATTTCTTTCTGTTCGTCAAATTTTGGCACTTTTCTCTGGAGTTGAATTCTTAAAAGACCGTATTGAAGTTCAGGAAAAGAAAAATGAAGTCGTTGTATGTGTTCACATTCTCTTATGCCTAGCAGAGTTGTTGTTTTGCCAATCTAAACCATTAACTCTTTTTTGACGTTGACGTTGACGTTGACGTCGCAATCGTCTTTGTTTAAGCTCGCTAATCTGTGTCTGTGTGCCCCTCTGTATATCAATTTGCCCCACCCATCCCCCCCCTTTTCGCCAACCCCTGTTGATACACTTTGTTACAGGCTCTAGAAGTATTAGGGCTAGAGCAACATGTCTGCAAATGTATAATTATTACAGTAACTTTTTTTCCCTCAACCAACGCTTCCCAAGCCGCAGGTAATGATTCATGGCAATAAAACCAAGTTGATTATTCCGACTAAGGCTTTAAAATGATCCTTAAATATCAAGTGCTCGAGGCCGTGAAATACTGGTCCATATCTCTCAAGGTCACCAAAGATATCAGCGCTCGTAATTTTACTATCGATAAGGCGAAAGTGGGTCCTCAGAAAGAACCGACAACTGACAGCTTTTGTTTGGGACCACGACCTTACAACAGGAAACTGAAGGCTAAATATGTTCTGCGACCTTAGTTCAATTGTCATAAGGCCAAACTGTATGAAGCTGCGTCTAACGCGTTCTTTGTGTTTCATCCTAATTCAACCAATTCAACCAAGACTTCGATCTACCAAATCCTGGCCAGCGGTTCCACAGGAGAGCGCAGTCGCAAAGCTCATTCAGCAGTGGCTACCGAACAACTGGAGTTCGATCTACAGGTTATCAATTCTGTCCGTGGTGGTTGGAAAATCGCTGTCAAATTCTCCAAACCAGTGGCAGAAATCTCCAACATAAATAAAGCAAGATTCGAGGGCAGGTCCCAAGATAGGCGCACCTTCTACATCAAGAAGAAGATATGTCAAAATAATTCCTAGTTTAAAAACATGACTAAAACATGCTTACCTCCATCGATCCATAGATGTTAAGTTCATCTTCGATAGTGCACGTTTAGGTTTGTCCAGCTCCGCAAATATTCTCCAAATAGCAGATGTCGCCCTTCGAGTTGTCTCCTTGCTGTTCTTGCCATGTTTTTAGTTATTTTTTCGCCTGGTTCTTACTCTTGAAACGAGTGAAATGTCCGCCATTTTTCAAGTTCACAAGCAAAACAACTCAACCTCGTCCCCAGGTCTTCTCGGTTAACGGTGCCTTAACCTGCACGAACGCTGCATTTTTGACGTCATTTCCTCGTTAAACACAAAATTCTTCCAAATTTGGTCATCAGAAACTGGTTATGGTGAGTTATGCGTGTGCTTTTAGCCAATCAGAATCGGGGAAATATTTTGAATGAGTAATAATACAAATTAATGAATCAGAGCGATCCAGCAGAAGGCAAAGAAGCAAGTTTGCTTTTTTAAAAGTTTGCATGTTTAAATAAAAAGTTTTGATTTTTGCCTCACTGAATAAAAATTATTCTAAAGCATTGCACCACTATACTTAAAACTACTTTTGAGGAAATTAGTGTTATGGCCTTGGAAGTGCTAGATCAGTTTCAACACTCCTAAGACTATAGTTGATGTTGGTATCGTTAAGTTTTGTAAAAGAGGCTGTCAAATGGGGCGCAGATTTTATCATTCAGGATTTTGTACATTATGGTATCCTTTTTATGTGAGCGCCTTGTTTCGAAGTTTTTTCATTTCAAATTATCAAGCACATCTACCGATCTAATGTCATATGAAGCACCGGTGATGACCCTTCTCGCACGGTTTTGAATTTTGAGTATTAACTTAGTTTTTAAAGGGTGGAATTAGAGCCTATTAACTGTAAACCAATCACGAAGGTTTTGTAGATCAGAATTGACATTATTAGCAAAAACATTTGCATCAGTACTAGAGGCAAAGATTTGTGTATCGTCCGGATATAAACAAATGGTAGAAAATTGTAAGCAATTTGGTAAGTCATTTACATAAATGAGGAATATCAGGGGACCAAGAATAGACCCTTGAGGAACTCTACATGCTATGTTTCTTTGACAAGATAAATGTCCATTTACGAAACGTTGTCGTTTTCGAGGGGTAAGATAGTACTTACATCACATCAGTTCCCTATCAGAGACTTCGTAAAACTCAACTTTCTCCAGTGAAATCGAATGATCAATTGAATCAAAGGCCTTTCGAATATCAAGAAAAAGGACCCCTGCCAATTTTCAGTTGTTCGATTCATATTTTCAAACCCGTCATCAATACTAGTCAATACTAGTCATGCGTACAATGTTAAGGATATGTAAGTGGAAATGAAAGTCAGCTAGGCCTACAACTAGTCGAGAAGCTAGCTACGCTCATGCTATATGATTGTGTCTCCTATTAACAGAGTGACAGTGTTTAATACAAGTGAATGAATGAATGAACGAATGAATGAATGAATGAATGAATATCCTTTATTTAAACACGATCAGAATAAAAGCAGCAAATTGCTTGAGGGGTCCTGTATACTAAAAAATATAATCATTCTTATCTAACTACCGTATATATAAAAATTAAAAAGCTTGAAAATGTACACTAAACATTGAAAATAAAGATTAAGATTAAGATTTTAAAATTACATGAAAATTCACAGATTAAAAAGTTTAAATTCAAAACTTAGATAATCTCTTGGGTACCGACTGAACTGGGAGACTGTTGAAATTAAGCTCCCTAAATATCGGATCCCTTTTCAATTTACTGGAAAAATGTTTAAAATTACAAGAGTTATTAAAATGATCGGAAAAAAGTTCCATAGTACAGCACCTCTATAGTGTATGGAATGTTTCATAAAATTTGTAGAAAATCGTGGAACAACAGCCTTATTATTTCCTCTTAGATTATATGGACTTTCCCTCCAAGTAACTAAATTCTGAATCAAATAGGGTTTGTCAAAGGCAATGCTATAAAATAATTTCACAAGACTTAATTTATACATATCATAAACTGAGTCCCACTGTGTAACTTCCATGACTGTTTTCGATGGTGTATCCTAAGGCAAATTAAAAATTATCCTTCTAGCTCTGCAGTGCAACGCTTGCACGGATTTAATGTGGTCACAGTTATTGCAATGTCCCTAAAGGGTGATTCCGTAAGTCACTGAAGGGAGAATCATTTTGAAATATAAGTCTAGAAGAGATTTTCTAGTCAGGAAAGAGCACTTTGATTCTTAGCAAGTTGAGCTTGTTGACAAAGTTTTTCTTTAATTCTGTAAGATGCTGTGTCCTCGTAAGTTTGTGGTCTTTTGTAATACGCAACAACCCTGCGTGACATACCTATGAAATCGTTTCATTACCAATGGTGATCACTGGGAATGGACCAATGAATGATCCTCTGTAGAACAGCACTGCCTCACATTTTGCTGAGTGTGGGGTTAAAGAGTTGGCCATGCACCATTTGTTAAGTTCATTGAGGGCTTTGTTCAGTAGACTGCATGCTTCATCAACAGTCGATCCAATACAAAACTGTAAATTCTCTAGTCGTCAGCGTACAGGTATAGGGTGCTAGAAACCACACTCGCTGGCTTGTCATTGGTGTACAAACTAAACAAAACTGGACCCAGAACCGATCCTTGAGGGATACCGCAAGTCACGTTCAGTTCATCGACTGAGTAGAGTTCATAATTGTAATTTGTGACCGATGATTTAGGTAATCGGCCATCCAAGATAGGAGATTGCCCTCAATCCCATATTTATCTTTTAATTTGTGGAGTGGGATACTATGAGAGCCACAATCGAAGGCTTTGCGGAAATCTACAAAGGATGTGGTAACTACTAAATTGTTATCAATAGCTTGTCTCCGGGATTCCGTGAGATGAGCAAGTAATAATGGCCTCGAATGGTCCTTAATTGCGGTATCCATTGCCTCTCAGTAAGAAGTCCGTTTTCCACGACGTGATCTAATATTGTGTCAGATACACAAGATTCTAAGATTTTACTTGGCAGCTAATTAAGATATAGGTCTATAATTACTTCTGTCAGCTGGATCGTCCTTTTTAAAAACTGGGCACAAGTGAGCTTTTTTTTCCATTGTTTAAAAAGTTCACCATTGTTGTCACTTATCAAGTATAGTTCGGTGAGTGATAGGACGACAGCTGGCTCAGCTAACAGCAGTAATTTAGGGAGTTATTCCGTCTGGCCCACGGGCCTTGTTAGGTTTTATATAGGGCCTTGATTTTTCTGGATATGGACTCCTCCGAAATTGAGATGGAAGAAATTGTTTGTGTCAGTGTAGGATCATTTCCTGTTTCTACTAGTGGACAGACGGTGTTTCTTGAAAGGCTAGTTCCTACCGTAGCAAAGACGGTATTTATCAGGTTTGCTTTTTCTTTGTCACGTACAGCGAGAGTATTATCTTCCCGTCTTATTGGGCCAATCTGGGGTCTCCTCTTTGGATTCGTTGCTTCGGAGAGTATTTTCAAGTACGCAGCAGTGGACTTTGCCGAATCAGTCTTTTCGCGGAAAAAGCTGGCTTTCGCACGTCTTGAGCTGTTATTACATTTCGGACTTTTTTGTACTTAGCCCAAGCTGTTACGTCCTTATTGCGCACAGCGGACTTAAAGAGCTTGTGCCTATAATTCATCGTTCTTCTTATTTCGTTGGTTATCCACGGGTCGCTCTTGCTACAAATTTTTATCTTTTTAAAAGGTGCGTGTTTCACAGCATGAAAAAAGAGATTTACGGAAAATTAAAGTTACGTAAATCTGCGTAAAGGAGGTTAACAAACTTTACACTAGCTTTACATTGATCGTAAAGGCGTGTAAAGGTAGATTTACTTAACCGGAGATAAAGCATGTGTAAAGGTTGCGTAAAGTTGCAGGGCCAGATTTACGCAACTTTACGCGACAGGAAAAGATTGCGTAAAGCTAAGCTTTACTAAACCAATAGTAAAGCTGCTTAAAGCTGTCGTGAAGGTGTTTACTGATTTACACGGCCGGACGAAAAAAAACGTTATGTGCGACATAGAATTTTTAAGTATATTTGTATTTTACCTGACAGGGCGATTAATGAGTCATTAATGAATTGAGTCAACTTGATCAGTACCATGATGTGCCTTTTATTACTCACTTTTCACAAACTGTGGAAATTAAGTCACAAGTCCCTTCAATAAACAAATTCTAATCTCTATAAGGCCAACGCACAAAATAGAAAAAGATAACTGTTTACTTTTGTAGAATAAACTATAAACGGTTTAGAACTTAAATGACATACAGTTCTTCCATAATTTTGAGAGAACAGACCTTTTCGCTCATAATTATTAACACTATCATGAAACTAATAAGGTGGCCTAAACACCCTATTTAAACATAGCTACAAGGCCACAGCACATGTCTTTTTCAGCAACTTAACAACTTCCAATTACTTATCATTGAGTATTTTTGTCACGTGAAAAGGAACCTTCACTTTGAAAAACTCTCAAAGAATTGCCAAGGTAAACAGGGCAATGAGACAGAGGAATGGAGATCAATAAAATTAGACTAGACCCTTTTCCAGCAAGGAGCAAAAATTGTGTCTTCTTTTAATTAATTTGCATTCTTTAGTGCAGACATAATCCAATCAGAAGTTGAGGCAGTTTCCAGTTGGCATTTGATTGGATAAATCGGCACTGAAGAATGTAAATGAACTAAAAGTGGTTGCACTTTTGAAGCTAATTTTTGTAACAGTTTACAGCATCCTATGACATAGACTATAGATTCCGAGACAATGACAACCAGGAGGACAAGATTTGTTTTCAAGTTTTGGTCACATTTACCTAGGGGCTAGATACCCAGGGGACATTTATTATTTTTTCATTTTCCTGCCAAAATGATGCTTCAGTCAAGCATGCAGAATTCTTTAGTATTGAAAAAGCTTGTCTTTGTCTCAGAATCTATTGTGACAATCAAAACATTTTTTTTTAGTTTCAACTTATACATTTCTTAGTGTCAGCAAATGTTAAACGGCTAATGAAATGACCTAGGAATGGGGTTAACTACAAGCTTATCTACCCCATTAAATTTTGCTAAAGAGCAAGCAAATTTTTGTGCTATGCGCTGAACTGGCATAAATAAAGAAGGTCCACAGTGTTCATAGTCACGTCTCCAAACCTCAGCTGGTTTGCCAAAGTGCCCTTTGTCATTGTCAGTTTTGTACCACCAAACAACAGCAAAAACATGCTGACAGAATTGTCCATTAAGCTTAATACTGTGCAAAAGGTACGAATTAACTATTCCAGGTCTTCTTGGTGCAGTAGCTTCAATTGAGCCATTATCAGTAGTCCAGGAGGCCATTATTCGAGCAGATCTCAGTTTGCGGCAGTCCATTTTCGAGCCAAATTTCTCAGTTCCAAGAACAACACTAGTGAACTTGCGTGCGACACATGATGTAAGTTCAATTTCTTCAGTAGGGTATAATGCCTTATAGCATTCCAAAAGTACCTTTACCTCATCTTCATCCAATGCAAAATGCTTAAATGAGCTGGGAAGACTAACAAGTGTTAGATCACTCCACTGAAAGGCTCCCAGACTCAAGCAACAAGCACTGTTAAACAGTTCAGAAGCTGTTTTCACAATAAAGCTCTCAGGTGAACCATTTCCCTCTTGAGCAAAAAATGGCAAAAAGTTTTCCTGAAAGTCACATGGAAATTGAACATCCCAGACGAACCGCCCAGCTAGAAGTTTACGCATTAACTGTACCTCAACAGATCGTCCATTCACTTGCATTGATCCAAAAATTCCATTAAAACGCTCAAAGCTAAAACACCAAAAGGAATGCACTGGACCACAGTCAGTAACACATTCTTTTAAATGGCAGTGGAGATGCATATTTGGTGTCACAGCCTGTTTGCCATACAAACATTCAAATCTCTCTCCAAACTTCACAAATAGCAGATCAGCTTTCAAAATGTCAGTCTTGGACAGAACTGGTGTACAAAGATACTGGCAAGCAAGAACAAATGTCTGCCAGCACCTTAAATGGCTTTCTGGTAACAGGCCTTTTAGACAAAACATGGAGTAAATTAAGGTCCAGTTCTTCCATTGTGATGCTGTGTAGCCACCATAATTGGATGCTATTCTTTGTGGCAATCTTCCGATTCCTGTTCCAACATCAAATGAATTTATACGTTCTTCCAATACTTTAAGATCTTTCTTTGATAATAAGTTTTTCTTAACCCAGAGCTTGAAAACATTCTTTGCAGTGCCTAGAAACAAATTATGCATGGGGTCAATTGCAGTGAACCTCACTGCATCAAAGTATTCAAGCTGTAACAGGCAACTATAATAGACCCCATACTTTGTAGCCAATGACTCATGCTTTGTTTGGGTAGAAGCTTTTCTAACCATCTCTGCGTGTAAGCGATGACTGCTATTATGGCGCGGAGGCCACATGTTTCTATCAAAGCCAGAGTAGTCCGTTTTCTCGCCAAAGCTCCCTGGAAAATACTTAAAACATTTTGAGCAGCCTCGATGTGCTGAATGACCTTTGAAACCGCACAGTTTCCGCACAGCAGGTAGATCGGCTGAAGCAAGAAGGAGGGCACCTCGGTATTTTAGGGGTATTGTACTCTGACTAGTTGAAAGTTTAACGCCTTTCCAAAATGCCTTGAGCTCATCAACAATTGGTGCCAAAAATGTGTTTAATGACTTGGGCTCTTTACTCATTTCAGGTACAATTCCAGCTACTATGACGTTCTCCCATTTGAACCGTTCTTCTCTTGGTAGATTTAGTAGAACTAAATAAATTACACCGATGGATCTGTCACATCTTCTCTTGAACGGCTGAAACCAGTCCACATTGATCGCGAATGCAAGATTTCTAGGGGCATTCAGAAAGTCACTCCCTTTATATGTAAGGAAATCTCTCCAGATGCTACCATCATAAACATCAGCTACAATGTTGTCATCGATTTGACGTTCACGCCACTGCTCACACATTTCAGGAAGTCCTGGTCTTTTAAGTAATGCTTCCACTTGATCAATAATACTGTTGAAACAGTAAAGTTTGTGTGGATAAAAACACACCTTTCCACTGCCCAGGACTACTTTTCTTGCCAATGCTGTTCCACACTCCCTCTTTGAACCCTTTTTAAATGGTTTGTGGGAACAGATGTTTGAAACAATCTGACCTCCAACATGCCTTGTGCAACTCTCCAGCTTATAAAGTGATGCACATTTTGGACAGACTGCAAACTTGACAAAGTTATCCCGCTTTAAGTTCACAAACTGTCGAAGTAAGTACAGCGAACTTGGCAGCATTAGAGCCATTTGACAAAGGTATTCACTGTTACAAGTGATTCCCACTGCATGTAAAAACTGGAACATAAAACGCAACAGCCACTCTAGACCATTGTCACTTAGCTTGCATGTAGCTTGCCAAAATAACAAAAAATAAATCAACCACTGAAGTAATGTAGTCAGTGTCTGTGTCGTTGATCGGTGCTGGATTGGTTCTGGTAGGGGTTCATCATGGCCCACATCTTGAAGAAGATCATCAACATCTTCGTGCCATTCTTCAGTATCTTCTTCGTCACTACAACCACTTTCACTGCAACCACAGTCATTTTCGCTTTCAGAACAATCAGTGTCAGAAGACAAGACCTTTAGAAGTGAAAAAAAAAAATGTCTATTAACACATCAAGTCCTAACAAGAAGCTAGCTTGAGGGAGCTTTAACTGTAATGTTAATGTATGGTTCAGTTTCAACTGTTTCACCCACCCCCCCCGGATTGCATAGGTTGGTTCAACTCAAGTGTTGATGTGTAGGTTATTAAGGCTTGTAAACAATTTATGTTCACCACAGTTTAAACAACTGCGGCTTTTAAATTTTAGAGATAATTCTTGTCTTACTAGTCAGTTAGAAATTGTAGAGAATTTTTTCTGAGAAATAGGCAATCTTCTCTACGGTAAACCGAGAAACAGCGTACTTTGCAAGAACAACGAAAAGTTTAATTTTTGATTTTCTCTACCTCGGTACCCCCGGGACAAGACTGCTTCAAACGGTTCCCGGGGTTGCCTGGGGGGATGGTTACAGGTGGAATTGAACCATACATACAATGTAAATTTGAGCCTGATTTGTTTAATACTTGTTGAGTGATCTGGATTTGAAAAGGTAAATTTTCACAAAGAATGTATGGGATTATTAGGGGTTTTGCCACAGTTTTTGGAAGCTAATACCTCCTTAATATCGCACGAAAATAGCTTTCAGAGTCTAGAGTGAGTTTGTCGCGTCGCCTTCTCCAAGCAAAGCTGTATGCTCAATGACGAAAAATGTAAACAATGACGTCAGCACCAATCTGCCTATACTTTAGATGTACCTGACTGGCCGATTCACTTTCTTCTACATGTGTGTCATCATTCATTGCACTTGAGAAATCTGCGTCATCATCAAAGCTGGAGATATCTTTATAATCATCAACCTGGTCGCAACCTGTCAATGTTAAAGGGACACTATCATGGCTGATCATAGAAATCTCTATTTTCTTATTTCCACATTATATTGCCAAATGCCACCAAATATACATTCAAATAAATTAAAAGATCCCAATAAAATTTATCCAGCCTTCATTTTGTTTCAGTTTTTGCTGCAGAAATGTGAAGTTGAAAAGAGTTCAAAGCAATTTCGTGCAGTGTTCAAATGGTTTCATGGAAGGGTTGCCTCCCAAGTGATGATATACATTATTATAACTCCCGGCATAGTAAATGGAACGTTCGAAAATCGAACTCAATCGAACACCAGACTTTCAGTGAGTTCGATTTCTGAACAAATCGAATTCAATCGAACAAATCGAACTAAATCGAACTCAATCCATCTGATTGTGTTTGATTGAGTTAGGTTTAAAATGGATTGTGTTTGATTGGCTCTACCTATACAAAGCAAGTCCAAATCAAGCCCATCAAAGCAGGTTTTTTTAATTTATTCAATAACAGAAACCATTTATAAACTGTGCACGGCAGTTAGAGAACAGAACAGAACAGGAGAGAACAAAGCTCTCATCACTCCTGCAGGCGTATTCCGAAATTATTATACCCTTTCCTATTTAGCTAACTTACAACTGTGGCAAGACAACTCGAAGGATTACTCAAGGGTTGCAATTCGGAATGCGCGGCCTTTCTCGCCTATTTTCTTAAAAACGTCGCCATCCTTGATGTCAAAGCGGCATTCCTGGTAGCCTTTTACTATGTACAGTATTTGAAGGTTACAATCCACAGTGCATTTGAAGCCATGAGGAATTTCTACGTGCGCTACACTCCAGGCTGAAGAAACTTGTGCTTCCAAGATCTGGTTATCAATTTTCAACACCTGCTACACAAATCACGAGTTCAAAAATCGAACGTTCGATTGGGTTCGATTGATTTTTTCTCTTTTCGGTGAGTTCGATTTCGTTCGATTGCCAAACTCAATTGAACTCAATCCATGAACTGAGTTCGATTTCATTCGATTTTAAAAGTTCGATTGAAATTCAGTTCGATTGGGTTCGATTTGCTATGCCGGGTATAACTAGAAGAGAAAAAATTGGCATAAATTGGATCTGCTCCAGCTCAAACCAACTCAGCCCTATCTTTCCCTGTACATTCAGTCATCAGCAGTTACCACGGCAACAGTATATGATTGTATGACTGTAAAACTTTCTCTATGGCACCATACATGCTGATTGGAAAACATTTTTCTTTAACTTATAGTAAAAAATAGTTTGGGGGCTAAAAATGTTGTGAAAACCTGATTTACCCTGAAGAATGGACGAGAAAGCCTTCTGCAAAAAAAAGATTATGCGCCGCCATGCCTGTTTCCCACGAGTGTCGCGCGTGATTCGCGCGGCTAGAACCCAGTCTTAAAACTGAAACTGTACGTCCAGACGACACTACTGCATACAATTTTTATGTTATGAACGGCAAAAATAGTTTATAACCTCTACATACCTTCCCTAGATAGCCTGCGTTGCAGCCGGCCCACGCACTCGACTAAACCATTTGTATAGTCCGTCTGCGAATTAGTGCACAAAAGCTCGTTCTAATATCCTGCAGAGTCGCAAGGACATATGTGAGCGTTTCTGATAGGCGGGTTTCTTACGGGTTTCTTACGAGCCGCACGATTGGCCTAATTTTTAAGTGTGCGTGACGGTTGGGCGCAGTGACATGTCAAAATTCACAGAAGGTAGTTGGCAAGGATCGTTTACAGTAATCAATGAAAGATCAGTTCGAACTTTAGAGCCGTCTTCTGAGCACAAAAATGCTTTGAGAAAATTCCTTCAAAGCCAGAATTTGCTAGTAAATTTGCCGGCTGGTTTCCCAGCGTCTTCCAATGTAATGCAGATGTACTACTGCGTATTCTGTAATCTAGCCGACAGTTCTAGAGTCAAAACAAATGAAGAAATCATCACGTTATTCAGGGCGATAAAAAAAAAAAAAACTACACACATGTAGCTATTCAGGTCCAAGCGTTTCGTTGAAAACCAAAGAAACTAAGGTTATTTAGCCGCAATAAAGAAGCTTAAGGCTTAATCAGAGGTAAAAGAAAATCATTTATGCATCTGTGATCAAATCCTCTTACAAAACATTTGCCAAAAAATAAACTACAGGAACTAATTACTCAATATGTATGAAACAGACCAGCTTCACAACCTCTAAATGTAGCTAATGGTGAGACTCAAAGCAGCAAAAAAACATTTGCTCAGTCAAATTGTAGAATAATCCATGCACTGTATAAATTACTCAAAAAGAGAGCAAGAAAAACATCTGTTGTTCAAGCAACTCTAGGGGTCTCTAAAGTCACGTTTCACACTATCACGAGCTCAATCTCTCAGGTCACGAGCTATGAGTCATGTTTGGCCTGTCAACGCTTAATTCAAATCGGACTAATCACAAACTGTGAAAGAAAATAGCCAATCAATAACACCGACATATTTCTTTGCGACTCTGCGGGATTCGAACACGATATTGTGCACTAATTCGCAGACGCTATATACAGAAGGTTTAGAGCGTCTGCGACGCAGGCTATCCCTAGATAAAGCTGCTTCAAAATCTTCATCACTGGAAGATTCGGATGGCTCATCACGGAACTCATGCATTTGATCATCAGGGTCATGCAGTCTTGCTTTCTTTTCATCATCTCCCAAACTGTGCAAACGTCCCGCGTCATCTTTCGTTATCCAACGTTCACTTTTCACATCATAATAAGCCTGTCGATGTTTCCAGAAAGTCGACCTAGATAAGTATTCATTGCAATGTCCACACCACACTCTAGTTTGTTTTCTCAGACGGGAAGACATTTTCCAGCGAAATACATTCGCGCTCGCGACAAAATATGCAAGTTCTCAATGATCACTCGTCTGGTGCGAGATTCTGTTCCATGTCATAATGGCGTGTTATCGGCGTGACATCGTGACAAGCCGCCAACCAATCACGCACTGTCTTTATAGCAAAAGCCAATCAAAAACCATCATTTATGGCGCGGATTTGGCGGTTCGCTTTGTCGGCAGTTTTTGTCGGCGTGACATGAAAGCAGTCGTATTTCCTGTGTTGCGCGTCCTTTCGTCAGTTCAGAAGCCTCTTGCTTGAGTTCGTGACCAGATTCGTGATAGACTGCACTCTTCATAATGGAAGATCAATATGTCGTTTTACTTGAAAGGGTTGTGGCTGAAAATGTTCGTCTCAGAGAAGCGATGGAAGCGCGAGACAACGAACAACGACGAATGTTTGAGGAACTTGCTTCAAAAATAGAGAGCTCTAACACTGAACCAGAAAGATCAGGACGATCGAGTAGGAAAAGAAGGAGGAAAATCTCAGTCCCGCAGCAGTGTCGCGTAAGTATAAATATTTCTGTTACTTTTCTGTTATCAGAAATACTTTGGAGCGACTGATTGCGACCACGAATTGTAAATTCAAAGTTTAAGTTTACTTGCTCATGCTCGATTACTCGCTGGGTGACAAACAAAACACAGCGTGACATGGATTGAGCTTCGATCTTCATTTATGTTCTCCGTTCTTTAGCGACATTTGTGACAGTTTATGCTAAGCGTTCGTTAGTTTTACGTTCGTTTGTAAGATGTAAAAATCATAGCAAGGAAAATTCTCACATTAAGATGGGACAAAGCCATTCTCGACCCCAGAGCCCTTGTCTTTTATCACGTGACCTTACGGCGACAAGGGCTCTGGGTAACTCTGCGCAGCCGTAGCCAAAATCTGGCTATATGGGTTTCCCAGCGCATGCTCGGGCAGTTGTGGTTTTATGCAAAATTAAATTTAGATTTGGCAGTTGTGGTTTTATCCAAAATTAAATTTTAGTTATTATTCTTGTGTTGCTAGTTAAGTTAAGCCATTTTTTTCAAAGTACACGAACAATGACGTAAAAATATAATGATGTATATTGGGAGGCGTATACATGTATACTGAGCAGGAGGTCTGTATGGGAGAATCTTGACCTTGGTCATGAGTACAGACCTCACTGCGTTCAGTCTGTACTTCTGACGTCCTCGGTCAAGATTCTCCCATACAGACCTCCTGCTCAGTTAAGGTGGCCGAACATAGTTTTCAGCGCGCGCTCTAAAGGCTTTGCTGATGCTAGGCAGCGCGCGCACAAAGATTACAAAATAACAAACATGGCGCCGATAAAGCGAGGTTTATTTGTTTTATGCCTGTGAAGTATGTGGTATTTTCCTTCTTAAAATGACACACACTGTGTCAGGTTTGATCTTTTGTTGGACTGTTATGAAATAAATATTCAGCATATAAAAAATCCAGCATTTTTTTAGGATATTCGCCATTATGCCAGAAGCCAATGAATGCATTGCCATGGCAACAGCACACACGCCACCTTAACTATCAAAATACGAAAGCCCATCCTTTTATCCAATATCATGCAAAGTTTGGAGACTTAGAGATCAGTCGTTTTAGAGAAACGGTAAATGGGGCGCAGGTATCATATAAACTGTGTTCAGCCACCTTAATAAGAGGTAAATATAATATAAATATACAAATAAATAAATCCCATTTTTACTTTTTTAGCTTTTTAGCAGAGGCTAACTAGACTGCCACCAAGACAATTATTGAGGCAGTCATAGCTGATCGTGGTGGCACTGAAAATTGCCCCTGGTCTCCAGCTGAAATGAAAGGTAACTGCACCTCCCCCTCTATTTTATAGTTTCTGGAACAGAGGTTCAAACCACACATGTAAAACATGGTTAATTGATGCCTCCGAGGGGGAATGGACACAGTTTACTGGAAACTTCCCCTGTATTACTTTTCCATGTTTACCTGGTCTGTCCATAAAGAAGTTCTCTCATATTGGAGAGGGAGGGGGTATGAAAATGTAGTTCTCAGGGGCTCATATCACCTGACATAATCTTTTTGGTGTCTTATCTTCACATCACTGTTAAAACATCCATTATCAGCTGTTCTTTTTTATTTATATCAGATGGAATTGGGTGTTGTCAACTGAAATGATCACACTATTTATATTTACATTGATAAGTCACTCTAAGGGCTGTTGGCACAATGTAGAACACATTCTTTCTTTTCAATGTAAATTTCCATTACTTGAACATGTACTAATATCAAGGACAATTTTTTCCTGTTAAGGGGCTGCTGCGACATACTTAAAGAGTTTGTATGATGCTGCCATGAGGGCAAAAAAGGGCAAGCTGGAGGCTCACAAAGATCTCTGCCGAAGGCAGGGAAGGATGAGAGATGTAAGTTGTTTCCATTATGATACACTTGTACATGCAATAACACATTTATAAAGTACTAAAAATTACCATGATTAGTTTTTCCTTTTGGTTGCTAAGCATAAACAACATCCAGTAGCATTACTGTTTACAAGAATATATGTAAATACATGTACACACAAAACTTGCGTGTAAGAACCTTTATTTGTTAAGTCCAACAAAATAGATTCTTGCATTTAGGGATAGTAATTGAAAGTTCTTAATTTTTATGAAGAAATTTGTTGTTGACTATCAGAAAATAAATAAACAAACTCACCGGGTAATTTCTAACACTGCAATCTTACACCCAAACTTTATCATAAATAAATTTAACTGTAAGCCACTTATGAGAACCTGCCTGACCTTTCCTGGCTAAACAGGTTCATATATTTTATAAAATTGCAATTTTTCTGCCAGTAGGTTCTTAAACCAGTAAGTTATTTTACTCAGGTTTCTAACCGTATCGTCATGTTACAGATACAAGCATCTTTTGAAAGGAAACAATTGGTGCTGCACTTGTTAACCTTGTGCTATTTTGACTTTCCTAGAAAACTCAGAAGAGGCTGGTAACACTGAAGACCATGCCCTGGTCAAATGAGAAAAAGGCACAGGTTGAAGAAGCTGTAGGGAGCCTAGCGTACACAAGCTCAGATGAGTCTGACTTTTCTGAGGATGAAAGTGGTCAGAGCAAGTTAAGCAGATACCTTGTCAAAAGGCTTCCATGGGAGAGGACTTCTCTAACTAAAGCTAAGAGAGAGCTTGATGAGGCTTATTCCAGAAGCCTCGAATCCAAAAGGGTACACCTGGTGACAAGACGCCCGCACCCAATGCCATCAACAAGACGCCGACCCACTGAGCCTCTAGAATGGGCAGTCAGGGCTGAGAATCCAGCCCCTACACCTGGCACCCGGCCATCTTCATCTACATGTACTAGAACTCCAAGTCATCCTACGCCAGCAGTTATACCACCCACCAGCACCCGTCCTCCTTCATCTGGAACTCCACCTACCCGCACCCGTCCTCCTTCATCTGGAACTCCACCTACACGCACCCATCCTCCTTCATCTGGAACTCAACCTACCCGCACCTGTCCTCCTTCATCTGGAACTCCACCTAACAGCACCCATCCTCCTTCATCTGGAACCCCACCTTCCCGTACCCGTCCTCCAACAACTGGAAGTCCACCCACCCGCCCTTCTCCTTCATCTTGTCCAGCAAGAACTACAACTCCATCCCCCAGTACCAGTTCTGCCCGTCTGCCAGCAACAGTGACGCCATCCCCCAGCACCCTTTCTTCAAGATCTGGAACTTCATCCCTCTTACCTGACTGTAGCTCCACTCCCAAGACATCCAAACCAAAAAAAACTTTAAAGTCAAAAAAGGACGTGGCCCATAGGCGTTCTGCTTCGCCAGCTTATTGATATTTTTACAAGTACATTCTTTTTTTTAATTTATATTTTTGTAACAACTTTTTTTGCAGTGATGCTACCAAATAGGTAACAGTTTCTATTTTTACTACACTTGGGATTGCATTTTTTTTTATTTTGACACTTGTTTCAAGGCATTTGATACAAACATTGATACAAGAACATGTGTTAAAGTTTCTGTTCAACTTGTTTTTTAAAAAAAGAACGAAGTTTTCAACTTTACATATAGTTGTGCATTTCAAGAAAAAAGCCTTCAATATTTCAAGCAAGAATTAAATTATAAGACAAGGTATTCAAAGATTCTGCTTTAGGAATGAAGTTTTCAATATTAGTGGTAACTGATGTTATTTTGTAACAAGGTTTTCAATTTTGCATTTGTCTGTTACAGTTAGACTTAAAGAGATGATAGAACAAGATTTTAAATGTTTCTGTTCAACTTGTCTTTAAGATAAGAATGAAGTTTTCAATTTTACATATAGTTGTGCATTTCTAGAAAAAATGTTTAAATATTTCAAGCAAGAATTAAATTATAAGACAATTTATTCAAAGCTTCTGCTGTAGGAATGAAGTTTTCAATTTTACTTTATTTTAAGTGGTAACTGATGTTATTATTGTAACAAGGTTTTCAATTTTGCATTTGTCTGTTACAGTTAGACTTAAAGAGATAGAACAAGATTTTAAATGTTTCCGCTACAGTATGAAAATTGATTTAAGTACAAATGGTGACATATAAGAAAATGATTTTTGAACAAATAAAACAGAATTTGATTGAATACAGCAGATTGATTGATTTAACTGGCTCCTTTCCTTCCCAACGTTGTATTTTCTCATTTTATTTTCCCTCTAGGGTTTAAAATAATTATGCAAAGAAGAAAATAGCAGAAAATGTAATCATGTCTGTTGTTGAGCTTTGCCTTCCAGCCAATACATGAGCATGTTGCAACTTTACACCAGTTATACATTTAAATCTGGCTTACTAAGATGCCTAAACGCTTTATTTAGATGTAAAGGTGGCGTAAATGTGGAGTTTATACCAGCTATACGTATTATGTCTGTTGTCGCGCTTTTTCTGCAAGACAAGAGCATGTTAACTTTACATCACAGTACATATAAATCTGGCCTAAAGATGCCTATACACTTTATTTAGATCTATGTAAAGGTGGCGTAAATGTGAAGTTTATTCAAGCTTTACGTTGGCTTTTAGTCCACTTACAGGTGTTTCTTTACTCCAGCTTTACGCAAAAGTGTAAATGTAGCGTAAAGCTTAACTTTACGTAATGTAAAGGTCGTGTAAAGGTGTGTAAATCCAAACTTTACACCAGCTTTACGCTCACATTATGCTAACTTAAATTTGCCTTTTCATGCTGTGTTTATCGCATATTTCATTGAACATCAAGTTCCACGCCCATTGCACATCGTCTTTGTCTTCGAATAGATCAGAAACATGGAACGGTACGCATGAGAGGTCTGCTTGGAATTACTTAGCATTGAAATGTTTGAGGTGAAGACATTTTCAAAAACACAGACACCCAGAGCAAATAAAATCAAAAGGAAAGGCTTCACATTGAGAAAGGAAAACTGGAGTTTTGAACGCTGCAAAGTGATCTATCTTAGTAAAGCAATGAAAAATAATGCGGCAGTCAATAGTTCATGCTTTGTAGAGCAGATTAACAATCCTAGCTAAGAGGATATTTGTCAAAATGTCAAAACATGCAACAGGCTCTGTTTGATTGGTTGATAAATCAATATTAATATTTAGTCTTTCTCAAGGCAGTACGTAGGTTGCGCTCTTTCAAAACGCCGCTCCTTGTTAAATCGCTAACAACAAGGACAAAGAAGCTTGCAGGATTTCCACCTTTGTTCCTACATCTTTTCCATGGATGTAAAGACCTTGCTGGACAATCTTCATGATGAGTTATCCTGTTCTGTGTGTATGTGTACATTCAATGAGCCAAAACAGTTGCCTTGTTTGCACAGTTTCTGTCTCAACTGCCTGAATGGCATTCAACGAACGAGCGGCGTCCATGACAAAATTACATGCCCTGAGTGCAGGAGACAGTTTGAGATCCCTGGAAGTGGAAATCTCAGCGTACTTCCCACCAATTTTCGCATAAACAGTTTGATAGATGTCTTGGCAATTAAAGAGTGCAGTACAGCTAACGTGAAATGCGGAAACTGTGACAAGCGAAGCGCCCAAACCTTATATTGCTTCCAGTGTTGTTCTTTTTGGTGCGAGGAATGTATTTCAGGACATAACATAATACGCACCAATAAAGAACACAAAACACTGCTACTGAAAGATTTTCAAGATCAAGATATCGAGGCCGTGTTAAAGCGACCAGCATTTTGTCAGAAAGAACTTCATGATAAAGAGGAGTTGAAATTCTTTTGCAAAGATTGTAAAGTCGCCATTTGCAACACCTGTGTTGTAACACTTCACGAAGGCCACGGCAAAATGCTCTTGAAAGAAGCTGCAAATGCCCGCAGGACACAAATTAATCACATTACTAAATCCTTAAAAGATAAAGCACTGGAGAAACGAAAGGAGGTCGAACAATTCAACCAAAAGAGCATGGAAGTTCTAGCTCATGTAGCCGACGTAAAAAGCCAAGTGCAGACGAATGTAGACCAAATGATTGCAATCATCGAAGCGAGGAAAAAGACTGTTTTCGATGCCGTCGATAATCAAGCGAAAGAATCACTTGAAATACTCTCACAGAAAAAAGGCGAAGTTGAAAATCAAGTGAAAATAATTGAATCAGCAATTGAACAAACTGACTCTCTGATGAAACGAAACTTTAGTACAGAAATCCTTGGATTCAATGAAACATTTGATAAAATCCTAGAGGAACAGGAAAGCCAATGAAACCATGATAATGAATGTATTCCTCGGTTTAGTTTCACTAAAAGTGAAAAATTGATTAACGTGTTAAACAGTGAAGGTATAGGTAATGTAAAAACTGTTTTTAGCGAAACTAAAGCGCAGCAATCAGGAGCCAAAGGTAAAGAAAGTAGTAAAGTAATTGATGGGAATAAAGCGGCAAATGTTCCCGACAGTGCTCTTAATGCTCAGTTACAAACCAGGAGTTATAGACCTTTGCTGTCATTTGGACAAGAAGGTAAGTCTATTGGAATGCTTAAATATCCCTTGGGGGTGGCAGTGAATGATCGTGATGAAATTGCTGTGACTGAGCTCTGCAACAGCAGAGTTTCAGTGTTTAGTAGCGACGGTACCCACTTGAGATCGTTTGGTAGGGAGGGTCAGAAAAATGGTGAGTTTAGGCAACCTTCAGGGATTGCTTTTGATAGTGTTGGCAATATTGTAGTGGCAGACTGTTATAACCACAGGGTGCAACTCTTTGATAGAAATGGTAAGTTTCTTCGTAAGTTTGGCAAATATGGAACTCTTCACAAGCTTAAAAACCCTGAAGGTTTATCAATAAACGGCAACAGTCACATTGTTGTTACTGACAGAGAAAACAAATTAATCAAGATATTCTCTTCTAACGGGGAGTATTTAAGAAAATTTGGTGGAGCAGGTGCTTTAGTTGAACCCTATCACTGTATCCAACACGGTCAGTATTTTATAGTCTCAGACTATGGCGACGATTCCATTAAAATGTTTGATCTCGAGGGAAAGTTTATTTCTAAATTTGGAAAACAGGGGGGAAAGGATGGAGAGTTTAATGAGCCCTGTTATTTGTCAATTAACAAACAAGGATTACTAATGGTCTGTGATGCAGGGAACCACAGGGTTCAGGTATTTGAATTGAGTGGAAAGTTTGTTACAAAATTTGGAAGTGAAGGTAGCGGGAAAGGCGAGTTTAATTATCCAGTTTCTACAGCGTGTCTTAGTGATGGGAGGATAGTTGTGAGTGATGTGAAAAACGATCGAATTCAGATATTTGACCAAATATGACATGATCTTACCCCTAGAAATGCAATTACTTAAAGTGTGATCTACTATTGATCTACAATTACTCATGTTTCCAAAAGAAAAACATTTTTGACCTAGTTTAGTTTTTTGATCTTTCATGCATACATTATTACTGCCAGTAAAAACCCGCGACTAAGAACCTGGTTTTTAAGAACGTGTTAGGCAAGCTTAAAAGTTGAAACAGCTTCTTTGGCTAAAATCTACAAACATAAATTCTGAACACTTGGACAATATTCAGGATCCTCTTTGGAGATATTAGGTGCTTTATTACTCCAAATGCAAGTTTAATGGTATTTACAGTCTTATACCTAAGGAACAAGATAAATATACCACTAAATACTCTTAGCTACAATGGATGTTTTTCTTTTAGAAAATAACATCCTATTTAAAGACCTAAATAGCCCGCTAAATTCGTGCTAATTTACATTTATGTAAGAACCTGTTTAGGCTAACTTGGGGCGGAAAATGCAGTTTCTTCGGGCAGGTTTTACTCTAGGATACATCTCTTGTTGTTGCTGTTTTCCCTTAGCTGACCTTACTCATATTATTATGTACAAAGTAACTTAACTCAGGGAAATTGCGGGTCAATAGCCCGTTTTTCGGAAGTGCCGAAAATGTTTCGGGCCTTAAAAGCTGTTTTATGCTTGCTGTGTTGGCATTTAAGACCAAAGTGTCAATAACTTTTAAGATGATACAATGAAAGTATAAGTTAACAAAGCAAAATTGACCGGTTTGTGAACTCGGACTGAACTGTGCTGCTATAAATTCAACAGGTTTTGATTTCAAAATTTTTTTGGACTCAAAATGTCACCAGGCCTTTCGAGAAACGGGCCGCTAGAGTGTTCAACTGGTAGATATATTTTACAGGAGGGTTTTTATTTTTAATACACTTTAACTTGTTCAATAGCAAAACCAGCCTGTGGTTCATATTTTTGTACTAAACTGCTCGGGCAGAAGTAGACCAGTTTCAGAAATTTTACTTACTTTTCTAGATGGTAGACTTGATACTTTAAAAAGAGCACAAAGTTTCTCCGATGCGTTTTAGTGTGTATCATTTTTTCATCTAATTATTAAACAATGGACCAGTGTATTTGTTTTAATTTGTAGTTTGTTGTATCATGTGTGCCAATATGTAGAACAATAGAGTGCGAACAATCGTTAAATTTTCTCCAGAGAATCAGTAGGGTACAACTGGCGAGTTGCAAGTCATGAGACGCTAGAATCGTGTCAGATCAGTCTTCTCGGTTAAAAAGCCAAAGGGAAATCTGATACAAAGTCTTAAAACGAAGAGTCTGCTAGCACGGGCCATAAGGGGCGTCGTTCAATGCTAATGCTGCCAAGAGCGGAGTGGTTGAGGTGTGAATTAACCTGTGATCAGGTTGTCCTTCTACCCTTTTCTTTTGGGGGGGGGGGGAAGGGGGAAAGGACGCCGTTCTTTCTTTCCCCTTTCCCCGAAAAAAAGCCTGATCGCGGGTTAGGTGTGAATGGGTTAAAGAAGAAACGGTGGAGAAGAGGAATTGATCGCAGTCTATACTAGAATATCGCGCTTTGTGATAAAAAAAAAAGCTGGAAAATTTTTTGTGGATATGTAGTTAAGTCCGAGGAAGAAATGATGTCTTCAAGATCTTCAAGGGTAAAGTCATGGGCCTCCCTGTGGACATATGTGTCTATAGGGTGGATGCTTTGTCTGTTAATTATATTCTTCTCTACAAGAACTATTTAAGTTCTGCTGGAGCTCGTTCGCCAAATAAACACAAAACTTTACCAAAATTGACCAGGAGAAACTTAAAATCGAACAAATTGGCATTTTAAACCCCAAGTCAACCAGATTAACTATGTAAACATTGATTTACGTCATCCGTATGGAATGTATGTCATTGAGACGCAAACGTTCCTCTTGGCAAAACGTCCTGAGCGGCGAGGAATGAAACGGCTGTTTTTGCAGCCTAGCCTGTCCCGTCTACCTGTCTGTCTATCTACCTATCTATCTCTCTGACTAGGACCAAGGATTAACACAGTCAGTCAGGAGCCCGGGCTGTTTGATTCCCAGGTGTGACCTACTCGATACTTTTGTCGGCTTCTTTCCTTTCCGAGGAGCTTAAAGTAGCTTTTACTACCCGCCTGAAAAAGAAGCACCTGATGGAGGAGGGTGGTTAAATCAGCGCACAGCTCGCGCGGCCTCAGGTTAGTCATTTTACTGTGTATTTGTGTACCCTCTGTAGATTAATTTGCCCCACCCTCCCCCTCCCCTTTTCGCAAACTCCTGTTGATAAACTTTGTTACTGACTCTAGAAGTGAGAGCTAATACAACTGACTGCAAATGAATAATACTTTTTTTTCCCTTCGCCCACGCCTTCTGAGCCACAGGTACTGATTCATCCACTAAAACCAATTGATGAGTCCGACTCAGGTTTCAAAATGGTCCTTAAATATCAAGTGCTCGAGGCCGTGAAATACTCGTCCATATCTCTAAGTTCACAAAAGATATCAGCACTAAAGGTGAAAGGTGAAACCAGACAGCAAATAAAACTGATGTGCGTTATGCTATCCATTATACGTTAAGAGGATTATTCAACTGGTTTCTCAACAATCAACCTCGTCTCGAGGACTGCTCCTTTAGAAAACGGAAGGAGAAGCCCTGGGGACAAGTTTGTTTGAAAGTCTCTTGGCTCACTGAAATATCTATTTCCAGATTCACATATTTTGGTGCTGTTCGAAAAATGGTAAAATATACCTGAACAATTATTGAATGAAGTTTTTCTGATATCCACTTATTGTTTTAGTATCCATTGTTACCGTCATACACAGAAAATACTATTTGACATTGAGCTACATTGCCCTCACTTATCATGCAGTACGCGCACAGTCTACAGATTAGTCAATTATCTTCTAGCAAAAAACTGACAAATCAGTTCTGTAGGTTGCACTGAGTTCCTGAATAAACTGCAGGGTCCTAAGCCAATGAAAACACTTAGTGAATAGAATCTATTCTTGGTTTTCACACGACGTCACCAAAATTCAAACTAAGAAACTTTCGATTCTTCTGAATTTCTTCTTTCATGATGTATTACGGCACCTAAACACCTTTATGCAAACAAATTTTTGGTTCCAAAGGGTTCTTCGTTTTGCGACAAAGGCCAGGGTTTAGCGTGACGCGTTATTTAGCCTTTCTTAACTACTGCACGGAAAGCTCCTACGTGGGTTAAAAACGTTACCTAGTTTAAGAGAGTTTACTATCTAAACATTCCTTGTCTCAGAATAAATATTACTTTAATCTTTATGAGTTCCTCAAACGATGAATTCACGCATAAGTAGGAAAATTAAAAAACAGATGTTTGTGTTGTTTCCGGCAGCCATATTGATGCCCCTCAAAGGAACATTTTGTTTCATTTTCAATCGAAATGAATTGTCTTTAATTGAAATGAGTTTTTTTTTTATTGAAATGATTTTTTTTTAATCGAAATGAATTCTAAAAGGGACATCAACATAACACCTTCATACAATGCTTTATTAATTTGGGTAAAACGTTTTTCCGAATATCTCGCATATGAAATATAGCACAGATCCAGGAGCCCATCAAATGGAGCCTCCATCTCCATTAATTTCTTGAGTCAACCCTTTCCCGAGTAGATTTATAAATAGAACGGCTTGTTTCCCGCGAAAAGTGTCATATTTCCGCGCGTCTCGTATGTCACCGTGAAAAAATAGAGCTGGATGAAGTCGAACTCAGAAGCCCAGAAAACAAGAATTTCGATCCGCCACGTGGGTATTTATGTTCAGTTCAAAGCTCAACAGACAGAACGGCTGTACCGTTCTCGCCACGACAAAGTACAACTAAAGTTGCTCTTGTAAAAGCAACTAAGCACAAACCCAACCCGGCAACTGATGAGGTTCGTGAGGAGAACCGAAACCATGGTCTTGCCTGATCACAAACTGTGGCAATAACAAAACAGTTTAAAGACTGTTAAGCTTATTCAAAGCTATTACCAAGGGAGGAACTACGCGCTCCAGTCAAAAGACTCACACTATCTTTAGAAAAACACTAAGCTGGAGTTTACTGAGTCACAATTCAATTCTCCAGTAAGTTTATGTAGCTTCAGTTTAAGCTGCAGTTCACTCGTATAATTTTGGATCTGTAAGTCACTATCCGTGATAATTTAAAATTCTGCAAAGAAAACTGACGAGCTGGGCCCAGCGTGATACAGCATTGCAGAAAAACATTACACTCACGGACTAAAGAAAATCGCTTAGATCAGATCCAGAAGGCAGTTTGGAGAAAATTGGAACCCTTACTCAGCCGTAATAAAAAAGCTTTACGCTTCAAACGAGGTCAAAGAAAATGCGCTTGCATTAGAGGGCAAATCCTGCAGACCAGAAAACAATAACTACAGTCAATCGATATATATGTCATGACCTCTCAGTGTGAAACATGCGGCAACAAAACCACATTTGCTCAGTAAAATGCAGAACCTTCCAGAGCATAATCTACCCAGCAGATAAAAACAACTTTATTGGAATAAGCAGCATTTTGGCATGAGGTAAAAGTCGTGTAGACCTACCACCCCCTTTTAATGCTTTGATGGGCTCCTGACAGATCTGATTCTTGGCAAGGTTTTTTGTATATTTATCTTCTTTCATTTCCCAGATTCTGGACTTCCTGTATTGAATGGTTTGCATTTTTATTTTTGATGGCGTGACAGCGAAAATAGAATGAAAATGATTTTCCTGCTCCCTCTTCCTGCGCGCCCTTGTCATCCCCCCAGCCAAAAAGCCACTAACATGCGTGAATGTACTTGTACAGTGGAATGGTAGTTCCTAACAAAGTGATAATTTTTTAAATACATGTGGAGACATTGAACGGAGGAGAGGCTTCACATCTAGAAAGGATAACCTGGCCTCGTTACCTGTTTTATACTTCAGAATAAATGTCGCGTGCGGTTTTTTGAGTGCTCCAAAGTGATGTAGTCTTAATATTTAGCTGACGAAAAAAATTGCGACAGCCAATAGTTCATGCTTTGTAGAGCAGAACAACAGTTCTAAGAAAACCAGGAGATTACGTCAAAATGTCAAACAATTCAATGGACTCTGTTTAATTGGTAAGGCATTACGTGGGATGGGTTCTTTCAAAATCCAATTCAAAACACCGCATGGCCAACAACAAGCTTTATAGAGTATTTCACATTCAATCCCGGACTTTTCCATGGATATAAAGACCTTGCTGGACAATCTTCATGATGAAGTATCGTGTTCTGTGTGTATGTGTACACTCAATGATCCAAAACAGTTGCCTTGTTTGCACAGTTTCTGTCTTCACTGCCTGAACGGAATTCAACGAACGAGCGGCCTCCATGGCAAAATAACTTGCCCCGAGTGCAGGAGACAGTTTCAAATACCTGGAAACGGAAATCCCAGCGAACTTCCCACCAATGTTCGTATCAACAGTTTGCTAGATGTCTTGGCAATTAAAGAGTGCAGTACAACTAACGTGAAATGCGGAAATTGCGACAAGCGCAGCGCCCAGACCTTATATTGTTTCCAGTGTTGTTCTTTCTGGTGCGAGGAATGTATTTTAGGACATAACATAATACGCACTAATAAAGAACACAAAACTCTTGCACTGAAGCATTTTCAGTATCAAGACTTCGAGGCTGTCTTAAAGCGACCAGCATTTTGCCAGAAGAAACACCATGAAAAAGAAGAACTGAAATTCTTTTGCAATGGCTGTAAAGTCGCCATTTGTAACACTTGCGCTGTAACGCTTCATGAAGGTCATGGTAAAATACCCTTGCAAGAAGCTACAGATGCGCGCAAGATACAGATCAACTCCGTGATTTCTTCCTTGAAAGATAAAATGGTGGAAAAAAGAAAGGAAGTCAAAAAATTCCTACAAAAGAGCATGGAAGTGCAAGCACAAGTAGCCGACGTAAAAAGCCAAGTGCAGACGAATGTAAACAAAATGATTGCAATCATCGAAGCGAGGAAACAGAAGGTTTATGAAGCGGTGGATAATCAAGCGAAAAAATCACTTGAAACACTCTCTCAGAAAAAAGGCGAAGTTGAAAATCACGTGAAAATGATTGAATCAGCAATTGAACAAACTGAATCTCTGATGAAACGAAACTTTAGTACAGAAATCCTTGGATTCAATGAAACATTTGATAAAATCCTACAGGAACAGGGCACCCAAGAAAACCGTGACACAGAGTGTCTTCCTCGGTTTCGTTTTACTAAAAGTGAAAAACTGATTAACGTGTTGAACAGTGAAGGTATAGGTAATGTAAAAACTGTTTTTAGCGCAACTAAATTGCAACAATCAGGTAAAGAAAGTAGTAAAGTAATTGCTAGGACTAAAGGGGTAAATGTTCGTGACAGTCCTCTTGAGGCTCAAGTACAAACCAAGCGTTACATTCCTGTGCTATCATTTGGACAAGGAGGTGAATCTGTTGGAATGCTTAACGAGCCTTGGGGGGTGGCAGTGAATGATCACGATGTAATTGTTGTGACTGAAATCTTGAACCACAGGGTTTCAGTCTTCCGTAGTGACGGTACCTACTTAAGATCGTTTGGTAAAAAAGGTCAGAATAATGGTGAGTTTGCTGAACCTTCTGGGATCGCTTTTGATAGTCTTGGCAATATTGTAGTGACAGACTGTGAAAACCATAGGGTTCAAGTCTTTGATAGAAAAGGTAAGTTTCTTCGTACGTTTGGCCAAAATGGAATTCTTGATCACCAGCTTAAAAGACCTGAAGGATTATCAATAAACGGCAACGGTGATATTATTGTTACTGATAAAGGTAACAAACTAATCAAGATATTCTCTTCTAGTGGCGAGTATTTACGTAAATTTGGTGGAGTAGGTTCTTTGGTCAATCCATATCACTGTATCCAACACGGTCAATATTTTATAGTCACAGACTATGGTGATGATTCCATTAAAATGTTTGATCTCGAGGGAAAGTTTATTTCTAAATTTGGAAAACGGGGAAACAAGGATGGAGAGTTCAATCAGCCCAGTTACTTGTCAGTTAACAAACAAGGATTGTTAATGGTCTGTGATGAAAGTAATCACAGAGTTCAGGTTTTTGAACTGACGAGTGGAAAGTTTGTTACAAAGTTTGGAAGTGAAGGTAGTGGGAGAGGAGAGTTTATTTTTCCCGTTTCTACAGCAAGTCTTAGTGATGGTAGGATAGTTGTGAGTGATAGGAATAACTATCGAATCCAGATATTTGACCAAATATGATATGATCTTATTCTTAGAAATGCATTATTCCTTAAAAGTGTGATCTACTATTGATCTACAATTACTCATATTGTCGGAAGAAAAACATTTTTGACGTAGTTTAGTTTCTTGATCTACTTTGCCTAACACAGTAAAAACCCACGGCTAAAAATCTGGTTTTTAAGAACCTGTTAGAGTAAAATTTGACACTTACACCGCCTCTATACAAGAACCTGTTATGCGTAAAATTTGAAACAGGTTCTTTGGCTAAAATCTATAACAAAAGTTCTGAACACTTGGGCATATAAGATAAGTCAACATTCAGGATTCTCTTGCGTTGGAGACATTGGGTGCCTTATTACTCGACATGCAATTGTAATGGTATTTACAGTCTTACCAAAGGAACAAGCCGAATACCACTAAATACTCTTAGCTATATTGTATTTTTTAGAAAATAACGTCCTATTTAAAAACCTAAATAGTCTAAATTTGTGTTAATTACCATTTGTGTAAGAACCTGTTTAGGCCAACTAGGGTCGGAAAATGCAGGTTCTTCGGGCAGGTGTTTACTGTAGGATACATCGCTTGTTGTAGCTGTTTTCCCTTAGTTGACCTTACTCATATTATTATGTAAAAACCGAACTTGAAATTGAGGGTCAGTGGCCCGTTTCTCGAAAGTCCCGAGAATGTTTCGGGCCTCAAAAGCTGTTTTATGCTTAATGTGTTTGCATTTAAGATCAAAGTGTCAATAACTTTGAAGATGATACCATGAAAGTATCAGTTAACAAAGGAAAATTGACCGGTTTGTGAGCTCGGACTGAACTGTGCTGTTATAAATTCAACAGGTTTTGATTTCGGACCCAAAAGTTACCGGACCTTTTGAGAAACGGGCCGCAAGTGTGTTCAATAGGTATGATATATTTTACAGGAGGGTTATCATTTTTAATACATTTTAACTTGTTCAATAGCAAAACCAGCCTCTGGTTCACATTTTTGTACTAAACTGCTCAGACTGAAGAAGAGCAAAGTTGCAGGCTTTTTTACCTACTTTTCTAGTAATATTAAATGGTACAAAAGAGCGCAAAGTTTCTCCGATGCGTTTTAGTGTGTATCATTTTTTCCTCTACTTATTAAACAATGGACCATGCAGTGTAATTGTTTTTGTAGTTTCTTGTATAATGTGTGCCAATATGTAGAACATTAGACCGCGAACAATAGCTTAATTTTTCCAGAGAATCAATAGGATACAAGCGACGAGGTGCAAGTCCTGAGACGCGAGAATCGAGTGAGATCAGTCGTCTCGGCCGATGTTTTCGCTTCTTGCCTGACGCTCGTGTGCTACCTGTGCCATCTCCTTAACTTTTGAATAAAAGTTAGAAACTGCTGGCAATTTAATACATGACAAAAGATTTTCAAAACGCGTAGTGATTCTGAATGATTCAAGTGAAAGTGAAAACTATATTCAGTCACCACAGCCATTGTCAAATGATATAATAACTATTTCAAAAAAACTTTGTGTTAATCATAGTGTGATGGCCATTATGCACCTATCAATGTAAAGCCGGAAGGGGGGGGGGGGCAGGGCATGGAGTAGGGATTTGATTGTCTTCACTGTTGTACCTGGGGTAGGGCATTTGACTGATCTTGTTCTCCCGGGGGAGGGGATATTTGAATCTTTCTTCGCCCGACGTGGAGATATTTGACTGCCGACTCGGACGAAAAAGACTGATACCAAACATACACAACCCTAACCCAAACATGCGCCATACGGTTTGAAAAGATCAGGAAGCCATAGAGGCCAATGAGAACAAGCGAAGGCTGAGTGGATTTCACTGTTTTGTCTCTTTAAATTTCGTTTGTTTTAGCGTGTTTCTGATCAATTGAACCTCTTAAAATACTGTGGTATCAATGTAAACTGAAGTAAAGAGAAACTAAGTCGATTTTGCAAGTACAATTGATTAGTGTATGGTTCATTCGCTACAATCACTGTAAACTTATAAAACTGACTTTCTTTGTACCTTTTACTAAGAACGGTATATTTAGACTTACAAAATGTGGACTTTCTCCTTAATTTGTTATGTATTCTACGCCGTGTAACACGGATTATGGTTAAAACGTATAATGTAACAGGAACATGTATCTTTGTTAATGCAGCAACTTTTATAAAAGATTGCAGAGTTTTATTTGGAGATATTTTTATTGTGCCTTTCTTAGGTTCTGTCTTGGGATTGACAGCAATGTGCAGCCTGGGGTGGGGAAATTTGGCTGCATTTGACTGGAATGATTTGCCCGTGGGCAGGGGATTTGATTGCAAATTTTTGAAAAAAGTCAAATCCCCACCCTTTGCCCTGCCTCCCCCCCCCCCGCCGGCATTACATTGATAGGTGCATTATGCTACCTATAAATGTGAAAATCTAAGCGTGATGATGTAATACATGTAAACATGTACTAAACTTCAATTCGCATTTTAAAATTTCCTCGATTTGTGTCACTGATAAATTTTTGCCCTAGTATCTTACTTTCCCTTGCTGAGATTTTGCAAAAACTAAAACAAAAAATTCGTTGTACTTTCTCAAAAAAAAGTACAAGGCTACATCGATAGGGCGCTAAAATTTTCATTCAAAAAAATCCCTCTCTAAATTACGTGAGCAGTTTGGCGTGTATCTATTTTTCCGGGAGACTGGAAACTCGCGAATATTGTACCCATTTTCAAGAAGGAAAGAGAGACTTTGTGGAGAATTACAGCCCTATTTCCCTTTTCTCTGTCATCTACAATAAAAGTTCTCGAGCGCTGTGTTCTGGTGGCTCTACGAGATCATATATTTCACCTCATCAGTCGCGAACAGCATGGCTTTTTAGCTGGTAGATCTTGTGTGACTCAGCTCACCAGGCTTACATTACATTGGCGGTCAACTCGACGCCGTTAAACAAATAGACATCATATATCTTGACATGAGTAAGGCATTCGACAAAGTGGATCACACCAAGTTACTTTTGGAAGGTTGCACCAATACGGCATTACTGGCAAACTTCACGATTGGTTCCGTTCATACTTACAGGGACGCAAGCAACAGGTTACGACAAGGGTCCCTACTAGGGCCGATATTGTTTCTGTTGTTTGTGGATGATCTACCAAACACTGTTAAGACATTGAGAGTTTCCTGTTATGCCGATGATACTAAGAATTTCAAGAGCATCGATTCCATCACAGACTGTTATGCCTTGCAATCTGATCGCAACGATCTTGTCAGTTGGTCTGAATCATCTGGGCTCATATTCAATCAGTCCAAGTGTAAATACCAGTGTATCACCCGCAAAAAATCACCTGTACAGCCCACCTAAATTATCAACGAGACGCCTTTGGAATCTTGCGATACAGAGAAAGACCTTGGTGTGTGGGTGTCAAGCAATCTTACCTCGGACAAACAAGTGACTGAACAGTGTGCGAAAGCCACCAAACTCCTCGGCTTTGTTCGCCGAGCTTCTAGGTACATCCAAAGCACCCAAGCACGTCGTACACTTTATCTTTCTATCGTCCGGCGCCATCTCGGCTATGCAACTCAAGTATGGTCGCCACAGTCCATTAGCTTACTAAAGCGAGTTGAAAACGTGCAGCTCCGTGCAACAAAACTAATTTTGAAGCTTCTCTTCCGTTGCGATGTAACCTATAAGACCCGCCTCCAAGTAATAAATCTGTTACCTATCTCATACTGGCATGAATTTTTGGATATAGTCTTTTTCTATAAAGCTGTTGATAACTTAGTTCTCATAGATAGCGAAGCTCTGCCTGCAACTAGACAATCAACGAGATCTACCAGGTCATCGAGCACCAATGCTATTACTTATATCCCTAAGCGAAGTAGAACTGTTAGATATCAACGCTCATTTTTCATACGCGCGTGCCGCACATGGAATGTTCTGCCTGTTGAGTTACGCGCAAGTCACATCTCTCTAGCCTCATTTAAGCGTTCACTATTTCAATATTACAATAAGGCGCTGGACCTGTACGACGTTGACGACATCAGAACCTGGAGAACAATCTGTCCCAGGTGCAACATAGCGAGGACTCTCCTGTGTCCGCCGACGTGCTGCGTCTAGCAATTAGAACTTCTGTTTGGTTTCCTTTTGATTTTTATTGTTTATATATCAGTAGCTTTAGTTATTAAATTTTTTTTCAACGATTTTTTTTAAACAAGGAATCCACTGTAATTGGTTAGGCTGTAGTGGTCTCCCTGCCTAATAATTTTTATGTATTAATGTATAAATGTTGTAGTCTAGTTAGGCGAAGCTAAATAAATAAATAAATAAAAAAGCCCTTTTTAACCGAATCACGTTGATTCTTCAAGTTCTCTTGTAACATTTCAAATGATTTGATGCTACAAGGGGCGTGGCCTGCCAGCAGCTTCTCTAGTAAGGGACTCAACGGCATAACCTCAAGAGTTTTGCACAATCGGCAAAGACCAAAATATTAATCCTGGGGGTATTAATCCCTGATTAAAAAGCCAAAGGGAAATCTTGTACAAAATCTTAAAACGAAGAGACTGCTGGCCCTGGCTTTAAGGGGCGTTGTTCAGTACTAATGTTGCTAAGGGTGGAGTGGTTGAGGTGTGAATTAACCTGCGATCAGGTGGTCCTTCTTCCTTTTTTGTTTTAGAGACGAGGGCAAAAGGACGCCCTTCTTTTTTCCCCTTTCCCCGAAAAAAAGCGTGATCGCGCGTTAGGTGTGAATGGGCTAAAGAAGAACCGAAAGGGAAGAGGACTTGATCGCAGTCTATACTAGAATACCTCGGCCTGCACTTCGAAATAACAGACCGTCACTCTTTGTTATAAAACAAGCTGGAAAGTTTTTTTGGAATATGTAGTTAAGTCCGAGGAATAAGATGATGTCTTCCAAATCTTCAAGGGTAAAGTCATCGGCCTCCTTAAGGACATATGTGTCTATAGGATGGATGCTCTGTCTGTTAATTATATTCTTCTCTAGAAGAATCATTTGAGTTCTGCTGGAGCTGGCAAATAAACACAGAACTTTACCAAAATCGACCAGGAGAAACATAAAATCAAACAAATTTGCATTTTAAACCCCAAGTCTACCAGATTAATTATGTAAACGTTAATTTACGTCATCAGCATGGAATTTACGTCACTGAGACGCAGACGTTCCTCCTGGCAAAACGTCCTGAGCGGCGAGGAACGAAGAGAAACGGCTGTTTTCGCAGGCTAGCCTGTCCCGTCTACCTGTCTGTCTATCTGCCTATCTATCTCCCTGACTAGGACTAAGGATTAACACAGTCGGTTAGGAGCCCGGGCTGTTCCATTCCCAGGTGTGACCTACTCGATACTTTTTTCGGCTTCTTTCCTTTCCGTGGAGCATAAAGTAGCTTTTACTACCCATGAGAAAAAGAAGCACCTGATGGAGGAGGGTGGTAAAATGAGCGCACAGCTCGCGCGGCCTCAGGTTAGTCAGTTTATTGTTTATGTGCTATTTAACAATTATTCTTTGAAATCGAGGTGAATAGTGGAATAGTGAATAGTTGCTCGAGGTAAGACGTCGTCTTCCTGTATCATTCTTTTTCCTGTTTACTTGAAACGTAGAATTTCTGCAAACATTTCCTTTTAAATTTGTTTGTCATAAATAAACTTCGATTTTTGAGCCAAAATTTTCTTGTTAGAAAACGCTGGGTTCACGAAACGGCTTCTTCGACGCGAATACACGGGAGTTGTAAACAATCCATTGAGCACAAAACTCAGCTACAGCTGAAAAACGCCGTATTGAATCCGTCCAAGTCTTTTCTTTCCTTAGAAAAAAAAGTCAGCCCTAGGATTTTGTCGACTTTTAAAAGATCGTTCTCTAAAAAAAGTGGGAAAAACACCGAGCTGACACATTATTCACTCGCTAGGAGGTGAATATTGTTGAATAGTCCGAAATAGCGAACCAATCAGATTGCTTAAAGCACCAAGATCGCTGATTGTGTATATACTAATACGAGTTACCGACCTTTCACAAACTGATTGGGTCTTCATCCATCCGTTCGTCCGTCAATAGGGAGCTTATTAAACAAGCAACAACGAGGCGACGGCTACGGAAAAGTCGCTTAAAAAGTGAAGTCGCGCTGCTTCAAACCTTATCGCGCTTATTGTATCTCTTTCAGTTCGTCAAATGTTGGCAGTTTTTTCTGGGGTTGAATTCTAAAAGACTGTATTGAAGTTCAGGAAAAGAGCGAGAAAGTTGCTGTCTTGTGTTCACATTCTCCACAGTGAATGTGAAATCAGATATTTTCACGTCGTAGTCGCGCAGTGACGGCAAAGAAATATACGTGATGCAGGTGCAGAGTTGTTATTTTGCCAATCTAAACCTTAAACTCTTTTTTGCCGTTCTCATTGACGTCGCCGTCGTCGTTGCTTTAGCTCCCCAATCCGGTGTCTGTGTGCCCCTCGGTATATTAATTTGCCCCAACCTCTCCCTCCCCCCCCCCTCCCCGCTCTTTTCGCAAACTCCTGTTGATACACTTTGTTACTGACTCTAGAAGTAAAGGCTAGAGCAACTGACTGCAGATGTATAATATTACTTTTTTCCCTCCGCAAACGCCTACCAAGCCGCAGGTACTGATTCATCCACTAGAACCAACTGATGATTCCGACTAATGCGACTAAGCCTTTAAAATAGTCCTTAAATATCAAGTGCCCGAGGCCGTGAAATACTGGTCCTTATTATTTAAACATCAATCAAATACCAGGTGAGCATTCGCGCGAAAACATGACTTATGTGGGTTAACAACATTAACGTTGCCTATTTTTGGAGATTTTGCTATCTCAACATTCCTTGTCTCAAGACAAATATTAAATTCATCTTTATGAGTTCCTCAAGCGATAAAATCACGCATTAGTAGCACAACTCATAAACAGATGTTTGTGTTAGCTTCCGGCCGCAATATTTGTGTCACTCAAAGGGACACCAACCACGCGTCTCCATACAAAGTTTTACAAATTTGGGTAAAACTTTTTCCGAATATCTCGCACATGAAATAACGCACAGACCTGATTCTGGGCGAGGATTTTTGTATATTTATCTTTTTTCATTTCCTAGATTCTGGACTTCCTCTATTGAATAGTTTGCATTTTTATTTTTGATGGTCAGTGTCCGGGATCGATCCCTGACGCTGACCAAAAGGATAGAAGGTCTAGGAACGACAATGAACAGTTCTAAGAAAAACAGGATATTACGTCAAAATGTCAAACAATGCAAGAGATTCTGTTTAATTAAGGTGTCAGGAGGCATTATGTAGGTTGGATAATATCTCCAACAACAAGCTTTATAGAGTATTTCAAACTCACTTCCGAACATTTCCATGGAAATAAAGACCTTGCTGGACAATCTTCATGATGAAGTATCCTGTTCTGTGTGTATGTGTACATTAACTGATCCAAAGCAGTTGCCTTGTTTGCACAGTTTCTGTCTTATCTGCCTGAACGGAATTCAACGAACGAGCGGCCTCCATGGCAAAATTACATGCCCTGAGTGTAAAAGACAGTTTGAGATCCCTGGAAGTGGAAATCCCAGCGAACTTCCCACCAATGTTCGTATCAACAGTTTGCTAGATGTCTTGTCAATTAAAGAGTGCAGTACAGTTAACGTGAAATGCGGAAATTGCGACAAGCGGAGTGCCCAGACCTTATATTGCTTCCAGTGTTGTTCTTTCTGGTGCAAGCAATGTATTTTAGGACATAACATAATACGCACTAATAAAGAACACAAAACGCTGCTACTGAAGGATTTTCAGGATCAAGACTTCGAGGCTGTGTTACAGCGACCAGCAATTTGTCAGAAGAAACATCATGAAAAAGAAGAACTGAAGTTCTTTTGTAGGGGCTGTAAAGTCGCCATTTGCAACACTTGCGCTGTAACGCTTCATGAAGGTCATGGTAAGATGCCCTTGCAAGAAGCTGCAGATGCGTGCAAGATACAGATCAACTCCATGATTTCTTCCTTGAAAGATAAAATGGTGGAAAAGAGAAAGGAAGTCGAACAACTCAATCAAAAGAGCATGGAAGTTCAAGCGCAAGTAGCCGACGTAAAACGCCAAGTGCAGACGAATGTAGACCAAATGATTGAAATCATTGAAGCAAGGAAACAGGATGTTTTCAACGCGGTCGAATATCAAGCGAAAAAATCACTTGAATCACTTTCACAGAAAAAAGGCGAAGTTGAAAATCAAGAGAAAATAATTGAATCAGCAATTGGACGAACTGAATTTCTGATGAAGCGAAACTTTAGTACAGAAATTCTTGGATTCAATGAAACATTTGATAAAATCCTACAGGAACAGCACACCCAAGGAAACTGTGACACTGAATGTACTCCACGGTTTAGTTTCACTAAAAGTGAAAAACTGATTAACGTGTTGAACAGTGAAGGTATAGGTAATGTAAAAACTGTTTTTAGCGAATTTACAGCGCAAAAATTAGGGGTTAAACGCAGGGCAAGCAGTGAAGCAATTGCTGGGAATAAAAGGCCAAATGTTCGTGACAGTCCGCTTGAGGCTCAGGTACAGACCAAGCGTTACATACCTGTGCTATCATTTGGACGAGAAGGTAAGTCTGTTGGAATGCTTAAAGGGCCCTGGGGGGTGGCAGTGAATGACCATGATGAAATTGCTGTGGCTGAACTCCTCAACCACAGGGTTTCAGTGTTTAGTAGTGACGGTACCCACTTAAGATCCTTTGGTAGCGAGGGTCAGAATAATGGTGAGTTTAATCAACCTTCAGGGATCGCTTTTGACAGTCTTGGTAACATTGTAGTGACAGACTGTAAAAACCACAGGGTGCAAGTCTTTGATAGAAATGGAAAGTTTCTTCATAGGTTTGGTGAGTGCGGAACTCTTGATCACCAGTTTTTGAACCCTGCAGGTTTATCAATAAACGGTAACTGTGATATTATTGTTACTGATGTCCATAACCAATTAATCAAGATATTCTCTTCTAGTGGGGAGTATTTATGTAAATTTGGTGGAGCAGGTTTTTTGGTCGAACCCTATCACTGCATCCAACACGGTCAATATTTTATAGTCTCAGACTATGGTGACGATTCCATTAAAATGTTTGATCTTGAAGGAAAGTTTATTTCTAAATTTGGAAAACGTGGGGAGAGGGATGGACAGTTCAATAAGCCCCGTTATTTGTCAGTTGACAAAGAAGGATTGCTAATGGTCTGTGATTCATACAATCACAGAGTTCAGGTATTTGAACTGAGTGGAAGGTTTGTTACGAAGTTTAGAAGTGAAGGTAGCGAGACGGGAGAGTTAAAGTATCCAGTTTCTACAGCAAGTCTTAGTGATGGGAGGATAGTTGTGAGCGATAAGGATAACCATCGAATCCAGATATTTGACCAAATATGATATGATTTTATCCTTAGAAATGCAGCTACTTAAAATTGTGATCTACTATTAATCGATCTACAATTACTCATGTGTTCGAAAGAAAAACATTTTGGACGTAGTTTAGTTTCTTAAGGAACAAGCTGAATACCACTGAAATACTACTTTTCAGCTATGATATATATTTTTAGTTTTTCTTCAGAAAATAACATCCTATTTAAGAACCTAAATAGCCTAAATTTGTGCTAATTACCATTTGTGTAACAACCTGTTGTTGGGCCAGAAAATGCAGGTTCTTCGGGTAGGTGTTTACTGTAGGAGAATCTCTTGTTGTTGTTGTTTTTCCTTAGCTGACGTAAAAACTTAACTTGAAATTGGGGGTCAGTGGCGCAACGTTTCTCGAAAGTCCCGAGAATGTTTCGGGCCTTAAAAGCTGTTTTATGTCAATAACTTTGAAGATGATACAATGAAAGTATCAGTTAACAAAGTAAAATTGACCGGTCTGTGAGCTCGGACTGAACTGTGCTGCTATAAATTCAACAGGTTTTGATTTCAAATTGTTTTCGGACCCAAAAGTAACCGGGCCGTTCGAGAAACGGTCCTCAAGAGTGTTCAATTGGTAGATATATATATTTTACAGGAGGGTTTTCATTTTAAATGCATTTTAACTTGTTCAATAGCAAAACCAGCCTGTGGTTCACATTCCTGTACCAAACTGCTCAGACAGAAGTAGTCCAATTTCAGGCTTTTTTACTTAGTATACTTTTCTAGTAATATTAATTAAATGGTAGACTTGACACTCTCATAAAGAGCACAAAGTTTCTCCGAAAGGTGCTTTAGTGTGTATCATTTTTTCATCTACTTATTAACAATGGACCAGTGTATTTGTTTTTGTAGTTTCTTGTATAATGTGTGCCAATATGTACGAATATGTAACAGTCGCTTAATTTTCTTTAGAGAATCAGTAGGATACAAGCGGCGAGTTGCAAGTCGTGAGACGAGAGAATCGAGTGAAATCAGTCTTCTAGGCCGATGTTTTCGTTTCTTCCCTAACGCTCGTGTGCTGCTTGGGCCATCTCCTTAACTTTTGAAGAAAAGTAATAAACTGCTGGCAATTTAATACACGACAAAGGAATTTTAAAAAGTGTAGGTTCTTAATGTTTCGAGTTAATGTGAAAATTATAAGCCACCACAGCAATTGACAAATGATATAAGAACCATTAAAAAAACCTTGTATTAGTCGTAGTGTGATGGCTATTATGCTATAAATATGAAAATCTAAGCGTGATGATGTAATACATGTCAATTTGTAATAACCTTCAATTCGCATTTTAAAATTTGCTTGGTTTGTCTCACTGATACATTTTTATCCTAGTGTTTATTATAACTTACCCTTACAAATTTCAGAGATTTTGGAAAAACTAAAACAAAAAATTCGTTGTACTTTCTTAAAAAAGAAAGTACACGGATAGATAGAGCGATAAAATTTTCATTCAAAAATTCCCAGTGTAAAATTACGTGACCAGTTCGGCGTGTATCCAAGCCCTTTTTAACCGAATCACGTCGATTCTTTAAGTTCTCTTCAGTCTGAATTCTCCTTTAACATTTCAAATGAGTTAATGCTACAAGGGGCGTGGCCTGCCAGCAGCTTCTCTGGTAAGGGACTCAACGGTATAACTTCGAGAGTTTTGACAATCGGCAAAGACCAAAATATTAATCCTTAGGGTGTTAATCCCCGGTTAAAAAGCCAAAGGGAAATCCGTTGCAAAATCTTAAAACGAAGAGACTGCTTGCACGGGAATTAAGGGGCCTTGTTCAATGCTAATGCTACTAAGAGTGGAGTGGGTTAGGTGTGAATTAACCTGCGATCAGGCGGTCCTTCTTCCTTTTTTGTTTTAGAGGCGAGAGGAAAAGGACGCCGTTCTTTTTTCCCCTTTCACCGAAAAAAAGCCTGATCGCGGATTAAGTGTGAATGGGTTTAAGAAGAAACGAAGGAAAGAGGACTTCATCGCAGTCTTTACCAGAATACCTCGGCCTGTACTTCGAAATAACAGACCGTCGAGCTTTGTTATTAAAAAAAGCTGGATTATTTTTTGTGGATATGTAGTTAAGTCCGAGGAATAAAATGATGTCTTCCAGATATTCAAGGGTAAAGTCATCTGCCTCCTTGTGGACATATGTGTCTTTAGGATGGATGCTCTGTCTGTTAATTTGAATAAATAAATAGCCATTTGAATATTTTACAATTATTCCTCGAGCCCGAATAGGCTATTGACTCAGAGGCCATGACGGCGAGAGAAATAATTGTTTTAGTAAAATCCAACTAGTTGGTCAAAAATATAAAGAATAAATTCTAGCTAGTTAAAGCTAGACTTTAATCCTTTTTTGCTGCGAAAAAGCCGGCGCTTTTCGCTATTACTGGGCTATAACATATACCTCAGTAGTAGCCCAACCAATCAGAATGCAGCATTGATAATAGACCACTTGTTGGATTTTACTAAAAGAATATGTTCTCCTCTAGAACAAGCATTTGAGTTCTGCTGGAGCTCGTTCGCAAATAAACACAAAACTTTACCAAAATCGACCAGGAGAAACATAAAATCGAACAAATTTGCATTCTAAACCCCAAGTCTACCAGATTAAATATGTAAACATTGATTTATAATTACGTCATCAGTATGGAGTTTATGTCACTGAGACGGAGACGTTCCTCCTGGCAAAACGTCCTGAGCAGCGAGGAACGAAGGGAAAGGGCTGTTTTCGCAGGCTAGCCTGTCAGCCTGTCCTGTCTACCTGTCTGTCTATCTGCCTATCTATCTCTCTGACTAGGACCAAGGATTCACACAGTTGGTCAGGAGCCCGGGCTGTTCGATTGCCAGGTGTGACCTACTCGATACTTTTTTCGGCTTCGTTCCTTTCCGTGGAGTTAAAGTAGCTTTTAATACCCGTCTGAAAAAGAAGCACCTGATGGAGGAGGGTGGTAAAATCAGCGCACGGCTCGCGCAGCCTCAGGTTAGTCAGTCTTTTGCGTATGTGCTATTAAGTGTTACCAGCCTTTCACAAACTGATTGGGTCTTTATCCATCCGTTCTTCCGTCAATAGGGAGGTTAAGCAACAACAAGGTGACAGGTACGAAAACGTCACTTAAAAAGTGAAGTCGGGCTGCTTCAAACCTTATGGCGCTTATTCTATCTGTTTCAGTTCGTCAAATGTTGGCAGTTTTTTCTGGAGTTGAATTCTATTTCAGGAAAAGAAACCAAACTCGTTGTCTTGTGTTCACATTCTCAACAAAACGTCAAATTAGGCATTTTCACGTCGTAATCGTGCAGTGACGGCAAAGAAATATACGTAATGTGCGTGCAGAGTTGTTGTTTTGCCGATCGAAACCTTTAACTCTTTTTTCTCCGTTCTCGTTGACGTCGCCGTCGTCGTTGCTTTAGCTCCCTAATCCTGTTTTTTGTGTGCCCCTCTTTATATCAATTTACCCCACCCTCCTCCCCCCTCCCCTTTTCGCAAACTCCTCTCGATACACTTTGTTACTGACTCTAGAGGTGAGAGCTAAAACAACTGACTGCAAATGAATATTACAAAATTCAGCTGAACTAGCTCTGGTATAGGTTAAGGGTTCCAGGGTTCCAGCGGCACATCCACACCCTGGAATTCCTAAAGTACACCCCCCCCCCCCCCCCCTCCGCCGGACGGAAAGCTCCTATATGGGTTAAAAACGTTGCCTAGTTTAAGAGAGTTTACTATCTAAACATTCCTTGTCTCAGAATAAATACTACTTTAATATTTATGAGTTCCTCAAACGATGAATTCACGCATAAGTAGGAAAATTAAAAAAACAGATGTTTGTGTTGGTTTCCGGCGGCCATATTGGTGCCCCTCAAAGGGACATTTTATTTCATTTTCAATAGCAATCAATTGTTTTTAATTAAAATGAGCTTTTTTTGACTGAAATGAACATCAACATAGCATCTCCATACAATGGTTTATTAATTTGGGTAAAACGTTTTTCCGAATATCTCGCATATGAAATATAGCACAGATCTGATTCTTGGCGAGGTTTTTTGAATGTTTATCTTCTTTCATTTCCTAGATTCTGGACTTCCTGTATTGAATGGTTTGCATTTTTATTTTCGATGGCGTGACAGTGAAAAAAGAATGAAAATGATTTTCCTGCTCCCTCTTCCTGCGCGCCCTTGTCATCCCCCCAGCCAAAAAGCTACTGACATGCGTGAATGTACTGGTGCAGTGGAATGGTAGTTCCTAACAAAGTGATAATTTTTTAAATACATGTGGAGACATTGAACGGAGGAGAGGCTTCACATCTAGAAAGGATAACCTCGCCTCGTTACCTGTTTTATACTTCAGAATGAATGTCGCGTGCGGGTTTTTGACTGCTTTAAAGTGATGTAGTCTTAGTATTTAGCTGCTGATGTAGTCTTAGTATTTAGCTGCAGACAATAGTTCATGCTTTGTAGAGCAGAACAACAGTTCTAAGAAAACCAGGATATTACGTCAAAACGTCAAACAATTCAATGGACTCTGTTTAATTGGTAAGGCATTACGTGGGATGGGTTCTTTGAAAATCCAATTCAAAACACCGCATGGCCAACAACAAGCTTTATAGAGTATTTCAAACTCAATCCCGGACTTTTCCATGGATATAAAGACCTTGCTGGACAATCTTCATGATGAAGTATCGTGTTCTGTGTGTATGTGTACATTCAATGATCCAAAACAGTTGCCTTGTTTGCACAGTTTCTGTCTTAACTGCCTGAACGGAATTCAACGAACGAGCGGCCTCCATGGCAAAATAACATGCCCCGAGTGCAGGAGACAGTTTCAAATACCTGGAAACGGAAATCCCAGCGAACTTCCCACCAATGTTCGTATCAACAGTTTGCTAGATGTCTTGGTAATTAAAGAGTGCAGTACAACTAACGTGAAATGCGGAAATTGCGACAAGCGCAGCGCCCAGACCTTATATTGTTTCCAGTGTTGTTCTTTCTGGTGCGAGGAATGTATTTTAGGACATAACATAATACGCACCAATAAAGAACACAAAACTCTTGCACTGAAGCATTTTCAGGATCAAGACTTCGAGGCTGTGTTAAAGCGACCAGCATTTTGCCAGAAGAAACACCATGAAAATGAAGAACTGAAATTCTTTTGCAATGGCTGTAAAGTCGCCATTTGTAACACTTGCGCTGTAACGCTTCATGAAGGTCATGGTAAGATGCCCTTGCAAGAAGCTACAGATGGGCGCAAGATACAAATCAACTCCATGATTTCTTCCTTGAAAGATAAAATGGTGGAAAAAAGAAAGGAAGTCGAACAATTCAACCAAAAGAGCATGGAAGTTCAAGCGCAAGTAGCCGACGTAAAAAGCCAAGTTCAGACGAATGTAGACCAAATGATTGCAATCATTGAAGCGAGGAAACAGAATGTTTTTGATGCGGTCGATTATGAAGCGAAAATATCACTTCACTCACTTTCACAGAAAAAAGACGAAGTTGAAAATCAAGTGAAAATAATTGAATCAGCAATTGAACAAGCTGAATCTTTGATGAAACGAAACTTTAGTACAGAAATTCTTGGATTCAGTGAAACATTTGATGCAATCCTACAGGAACAGGGCACCCAAGGAAACCGTGACACTGAATTTATTCCTGGGTTTAGTTTCACTAAAAGTGAAAAACTGATTAACGTTTTGAACAGTGAAGGTATAGGTAATGTAAAAACTGTTTTTAGCGAATTTAAAGCTCAACAATCAGGGGTTAAACGCAGAGCAAGCAGTGAGGCAATTGCTGGGAATAAAAGGCCAAATGTTCGTGACAGTCCGCTTGAGGCTCAGGTACAGACTAAGCGTTACATTCCTGTGCTATCATTTGGACGAGAAGGTAAGTCTGTTGGAATGCTTAAAGATCCCTGGGGGGTGGCAGTGAATGACCATGATGAAATTGCTGTGACTGAGCTCAATAACGAAAGAGTTTCAGTGTTTAGTAGCGACGGTACTCACTTAAGATCGTTTGGTAAAAGAGGTGAGAATAATGGTGAGTTAAATGCACCTTCAGGGATCGCTTTTGATAGTCTTGGCAATATTGTAGTGACAGACTGTAATAACCACAGGGTGCAAGTTTTTGATACAAATGGTAAGTTTCTTCGTAAGTTTGGTGAATATGGACTTCTTGATCACCAGCTTAACTACCCTGAAGGTTTATCAATAAGCGGCAACGGTGATATTATTGTTGCTGATAAAGGTAACAAATTGATCAAGATCTTCTCTTCTAGTGGGGAGTATATACGAAAATTTGGTGGAACAGGTTCTTTGGTCAAGCCCTATCACTGTATCCAACACGGTCATTATTTTATAGTCTCAGACTATGGTGATCAATCTATCAAAATGTTTGATATCGAAGGAAATATTATTTCTAAATTTGGAAAACAGGGGAAAAAGGATAGAAAGTTCATTAAGCCCAGTTATTTGTTAGTTAACAAACAAGGATTGCTTATGGTCTGTGATTCAGGAAATCACAGAGTTCAGGTATTTGAACTAAGAGGAAAGTTTGTTACAAAATTTGGAAGTAAAGGTAGCGAGAGAGGAGAGTTTAATTTTCCTCCTTCTACAGCAAGTCTTAGTGATAGGAGGATAGTTGTGAGTGATACGAATAACCATCGAATCCAGATATTTGACCAAATATGATATGATCTTATTCTTAAAAATGCAATTACTTAAAAGTGTGATCTACTATTGATCTACAATTACTCGTGTTTGCGGAAAAAAAAACATTTTTGACGTAGTTTAATTTCTTGATCTTTCATACATAATACAGCAAAATCCCGCGACTGAAGATGCGATTTTTAAGAACCTGTTAGGCTAAAATCTGACAGTTAGGGCCACCTTAATACAAGAACCTGTTAAGCCTCAAGTTTGAAGCAGGTTCTTTCGCTAAAATCTATAAACATAACTGAATTCTGAACACTTGGGCAAATAAGATAAGTCATCATTAAGGATCCTCGTTGAAGACATTAGGTGCTCCAAATGCAATTGTAATGGTATTACAGTCTTACCAAAGGAACAAGCCGAATACCACTAAATACTCTTTTTAGCTATATAATGTCTTTTTAGTTTTTCTTCAGAAAATAACATCCTATTTAAGAACCTAAATAGCCTAAATTTGTGCTATTTACCATTTATGTAAGAACCTGTTTAGGCTAACTTGGGCTAGAAAATGCAAGTTCTTCGGGCAGGTGTTTACTGTAAGAAAATCTCTTGTTGTTGCTGTTTTCCCTCAACTGACCTTACTCATATTATAATGTAAAAACTTAACTTGAAATTGAGGGTCAGTGGCGCACCGTTTCTCGAAAGTCCGGAGAATGTTTTGGGCCTTAAAAGCTGTTTTATGCTTGCAGTGTTTGCATTTAAGATCAAAGTGTCAATAACTTTGAAGATGATCGGCAATGAAAGTATCAGTTAACAAAGGAAAATTGTGAGCTCGGACTGAACTGTGCTGCTACAAATTCAACAGGTTTTGATTTCAAATTTTTTTCGGACACAAAAGTTACCCGGGCCTTTCGAGAAACGGGCAGCAAGAGTGTTCAGTTGGTTAGCCTGAGTATCAGGCCTTCGCTTCCATCTTTCCCCTTTTTCCCCAGAAACGTCTGATACTCAGGCTATCAATTGGTAAATATATTTTACAGGAGGGTTTTCATTTTAAATGCATTTTAATTTGTTCAATAGCAAAACCAGCCTGTGGTTCACATTTTTGTACTTAACTACTTACACAGAAGTAGACCAGTTTCAGGCTTTTTTAGTTATTTTTCTAGTAATATTAAATGGTACTTGATACTCTCAATAGCGCACAACGTTTCTCCGATGCGTTTTAGTGTATATCACTTTTTCATCTACTTATTAAACAATGGACCAGTGTATTTGTTTTTGTGGTTTCTTGTGTAATGTGTGCCAATATGTAGAACAATAGACCGCGAAAAATCGCTTAATTTTCTTCAGAGAATCAGCAGGATACAAGAGGCGAATTGCAAGTCGTGAGACGAGAGAATCGAATGAGATTAGTCTTCTCGGCCGATGTTTTCGCTTCTTACCTGACGCTCGTGTGCCATATGTGCCATCTCCTTAACGTTTGAAGAAAAGTAATAAACTGCTGGCAATTTAATACATGACGACAGTAGATTTTTAAAAAGTGTAGATTCTTAATGTTTCGAGTTAATGTGAAAATTATAAGCCACCCCAGCAATTGTCAAATGATATAAGAACCATTAAAAAAACCTTGTATTAGTCGTAGTGTGATGGCTATTATGCTATAAATGTGAAAATCTAAGCGTGATGATGTAATACATGTAAATTTGTAATAAACTTTAATTAGCATTTTAAAATTTGCTTGGTTTGTCTCACTGATAAATTTTTATCCTTACTTGCCCTTACAGATTTTGCAAAAACAAAAACAAAAAATTCGGTGTAAAGAACAGTACAGCTAGATAGGACGATAAAATTTTCATTCAAAAATTCCCTGTCAAAATTACGTGACCAGTTTGGCGTGTATCTAAGCCCTTTTTAACCGAATCACGTTGATTCTTCAAGTTCTTCGAGAAATGTTACAAGTTGTAACATTCAGTCAAATACGTTAATCCTACAAGGGGCATGACCTGCCAGCAGCTTCTCTGGTAAGGGAGCCAACGGCATAACTTCCAGATTTTTGCACTATCGGCAAACATGTAATCATAGAAAAACGTTTCCGTTAGATTTAACCCTTCAAGGAAGAGGAAGAGTTCGATAACACTTCTCTTCTTTAACTTTAGTTTTCCCCTCAGTCAATTCCGGTGTGTGACGTTATAAAGTTGTTCAGTGTGGGTCAAATGGAAAAAAAGCTATTGATTTTCCGCGGCATTGCCATTTCTTTAATCGTCAAATACAAGCCTTGATTATTTCAAAACGTAGTTTGTTCACGATCTTTTGCCATGGATATAAAGACCTTACTGGACAATCTTCATGATGAGGTATCCTGTTCTGTGTGTATGTGCACATTTACTGATCCAAAGCAGTTGCCTTGTTTTCACAGTTATTGCCTACAATGCCTGAGCGATATTCAGCGACCGAGCGGCGTTCAAGGTAAAATTACATGTCCGAGTGTAGGAGATAGTTTCAAATCCCAGGAAACGGAAATCCCAGCGAACTTCCCACCAATTTTCGTATCAACAGTTTGCTAGATGTGTTGACAATTAAAGAGTGTAGTACATCTAACGTGAAATGTGGAAACTGCGACAAGCGGAGCGCCCAGACCTTATATTGCTTCCAGTGCTGTTCTTTCTGGTGCGAAGAATGTATTTTGGGACATAACATAATACGCACCAATAAAGAACACAAAACGCTGGCACTGAAAGATTTTCAAGAACAAGACATCGAGGCCGTGTTACAGCGACCAGCATTTTGCCAGAAGAAACACCATGAGAAAGAAGAGCTCAAGATATTTTGCAAAAATTGTCAAGTCGCCATTTGCAACACTTGTGCTGTAACACTTCATGAACGTCATAGCAAAATGCTCTTACAAGAAGCCACCGATGCCCACAAGTTGCATATCAACTCCTTGATTGAATCCTTAAAAGAAAAAGCACAGCAAAAACGAAAGGATGTCGAACAATGCAGCCAAGATAGCATGGAAGTGCAAATGCAAATGGCCGAAGTAAAAAGTCAAGTGGCCATGAGTGCGGACCAAACGGTTGAAATTATCGAAGAGAGGAAACAGCATGTTTTTGATGCAGTAGATGAACATGCGCAAAAATCACTGGAATCTCTCTTACAGAAAAAAGACGAAGTAGAAAACCAACTAGGAATAATTGATTCAGCCATTGCACGAACTGAAGCTCTGTTGAAACAAAGTTTCAGTACAGATGTCCTTGGTTTCAATGAAACATTTGATACAATCCTACAGGACTGGGCACCCAAGGAAATCGTGCCTCGACTGAATGTATCAAGATTCCTCGGTTTAGTTTTAATAAACCTGAAAAACTGATTAACGTTTTGAACAGTGAAGGTATAGGTAATGTAAAAACTGTTGTTAGCACAACTAAAGCGCAACAATCACGAACTAAAGGTAAGGAAAGTAATAAAGTAATTGCTGGGAATAATTTAGCAAATGATTGTGACAGTCCTTTCGAGGTTAAGTTACAAACCAGGCGCTTCAGACCTGTGCTATCGTTTGGACAAAAAGGTAAGTCTGTTGGAATGCTTAACCGGCCGTGGGGGGTGGCAGTGAATGATAGTGATGAAATTGCCGTGACTGACTGCTTTAACCACCGTATTTCTGTATTTAGAAGTAACGGTACCCACTTAAGATCATTTGGCAAGAAAGGTAAGAGCAATGGTGAGTTCCAATACCCCACAGGAATCGCTTTTGATAGTCTTGGCAATAATGTTGTTGCAGAAAATAGTAACCATCGGGTGCAAGTCCTTGATAGGAATGGTAACTTTCTTAGAAAATTTGGGGAACGAGGAAATCTTGATCATCAACTTAATTATCCTCAAGGTTTATCAGTAAACAGCAATGGTGATATTATTGTTGCTAATAGTGTGAACCAACTAATCAAAATATTTTCATCTAATGGGCATTATTTAGGCAAATTTGGAGGGGTAGGTTCTTTGATCAATCCCAATCACTGTATCCAACACGGTCAATATTTTATAGTCCCAGATTATGGTGATCATTCCATCAAAATGTTTGATCTTGGAGGAAAGCTAGTTTCAAAATTTGGAAGGGAGGGAAGCAAAGATGGAGAGTTCAATGGGGCCCATTACTTGTCAATTAACAAAGAAGGATTCCTTGCTGTTTGTGATACATTCAATCACAGAATTCAGGTATTTGAACTGAGTGGAAAGTTTGTTACAAAGTTTGGACGTGAAGGTAGCGAGAGGGGAGAGTTTAAGCATCCAAATTCTACAGCAAATCTTAGTGATGGAGAGATAGTTGTGTGTGACAAAGAAAACAACCGCATCCAGGTATTTGACTTGATACAGTCAACGCCCTTGTAAGCAACCACTCTTGGTGCACGACAAAGTGGGGTCGCTTACGTGACGTGGGTTTTCACGGGGAAAATCAAGAAAATAAGCTCAAACTGAACTGATTATCGTAATTACATGAAGTTATTACATTACTAGCGAAAACTAGTCAAATAGACAACTGACAATAAAGATTCACATCGAATAACCCATGGAACTGTTGAAAAACATTTTGCATCAATGTAACAATCCCCCTTTTTACCCACAGAAAACAAAAGAACATATGGAATTTCTGGCCTATAAAGTGGTCGCGGTAGCTTAAGAAATTTAAGTAGTGGTCGCTTACGAGAGTCTTTGAAACAGTGTTTGACTGAAAACAAAATGGTTATTTACATACAAAGTGGTCGCTTATGATCATGGGAAGTGGTCGATATAAGAGAGTTGACTGTATGGCATGCTCTAATCTTCAGTAGAAACAACTTACAAGTGTTTCACGTGTTTGAAAAAAATGTTGATGACCTCAGGGTCGTTTAGTTCCTTGATGTTTCCTGTATAGTATGTTGCATCCTTCGTACTTTCTGTGTTTCGTAATATGTGACCTTTTTCGTAACTTTTAACTACCTAACTCAGCTCAGTAATAAATATTATAGTCAAGTGTTCAAATGATGAATATATTTTAGACAACGTTTTCCATTTTTGCACCAGTCAACTTTTTCGAAAGCAAAACTAGACTAGTTCATATTTTTTGTACCAAATTGCTTACAGTCCACGTTTAAGGATGTTTACTTAAAGTTGTTTGTTGGTTCCCAGTAGACATTATATTTCTCAGCAAAACTGTTCTTCCAAGTCCATTATTTGTTTATCTATGTAAACGAAATGTTATTTTCTGCACTTGTTTGTATCATTTTTGCCAATATATACAACAACAGACTGTAAGCAGTAGGTTTATTTTCTTCACAGATCTGTAGGGCACTAGCTTCGAGCAGCAAGTCGATCGCTAGACGAGAGAAGCGAGGGCGCCAGTCGTCTTGGATGACGCCCTCGCTTTGCAAGTAACGCGCCTTCGCCGCTCGACACTCGCATATTAATGTGTCACTTTCCAAGCTTTGAACCAAAGTAAAGACTTTTTACCGTTTAGTCTGTAACAAAGATTGTTTTAGATTATGCAGGAGTTAATATGCTAATAATATTATAAGGGCTAAGTCTTTTGATTTTTCATTAGAGCGGTTTTCACTTGACTGTCGAAAGTAATTGAGGAATTGGTTTGGTTTTGGTTGTACTACGCCCTTTGGTTGGCTAGTGTATTTACTTTGGTTTTGGTTTTACGACAGTCAAGTGAAAACCGCTCTATCATTAAGTGCAATGGCCATTATGCTTCGGTAATACATATGATACTGTTATGATTATTAACTTAAATTTGTAATAAACTTCAATTTAGACTAAAGAAATTCTTTGGTTTTTCTGCCTGGGAAGGTGAGTGACATGGCCTGCAAGATAGTTACTCAGGGGGGCAAGGGTGACGTAGTGTTGAGAGCACCCGCCTCCCACCAATGTGGCAGGGGCGCAAATTACCGCGTCGACGCCATATGGGGGTTGGTTTGTTGGTCCTTTCCTTTGTTCTGAGAAGTTTTTCTCCGGGTACTCCGGCATCCCCCTCTCCTTAGAAACCTACACTTCCAAATTCCAAATAGGCATGGCACGCATGGACGCGTTCAAACGGTTTTTTAAAGAACTTCTTATGGAGAGTTTTGCACGACCGGCACTGAGACCGAAGCGAGTTCGGCGCGAGAACTTAACCCGACAACAGAATGCTCGCAGGCTTTAAGGGGTGTTGTTGTTTGATACATGCTGCTAGGCCACTTACTATCGCAGTCGTTTTTGTCTTGTCACACAACGCTCCTTCCCAAGAGGAGCGTTTGATTATCCGAGAAAAACTAGCGCAACTGTAGCTAGACTGTTCATAGTACCCTATTTTTCCACAAGACTGTCAGGATCGAAGACTTACACGCGGCCATCTTTGATGAGTGGCAAATCTACCTAAGGGGCGCGGGACAGTTTGGGAGGAAGCTGGAGCCCAAAAGTACTTCATAAGCCCATACTTATGAGCTCCTGGAGGAAGCTATTTTTTCTCGCCTCCCTCCCCCCACCGCCGATAAATATGAAACCAGGACGGCCGCTCGTACCGATAAGCGCTCGATCCTGAAAATCTTATGGAAAAATAGGGGACTATGACAGGTCTAAGCTGTGGCAGTGTCTTGGTACGGGCATCGCTGTGGAAGTAGCTGTCCATCGACTAGTTGTGGCTTGTGCTTATGGTTTCTACATGCTACCCGGCGGTTCTGCTGAGTTCATAAGGCCAAACTGTATGAAACTACGCCTTACGCGTTCCGTACCGTTTCACCACAATTCAACCAGATGCAAAGACTTCAATCCACCAAAGCCTAGGCCAGCGGTATCAGCCAGCGTACGAGTACGAATGTTCAACATCGAGAAGATATCAGCGAGTAAACGGCTCCTGGTAGATATACATCACCTTAACTGCACCAAAGTAAAATGATCATTAATGACTAGAGGTAATCATTGATTACGGATCCGCGTTCGTCACTAGCGGAAACGAAATCGAATCGAAAGGAGTCCAGTTTCCCGGCCGAGATGCCCCCGATAAAATTAGTAGGAGCGCCTAATCGGCAGTCGCCCCCGATACCTTGAAAATTTGTGGCTTTGCACCACAGGAACACCAAAGTTACGATGCGTTCTGACGAACGCGACCAGTATTTTCTTAAAATATCAATAGTTAATGATTTTATGGGTGCATCAACACTTTTCAGAGATGCTCAGGCATAATATGGGGTACCTAATTGCAGGATATTTTTGGATATTTCAAAATACATCAAAAATGCAAAGTAACTCTTGACGGTCACAAGGAAAAACCGATATTGGTCTTTTGCACAACCATGTCTTAAATCGTCAACAGCAAGCCTACATCACAGTGGTTTCAAAGCTTAGTTGCTGCCGACCTCTTCCATGGATATAAAGACCTTACTAGACAATCTTCATGATGAAGTATCCTGTTCTGTTTGCATGTGTCCATTTACTGATCCAAAACAGTTACCCTGTTTGCACAGTTTCTGTCTTCACTGCCTGAACGATATTCAGCGATCGAGCTGCGTACATGGTAAAATTACGTGCCCCGAGTGCAGGAGACAATTTCAGATCCCTGGAAACGGAAATCCCAGCGAACTTCCCACCAATTTTCGTATCAACAGTTTGCTAGACGTCTTGAAAATTAAAGAGTGCAGTACAGCTAACGTGATATGTGGAAACTGCGACAAGCGGAGCGCACAGACCTTATATTGTTTCCAGTGTTGTTCTTTTTGGTGCGAGGAGTGTATTTTAGGACATAACATAATACGCACTAATAAAGACCACAAGACGCTGGCGCTGAAAGATTTTCAAGATCGCGACATGGAGGCCGTGTTACAACGACCAGCATTTTGCCAGAAGAAACACCATGAAAAAAAAGAGCTCACATTTTTTTGTAAGGACTGCAAAGTCGCCATTTGTAACAATTGTGCTGTAACACTTCATGATGGCCATGGAAAGATGCTCTTGCAAGAAGCTACAGATGCGCGCAAGACGCAGATCAGCTCCGTAATTAAATCTCTAAAAGACAAGGCACTGGAAAAACGAAAGGAAATCGATGAATTAAAGAAAAAGGGCATGGACATTCAAGACCAAGTAGCTGAAGTCAAAAGCCACGTGCAGGGGAATGAAGACCAAATGATTGCAATAATCGAAGGGAAGAAACAAAATGTTTTTGATGCAGTCGATAACGAAGCGAAAAAATTACTGGAAACATTCTCACATAAAGAAAGCGAAGTTGAAAATCAAGTGGAAGCAATTGAATCAGGAATTGAAAAAATTGAATCGCTGTTGAAACGAAACTTCAGCACTGAAATCCTAGGATTCAATAAAACATTTCATACAATCCTGCAGCAACAGAGCACCGAGGAAAACCGTGACACTGAATGTGTTCCCCGCTTTACTTTCACTAAAAGTGAAAAACTGTTTAACGTGTTAAACGATGAAGGGATAGGTAATGTAACAACTTTTTCTAGCCAACCTAAAACGGCGCAAACATCATGAATTATGGAATAAAGGAAGATGTAAAGAATTAACCATGAGAGGACACAGAAAAAATTTGAGCTCCAAACGGGATTCGAACCCACGACCCTCTGTGTTCTCTTATGGTTGATTCTTTAAATCTTATTTTATTCCCTTTATTATATAATATCAGTAAAGTCATGAATGAAACGAAAAGAAAGCAGTACTTCTTTAGATACGTGAATGCTAGTGTCATTTCCTTCAAGCTACACTTTACTGCTATACTGTTTCACTTATCAGGTTTGCGTCTTTTTCCTTTGAATTTAGTTTGTTTGTTTGTTTGTTTTTTTTTTCCTTTACAAATTTAGTTTGTTTTTTGCCATATAGATATATATATTATTTTTCATAGTTAAAATAACAAGTATTTGTAATTAATTTTTTTCTTGTCAATAAAAAAAAAACAAAAACAAAAACAAAACAAAAAAAAAAAAAAAAAAACAAACAAACAAAAAAGAAAGCAGTAAAGTAATTGCTGGAAGAAAAGGGCGGAAAAAATGTTTAGCAAGCGACTCCTGACACTGACTCAAGCACTGTGCACTCTACACATTCGAGGCTGCAGAAGTGTCTTGGTGTTGTAAAAGGAAAAAACAAAAATAACAAAACAAAAATGAGGGAGGGAGGGAGGATGCGTGTATTCGGGAGTGTTGTGTGTCTTGGTAAGGTCGTCAAAGGGTAAAATGTGGGCTTTCCTGTGAAGAAATGGTTTCTTCCTCTTTATTGCATAATTATGCTTAAACAGTGTAAAGCTGCGCCTAACGCGTTTTTTGTGTGTTACCCCAATGCCACCATCAAATGCGAATTCGATCTACCTAAGCCTAGGCCAGCTGTATCACAGGGAAGTCAGTCTTTCATTTAGACAATACCAAAGTGAATACACTTCAAGGCTGAAACTGTTGAAGCATCAAAAGCATTTACTTATAACTCAGAAATATGTCAAAACAGAATAACTTAGTTAGGGTACATATGTAACTGATAGACATAGAAAACACATTTTTAGAAACATTGCAGTATGATCCCCTTTCTTCACTTTCTTGGAGCACCCATCTTCTTTTAATCTACTTATCGCCAGTCCGGTCTCTACCAAAAGTAATTCTAATTATTTCTGTATAGTTAATGAGTATGCAGATTAAAAATTTTTAGAATTGCATATGTCAGTTTAGTTGGCATTCACTGTGCCACACAAGGAAAAACCGATATTGGTGTTTCAGAACGGTTATTTCGCTACAGTATTTCAAAGCGTAGGCTGTTCCCGATCTTTTCCATGGATATCAAGACTTTGCTGGACAATCTTAATGATGAAGTGTCCTGTTCTGTGTGTATGTGTACATTCACCGATCCAAAGCAGTTGCCTTGTTTACACAGTTTCTGTCTTCAATGCCTGAACGATATTCAGCGATCGAGCGGCGTCCATGGCCAAATTACATGCCCCGAGTGCAGGAGACAGTTTCAGATCCCTGGAAGTGGAACTCCCAGCGAATTTCCCACCAATTTTCGTATCAACAGTTTGCTAGATGTTCTGACAATTAAAGAATGCAGTACAGTTAACGTGAAATGTGGAAACTGCGACAAAAGGAGTGCCCAGACCTTATATTGCTTTCAGTGTTGTTCTTTCTGGTGCGAGGAATGTATTTTAGGACATAACATAATACGCACCAATAAAGAACACAAAACACTGGCACTGAAAGATTTTCAAGATCAAGACATCGAGGCCGTGTTACAGCGACCAGCATTTTGCCAAAAGAAACTTCACGAAAAAGAAGAGCTTACGTTCTTTTGCAAGGACTGTAAAGTGGCCATTTGCAACACTTGTGCTGTAACACTTCATGATGGTCACGGGAAGATGCTGTTGCAAGAAGCTATAGATGCGCGCAAGACGCAGATCAGCTCCATGATTAAATCTTTAAAAGACAAGGCACTGGAAAAACGAAAGGAAGTGGAGCAATTGAAGAATAAGAGCACGGAAGTTCAAGACCAGGTTGCTGACGTGAAAAGCCAAGTACAGAGGAATGTAGACCAAATAACTGCAATTATAAGAGTAAAGAAACAGAATCTTTTCGATGCAGTTGATTATCATGCGAAAAAATCACTCGAATCTCTCCAACAGAAAAAAAACGAATTGGAAAATCAAGCGAGAATAATTGAATCTGCGATTGAAAAAACTGAATCTTTGTTGAAACGCAGCTCCAGTACTGAAATCCTTGGATTCAGTGAAACATTTGATACAATCCTACAAGAAGAGCGCACCATTGAAAATCGTAACTCAGCTGAATCTATCCCGGCTCGGTTTAGTTTCAATAAAAGTGAAAATCTAATTGAGGTTTTGAACAGTGAAGGGATAGGTGATGTAAAAGTTGTTTCTAGCGAAATCAAAGCGAAACGATCAGAGGCTGGATGTGAACAAAGCAGTGACGTATTTGATGAAAATAGGAAACCTCAAGTTCGCCGGGCTAGTCAGGGTTCTAAAAGAGCAGACTTTCGGCGTGGTAGTCAATGTTCTGTTGACAGTCTGGTAGCACAACCCATGTATTTCGTAAAGCAATCATTTGGACAAAAGGGTAAGTCTTTTGGAATGCTTTACAATCCATACGGTGTGGCAGTGAATGGTCATGATGAAATTGCTGTGACTGAAAACTCTAACCACAGGGTTTCAGTGTTTAGTAGTGACGGTACCCACTTAAGATCGTTTGGAAAAAAAGGCAAGAGCTACGGTGAGTTCCAGTACCCTACAGGAATCGCTTTTGATAGTCTTGGTAACATTGTAGTTGCAGACAATGAAAACCACAGGGTACAAATCTTTGATGGCAATGGTAATTTTCTGAGAGCGTTTGGTAAACCAAAAAGTCATGCGGACTACCAGCTTAAATGCCCTGAAGGTCTGTCAATAAACGACAACGATGATATTATCGTTGCTGATACCGGCAACCAATTGATCAAGATATTTTCTTCTAGCGGGGAGTATTTACGAAAATTTGGCGGACCAGGTTTTTTTGCCTCTCCTTGTCACTGTATCCAACATGGGCAATATCTGATAGTTTCAGACTGCAGTAACCAAACTATTAAACTGTTTAAACATGAGGGAAAGTTTATTGCTAAATTTGGAAGGGAGGGGCGAAAGTCTGGTGAGTTGAATAAGCCCCGTTACTTGTCAGTTAACAAAGAAGGATTGCTAATGGTTTGTGATTCAGGAAATCACAGGGTTCAGGTATTTGAATTGTGTGGAAAGTTTGTTACAAAGTTTGGAGGTAAAGGCAACGAGAAAGGGGAGTTTAAGCATCCAAATTCTACAGCAAATCTTAGTGATGGAAGGGTGGTAGTGTGTGACGGGGATAACCATCGAATCCAGATATTTGGCTGATCAAATGTGATTTAATTTTATCTTAAGATTCAGTCACTTAAAATTGAGATGTGCTGTTGTACTCAGTGACTCGTACTTTTTGGAGGAAAATATATTTTTATGTAGTTTAGTTTCTTGACCTTTCTTAATTTGCATGGTAGCATCGCTGGTCTGCTGGGTGATCTTAGTCATAACTTGTATAAATACTTAACAAAATAATACAAATTATACTCAGGTTTTTGATTGGCAAATGTATTTTTCACAACCTTTTTAGTGTTAATGCTCTTTAATCTGTTAAATAGTGCAACAAGTGTAAGGGTTCCCTTTAAAAAAAAAGCCAGTTTCAAGGATGTATGGTTAATTACCTTTCTTCTAGGGCGCTCATGCAAGTACGTTATTTTTTTTAGTCCACATAAACAATATAAACAATAACTCAATTATTTTGAATGTGGTTGCGTGTATCATGTATGCCAATATATCAAACAATAGACTGCGAGCAATCGCTTAATTTTCTTTACAGATCAGTGGGTGGCGTATTTATGAATACCACACAAGCAGCGACTAGAAATTATGCGTAACGAGCCATAACCGCGCAAAGCTCGCTTGTTAAAAAGTTTGTTTGCAGTTTAATATAGAACACTGATAGGATTCATCAAAACTGTAGATTATGTTTGCTTAGAATTAGAGTGATTTTACTTGAACCGTGAATTGAAGCAGATAATAACAACTACAGTAGTGCAAAATAGCTAGAAATGAACAAAAGAAGACCGTAATAGAATTAGTGCATAATAGTGCGTAGTATTCTACTACCTATTTCACGGTTTAAGTACATAAAATCACTCTAGTCTGCTGTGGAAACTTTAGGGGCTTATACCTTTTAACAATATTTGCTGATAACGGTTGTGTACTGGCTATTACGGCTTTGTACTAAACATGGTGTAATAACTATTACCATAAATTTGTAATAAACTAGTAATTTCATTTGAAGCTCGCTTGGTTCGTTTTCCCCGAAAACGTTTATTCCTTTTTACCTATTCCTTCCTGGAGGTTTTGCCAAAAAAGGTTAAAGGACCATCTAGACAAAAAAAAACGAAAACTACCCAAAACGTCTTATATTCGTGTTTATAAATCCCCTTGCTTTCGTTATATGCGTTTATTACCAAGCGTACGGCTAAGATGGCTAAATGTTGGCCAAAGTTCGTTTCTCTTGAGAATACAAGGTGTACCACCACCTTCCCCTCCCACAAATTTTTACAGCGGCGATTGTGAGGTCCTGTGTTGTCGCAATAGAGCATTTTTCATTATAGGTCTTTTAAGGCATTGAGAATTTGTTATCGTTGAATTTCACTTAGTTTTTTTTTTATCATTTTTAAAATAAAATCTTAAGTCAGGCACCAGTAAACTTGGTAAGTGGAGCATGAAAGAAGTCACAGTTTTGAATACTAAAGCCTGTACACCTCAAGGCGTAAAAAATGTTGTAAGTCAGAAATATGTCAAAAGCGAACCGACTATGTATAAGTAGACCCATAATAGACTTCTGTACCATCCTCTTTCGAGGAGCCTCTCATTAATTTCGGTCTTCCAATCGGCAGTCTCTATTTACGATTAGAAATGGATGTGTGTCAGTATAAAACGTAAAATAATATCTGAGAGAACTTGTAAAAAAGTTTTAATAGTTTACGATTTTATTAACAGATCAACAATTCTCAGAAGTAAATATATAAACTACAGCACTCAGCTAATTGCTAATGCTGAGCTATGCAGGATATTTTTGGATTCCTTTGCAAGTGATACGTCATATCAAGGGAAAGAAGTCTATTTGATTGGTTATAAAAATCATAGAAACGCTCAGTCCGGGTCACATGGAAAGGCCCGGTATTGTTCTTCAGCACGTAGCCATTTCTTTAATCTTCAAAACAAGACTACGGTATTTCAAAACTCGCTTTGTTACCGATCTTTTCCATGGATATAAAAACCTTGCTGGACTATCTTAATGATGAAGTATCCTGTTCTGTGTGCATGTGCCCATTCACTGATCCAAAGCAGTTGCCTTGTTTGCACAGTTTCTGTCTTCACTGCCTGAACGGAATTCAACGAACGAGCGGCGTCCAAGGCAAAATTACATGCCCCGAGTGCAGGAAACAGTTTCAAATCCCTGGAAGTGGAAATCCCAGCGAGCTTCCAACCAATTTTCGTATCAACAGTTTGCTAGATGTCTTGGCAATTAAAGAGTGCAGTACAGCTAACGTGAAATGCGGAAACTGCGACAAGCGGAGGACCCAGACCTTATATTGCTTCCAGTGTTGTTCTTTCTGGTGCGAAGAATGTATTTTAGGACATAACATAATACGCACCAATAAAGAACACAAAACTCTGGCACTGAAAGATTTTCAAGATCAAGATATCGAGGCCGTGTTACAGCGACCAGCATTTTGCCAAAAGAAACTTCACAAGAAAGAGGAATTAAGGGGATTTTTTGTAAAGACTGTAAAGTTGCCATTTGCAACACTTGTGCTATGACACTTCACGATAATCACGGCAAGATGCTTTTGCAAGCAGCTGCAGATGCCCGAAAGACACAGATAAATGCCCTGATAAATTCTTTAAAGAATAAAGCACTAGAAAAACGAAAGGAGGTCGAAGAATTGCTCCAAAAGAGCAAGGAAGTTCAAGAGCAGGTAGCCGAAATAAGAAACCAAGTGCAGGCGAATGTAGACCAAATGATTGAAATCATCCAAGCAAAGAAACAGGAAGTCTTTGATGCAATCAATAAGCAAGCGAAAGTATCACTGGAATCTCTCACAGAGAAAAAACACGTACTTGAAAATCAAATAACAACAATTAACTCTGCAATTGAACAAACGGAATCTTTGTTGAACCGAAGCTTCAATACTGAAATCCTTGGATTCACTGAAACATTTGATACAATCCTAAAGGAACAGGGCACCCAAGGAAACAGTGAATCTGAAAGTATTCCTCGGTTTAGTTTCACTAAAAGCGAAAAACTGATTAACCTGTTAAGCATGAGCGAGGGGATAGGTAATGTAGAATTTGTTTTTAGCGAAACTAAAGCTCAACAATCAGAAGCTGAAAGTGAAGAAAGCGGTGAAGTATCTGGTGAAAACATCAGAGCAAAATTTGGCCGTGGTGGTTCTTTTGCGGAACCCAAGGTACAAACCAATCAATTAAGACGGGAATCATTTGGACAAAAGGGTAAGTCTTTTGGAATGCTTAACGAACCCTGGGGGATAGCAGTGAATGATCCTGGATGAAACTGCTGTGACTGAATACTGTAACCACAGGGTTTCAGTGTTTAGTAGCGACGGAACCCACTTAAGATCGTTTGGCAAGAAAGGTAAGAGCAATGGTGAGTTCCAACACCCTACAGGAATCGCTTTTGATAGTCTTGGCAACATTGTGGTTGCAGACAATGATAACCACAGGGTGCAAATCTTCGATGGCAATGGCAACTTTCTTAGTAAGTTTGGTAAGGAAAAAAGTCGTGGCCACCCCCCGCTCAAATGTCCTGAAGGTGTGTCGATAAACGGCAATGGTGATATCATTGTTGCTGATACCGGTACCCAATTAATCATGATATTTTCTTCTAGTGGGGAGTATTTACGAAAATTTGGCGGACCAAGTTTTTTCCTCACTCCCTATCACTGTATCCAACTTGGACAATATTTTGTAGTCTCGGATTGCAATAACCATTCCATTAAAATATTAAATCTTGAGGGAAAGTTTATTTCTAAATTTGGGAAGGAGGGGAACCGGGATGGAGAGTTCAATAAGCCCCGTTATTTGTCAGTTAACAAACAAGGATTGTTAGTGGTCTGTGATTCAGGAAATAACAGAGTGCAGGTATTCGAACCAAGTGGAAAGTTTGTTACAAAGTTTGGAAGTAAGGGTACCGGGGTCGGTGAGTTGAAGCATCCAAATTCTGCAGCAAATCTTAGCGATGGAAGGATAGTTGTGTGTGACGGGGATAACCATAGAATCCAGATATTTGATCAAATGTGTGATACAACTTTAGTTTAAGATTCAGTCACTTAAAAATGTGATCTGCTATTGCAGTTCAATGACTCGTCTTTTTGGAAGCCGAAAAACTTTTTGTGATGCTTTTTAGTTGATCTTTTTTGTGAGGACTATACATCGGTAGGTTTTATTACCTGACGTAATATTCTTAACTACTTAATTATCTAAGTGAAACGAATTTAATGCCCCATTCACACCAACTAAACATTTTTCATTAAACCAGGTTCAGTTTAAAACATGAAAAACAGACATGGAAAACTGGAACACAGGGTTTCACACAGGATTCAAATGAAGTTCTGCATGTTTTGTAATTTGCACTAAATCTCAGTGCAATCAATTTAAGTTAGTTAGCAGCTTTTATGAAAGAAAGAAAATTCAAACCATGTTTACCTAAACAACTTTTTTAAAAGCTGTTTAGTTAGCTTAAAAATGTTTAAAAACATGTTTAAGCTTCGGTGTGAATGGGGCTTAGTCGTCAAGCTTTTCAATTATATTAAATAGCAAATGACATTTTTGTCAACGTTTTGGATTCTATATACCTTGTTTTCCAGTTTGTATAGGTAACAGCATGATTAGTGGTGATATTTCGAAATTGTTATACGTAATTTCACGAGCCGTTAGGGAAGTGAAATTTGAGACAATTTTGAAATATCACGAGTGGTATTAATGCAAAATATCACGTACAAATCATACTATTATTTGTTTATACTACTACCTGTAACGGTTTTGTAATTTTCACTTGTAGGTATTTCAAATTTAGCTGAAATACCACTGCTCTAAGCCAATCAAATTGCAGAAATTTCTCATGTAGTGGTATGAAAATAGTAAACAACAATAGACTACTAGCAGTCGCTTAATTTTTTCCAAAGATCAGTAGGGTATGATGTGTACCACGCTGGCAGCAAGCAGCGACGTTACATTTTTTTAAAAATATGTTTTTCAAAGTTATTATATAATGTATTTTAATTGGGTTTACTTGAATTACGTTTGACAATATTTACAAGAGACTACTTCAAGTTGCTCCTTCATGAAATTTTCTTCAAAGATCACCAGAGCAGCGAGCAGGCAGCAAATGTCGTGTGGGCCTCTCGCGTCACTCGCCCTTTCCGACTGGCGCTTTAAAATACTTGTTATGTGTGCCATCCCGCCGACTTTGAGGAAAAATAGGAGACTATTTGCCTATTTCTGTATAACAAAGGACAGCTTAAAGTATAGATCATTTATGTTTCAAGTAGATGAGAAAGTTAAAAGAGCTAAGACTTACTTAAAATAATAGCTTTTGTGTTTTGTAGTAATCGTACAATATTGTAATAAAGTTCAATTTGCGCTCAAAAATTCATTCTTTTTTTTTGTCTCACTCGGAACTTGTATCTTCTTAGCTATTCCCCCTTGGAGATTTTGTCAACAAAATTCTTTGGAAGTTTAGTTTTCTCTAGTCACGTTTGACAAAAAAAAAAACAGAAAAAATACCGAAAACGTACTCAAGACGACGAGAGAACGAGGGGATTGTCTCTTGCCAAAACGTTGTTTAATTGTTTGTTATTGTTGATACCTCGGATGGCTTAAGTCTAGCCTGCACCACAGACGAGTCAAGCTACTGACTTTCTTTCACAGTGTAAAATACATGCAATATTGACCAAGCGGGAGATCGTGATGGCTGGATGTTGGCTAGATCATTATTATTACTGTTTTTGCGTTTTTTGCGCTGAGTCGAGGTCGGGGTCACTAAAACCACACTGAAAACAGGAAGGAGTCCTATATTTGATAATTTAGGCAATTTGACCGAACAAGCTCGGACAAAAAAATACCTGAAAATACATGAACGTCTCAATGGGATAACCGTCAGCCATCAAACGGCCTAAAATTTAACCGTCAACCGCCAAAAATGCAGATTGATGTTAGCCGTCAAAAAGTTTTAAGGTATCAGTAAATTTCACTATTTCAGCTGATCTTCCCGGACTTTGGGCTCCTGAAGAATCTCTATTAAAACTGGAAAAATCAGTTTCTATGTTCTCAAAAACACACTCTCTAGACGTAACAAGACCTTTAATACAACTTTCTTAAATCTGAAAATATTTGGAAAGGCCAAGACAACATCCAAGACACAAAAGTTAATTTTGATTTATATAGAAATCAATATTTACTTTAACTCTTAGACTTACTTTCTACTTAATAACCGTCAACCGTCTAGGCTTAGCATGGGCTTAGCCACAAGTTGCTCGGCAACTTTTCGGCAACTTTGGGCTTTTTGAGGTTCTTTGAAGCCACTTTCTTCACGTTTTGAGCCACATTGGTCAGTTTTCGATAGACATTTATTCAATTTATTCTAAAATACAATAATTAGGGCCTAAGGCCCCCCCTCCATGGGTTGATTTTTGTGATGCCTTATCACGAGGTCAGCGGTATCACGTTGCACGTTTTTCAAGATGGCGGACAATTACCATGTTTTGTTCATGTCATTCTGATAGACTATTTGTTGATCAAGTGAAATGGAAAGAACCTCTGATATTATCATCGGACTTTAACAAATAAAGTTTTGATAAGAAGCAATGTGCGAATTTTTAATCTTTAACACCCAAAAAAGGTACGAAAAGCAGAAACATTTTGGCAACTTTTCGGCAACTTTTTGAAAAAAATAGCAACTTTTTGGCAACTTTTAGACACTTTTATCGGAAACTTTTTTGGGATTCATCGGCAACTTGTGGCTAAGACTACAACCGTCAAAATTGGAAACAAAATTAACCGTAACCGTCAACCGTCATAGCTACCACCCCATTGACGGAGACTCTTTTATGGCCAAGACAACTAGCTATAACTTGTATCTTGCAAAAACCAACGTGGGAAATGACGAATTGGCAAGACAGGCAGGCGCATTAATTAATCTTGCCCGCTCGGGTGATAGTCTCTCGGCGTTTGCAGCTCGGTCAATCCTGGACTCTATCATGAGCTGTGACGTCGTCACCGAGAGGGGACACGCCCGCGCTTTCCCAGACTTCGCGCGGACAAACGGTCTCGCGGCCATTCCCTTCCCCTGAAAGAAACTAAATTAGGGAGAGCTGAAAAACGGTGCACTTTTGTGACTCCCATTTTGTCCCATTATGGCTCTTGTTAAGACTCATGTAGCCTCGTTCAAAAATTTTTTCGTTGGCGTTTAATTTTTCTTTTCGAAGTCTTAAATAAATGCTGAAGAACTTCTGCTTCTAGCAGTGCTCCTATAATTCAAGTCTAAAATTATGCTAACAATTATGCTTGTTTTTTTAACACTCCTTTTTGCAAAAAAAAATGCAGAAATTATACTCCTACTTTTAATAACGAACACAAAATCTCAGTTACACGGCTTGTGGCAATGTGTTCAGATATGACGTCACAAATTTATCGATACCGTCAGAGGAGTCTGGAAAGGAGAATGAACAAAACAAACAGCAACAAACATGGCGGCGATGAGAAGACTGCGGCTGATATTTTGAAGGTAAGTTTCTTTTTACTTTGATTTCTGATTTGTATTTAAATCATTTGGTTTTGTGGATAGTCAATCACGACACAAATTCTATGATAGTCATTTCCAAACGCTTTATTAGTCTCTCATTTTGTGACAGTCATTCATTTATCCTTGTGACGTACAGCTGATGATTTTGTTATTTTCAACCTGCGTTTAATAATTTGTGATTATCATTTTGTTTTCGACACTTTGCAAGAAAGAAAAAGCGTTTGATTTGACTATAGTTTAAAGTGGCCATCGCTTTGAACCATCGATCCAATTAAGGTCGACCATCATCTGCTTTTGTATTATTTTTCGGCGGTGAATGCTGTTTCTTATTTGCAGGCTGTAAACAAGAAATAAGCCGATGTTTGTAAATAGTGACTCAATACTTCGATCTCTTTCTGGGTCTTTTTTAAGTGTATAAGGACTTAACCTTTAAGCTCGTGACGCCATTCAATCAACATTACCTTGGTGATCAACAAATGTTACAGCTCTCGTTCAGCGAATATTGTTGAATATCAGATAATGTTGAATGCTAAAAAAAGACCATTCATCGATTTGAATATTGTTGAACGAGAATATAGATGATTTCTAGCCTATTCAACAACAATTTTCAACAACGGCTGATCCTTTTAAAGTGTTAAGTTTTTTTTTCTACTCATTTAACGAACTGCAACCATGCTTTTTGTAGAGCCATAAATGTAGCGTGAGACAATGATGAACCATTGGTCATTAACTTTATCTTTTCATTTTTTATACCTCATGTTTGTGAACCCTTGCTTCTTAGATTAAAATACTTGATAATTCAAAATAAATGTAATATAATCTCATTAACTTTTCCCATCACTTTGCTTTCTTAAAATGATATAGGAAGTCCTGATTAGACACATTAAACAAAGGCTTTTTTTTTGGAGGAGAATTATCTGTGCAGGCTAAATCTCTTTTTAAGAAGCTGAAAACTTTTGAGTTCCTGTAAAATAATAATCTTGGTAGGGATTTGCCATCTGGTTCTCCAAATCCTGACCCTATTTCAGGCCCCAAAAGTGTCATTTTCCACACCTATTTTCAGACCCGGCCTGTAAAATCCATACCCATTTTCATACTTGGCTTCTACTGAGATTAGAACACCAACAAAAAGATTTCTTAAAATTCATTTTGAATTCACATAAATTATCACTCTTTCCTTCTTATTCATTTGGAATTGAAACAACCAATACTTTCATACACTCCTGTAGTTCCCGCAAAAAACCATATTATTTGATTCCAGATCAAAATAGGCAAAGTCTCTACCTGTTTTCAGCCCGAAAGGGCCCAAAAGCCATAAGCTTTGCAGTGGAACATACAAATATGACTTATATAAGGGAGCACCCTCACCCCCTTGATCACTTTAGTAATGGATAATAATGATCATCTGTCATCTAGTCAATTAATTTTCCTGTACATACTATGCATACATTGCAGCGGATGCAGACTAGCTTCATCATCTGTCATGGGTCAGAGATACACACTGTTCTTCACAGCTCGTGAAGGGCGTGAAGATGACCTGCGATGGGCCCTGTTTGACAGAAAAATCTCTCCTGATCTGCGTGAACCAGATACCAAGCAGACAGCTTTGCATCTGGCTGCTGCAAAGGGACGTCTGGGCTGTGTCAAACTGTTGATTGAGGCTGGTAAGTATTTAGCATACCTTACTATAGGAAATTAACGCTCCATGAAATTAAGGTATTGGAAATCAACGCGACTTAAATTAACGCGAATTTAATGGAAAACGACTTTCAAATAAAGAAAATTAACGCGAAAGAGGAGGTAGAATTTCATAATAAAGGAAATTAACGCGATTAAGACACAGTTGGTGGTGACAACTGAAATTCTATCTTGGCTGAAATCAAAGGAGAAGATATTGATATTCTCACAGTGACAACGATGAAGATGAACTCGAAATATTGTAAACCTTTGCCTTAGCTTTTGTGAAAAATGAAAAATAAAGGGTAAATGGAAAGAAAGAAAGCTTGTAGTTGATGTTTTTTAGGTGTCAAGAATGTCTGGACAGGTTCCAAAATTGGGGTCAAAATACTGGAAATTAAGAGCACAGAAATTAACGCTGCACTTAATTAACGTCGCAGAAATTAACGCTCAACAAAAGTAACGCGACTTAAATTAATGCGAGTTTTAATGATTCGGGTTAATTTCATGGAGCGTTAATTTCCTATAATAAGGTAGTACTGAATGTATTTCCTCTCTGAACCCCAACTAAAATTCATCTTGAATGGGAAGATCCAAAAGAATGTTTGTCCAGTATGCAACCTTTCTTAAAGAGCCAGAGGCAAATAGTAGGAACAAGGAAAAATCTGATCAGGCAACAAAAATAAAATTGTTGACAAGGAAAAGTATACCTAGTAATTTTTTTTGTCCACTTTCTGCCCCTGGGCCAACAAGAATAGGCAACCAACAAAATTTGTGGTGTAAAACAGCAAGTTGATTGTAAATAAGCCTGGAAACATTTAATACATACTAGGGGTTTTAAAATTAAGGTGTTGTGAAGAATTTACTTCTGTCCAAAAAAGGAGTAAAATTTCTACGGTAGGTCAGGTAAAAAGGAGACAGCAGATGATTGTATATTTTGTCATGCCATTTTATCCTTGGTTTAAAATTTATTTTCTCTGGTTTTTGGGTATCGTAATGGGCGATAATGGATGTGAAACAAAAGAAAAAATAAGATAAAATTAAACCACAACATAATATAAGGCTATGTACGTCACAGTTACTGCTTGGGCATGGTGCCAGAGTACTGTACTCACTGTGAGTTAGTGGAAACCCACCCTTTTTTCAAGAACCCACCACAGAATTTGGGTATGGTATTGGCGATCAATTAATGTCAGGACATTGTCTTTGGCAGTAAAGTAGATTCCCACTAACCTGTGGGCACAGTAGTTCTGTTAGCACCGAGGCAACCCTTTGCTTTGCATAACCAACGACCTCCTGCTACACTCAAATTTCAGAATGGCGCCTTACAGGGGTGTGAACTCAATACCATCTTGTCGCCATACCTGAGCACTAGGGCACCAAGTGAGAACAGCCCCTATGTATTCGCTGCTAAAAGAAGTATGGTTTACACCGGTTTAATGCTGTACCAATTGTATAATTTCACAGGAGCAAAACCCAATGTACAGGAAAAGGATGGTCTGACCCCTCTTCATCTTGCTGTTTACCATGGCCATGCTAGCTGCGTCAAATGTCTCATTGAACATGGAGCAGATGTAAACAGCACATCAAGGTGGTTAATATAACATTTATGACGTGGAGAAAAAAAGTGTGGTACTACATGTATGTGTGTCTGCCTGGGACTAGGAAAATTTAATTTATCTGACACATTTTGATTTTTGTCAAATAGTTAAATAATTTAACTATTTTAACTATTTATAGCTGTTTGACTTTTAGAGAAATAATTATTATTTCTCTAAAAGTCAGACAGCTATAAAGGGGTGCCTAAAGCCAAACTTATTCAGGGAATGGTAAGAGTAAACTCTGTTAACCCTTTAAGTCCCAATATCCACATACAAATTCTCCAAACTGATCTCCATACATTTCCTTGAAGAATGAGTTGAGAGAATTTGATAAAAGATCAAGGCATGTTTACTTGCGTGATCGTTTTATTAATTCTCATAACTTATCTGTTAACAGTGTATGGATATTGTTAGGAGAAAATTGATCTTGGTCACTATTGGGACTTAAAGGGTTAAACAAAAATTAATTAAGATGGATCAGTTTCTGGTTGAGTGAACATCTAGGTTTAAACACAAATACTTTTCACAAAGAGGGTGTTAATATTTTCTTGAATAGCAATATTATTTATGCTGCAGAGAGTGTTCTATACAGTCATTGTTTCTTAGACTCTGCTTGGTTTTCAGCTCTCAATGTGCTGTTATACTAAGGGCTCTGCCTTTTTTCAAAATTGCCACAAGTCTTTATACATACCACTTACGAGTAGGTTCACTTGAATCTTAAAATGCTCTTAACTTACAAGGCTATACTCTGAGAAAAATTGAAGGGAGCCCAGTGCTCTGAACTTGTGAAATCCAGGGTGCCCAGCATATGATTTGGATGAAAAAAGTAAGATTTCTAGTTGTCCAAGAGCAAAAGGCCACCGGGCGCTGCTTGAGTACAGCCTTGACTTATGAACTTAAAAGTTGATACGTATACTTGACATTCAAGTTTATTGCATTTCAAAAGTAATTGTTATGTTTCTGAGTTAAAATCAGTTAAAGCATAAATCAGGGGTGTGTTGTTAGGTTAAACTGTTGCCATGGTGACTTGAAAGCAAATAAAAATTACCACAACTGTTTCTTTAACACTACATTTTGGTGTCATCTTTTTCCCTTCCATTTTGCTGCATAAGTTCACTGACATTACATCATTCAGGGCCGATTCAGGGTCAGCAGTGTTATTTGACTGTTCCCTTCTTTATCAGGTTTGGCAGCACTCCACTTCATCAAGCAGCATACTTTGGTCACTTTGATTGTGCTGCAGTGTTACTAGCATCTGGAGCATTAGCTAATGTGGAGGAAGCCTGGGGCCAAACTCCATTGTTTTTAGCATCACAGAGGGCTCACAGGTTTGTTAAAATAATAGTATTAATTGATGAGTAAGGTTTTCGTGAGTTCATTGACATTGAATCATAATCTTGCTTGAGTGGATCAGGCCTAGAGGGTATTTTAGGAATTTTGGGGTGTGGATGTGCTGCTTCACTTAGGTTATTATGCGACAGGACAGGGTGAGATGGGGTGGGGTGCATTTCAGGGCTGTCATAAAGAGCCGGGGGCCAGGGATTATCCCCAACTGCTATGAATGTGGCCTCTGGCTAATTTCATTAGAAAATAGAAGAAAAATAGAACCAAAAGAAATCCCTAGCTGTTTGATTCCCCACCTACTTGTTGTATGTACCCAGCAACTCGAAATCTTAGTGACAACCCTGCATTTACACCCCATTGTGACTCAGTGGCCAAACTTTGTTATGGTAGGATGCATCACAGTATACTAAACAATAATAAACAATAATTAATTATTACTTCATGAGTGCACTTTGGATATGAGATGGTAGATAGCCAATGAGGCGCATAGCGTCGAGTTGGCTATAATCATCTCATATCCAACAAGCGCGCGTGGAATAATAATTATTGTTTTATTAAAAATGCCCACAAAATATTGAGAATTCTTCCCGTCTTTATTTGTAAAAACAACCGATTTTCAGCTTGTTACCATATTTGGAGAGCATGGTATAATGGCTCATATACCATGATGGCTAAGCCAATCAGAGCTCAAGAATTGCGTCCAATGATTCAGTTTGTAATGAGAACTGTTATATTACATTCCTCTCTGTATTAAGACAGTTCAAGGAGCAAGGACTGGATGGGTGTTGGCCAAGTTTACTAAGGTTTAGCCTGATTCTCAGATATCCAAGGTTACCCCCCCCCCCCACCCCCTTTGCTTCTCTCCCTCTCCCAGAAGTGACCTTGAACAAACATCTGAGAATCAAGCTCCCTGAGGTTATCAAGCTGAACTGTTGTTCAGCCATCTGGCTAGTTGAGACCCCCAAGAGCAGTGCCCGAGGTAGAAGTGTCTGTTACGTGAGAGTTCATATCTTTGCGCGACCCATATCACAAAGAGAGACTTATTAACTTTCTTCACTTTTTATATTTCAGTGATGTTGCCAGGCTTTTGTTGCAATATTGTGCATTTGTAAACCAGACTGACAGAGCTCATTATAAGACAGCTTTGCATGTGGCTTGTGAAGCCCAGAGTGTTGCTTGTGTGCAGTATCTACTTGATGCAGGAGCAGATCCTAATGTTCAAGCAGAACATGGCCGCACACCACTTCACTTAGGTTAGTATGTGAGTGGATAGGGTGCTGGGGAGCATTCACACCCAGTTCTGACCTGTTGGTTAAGCTTTGTCGATCTCAAGGAAAGTTGAATGATGATGGTGATGATAAGGTGATGATCAGATAAAGAGCCTACGTAACATGAAAATGAAGAAATGATCATCGCAGTGAACACAATTATGCAATTGTGTAAAGAAGCCTGAAAAAAAAAATTCAGGACTTCAATGGGGTTTGAACCCGTGACCTCCCGATACCGGTGCGATGCTCTACCAACTGAGCTATGAAGCCACTGATGTTGGGAGTAGGTCAATTGTGGGTTCATATGTTCCTGCCTACATAACAGTTGCTATTTTCTGCATTGAGAAACAGCAGACATACCATTTTCGAGTCTAGTGTGTGAGGCTAGGTTTTTTAACCTGTATTCTTCATAATTTTCACCTTTTACAGTTTCACGGAGAATTTTAATCAATTATCTGATTGCTTAAATGTAACAGACATAAAGCAGTGCAGTTCAACCATGAGCAAAATTGAATGACCAAAATAAGTAGTTTACTATGATGTCATGTCATTGGACAAATTAGCGGTTTTTGTTTTGTTTCAGTATGTTACAAGAGGGCTGAATTGGTCTAATGTGTATAGCTACCCCTACACAGAGAAATAATGAAACAGATTAGGCTCTAAGGGGAATCATTTCATCTCTCTGCCATTTTGTCGTTTTGTTGAACAGAAGACGAAGCCCATTTTCAGACTGGCTTTGCCACAGGCAGCCCAATAATTATTATGTGCTTAACAGAAAGCAGCGGTTGTAATTCTTTTTTTGTTGCTCTTTATTAAAGTTCTCCGGGGAGAAGAGTCAGGGCCTTTAACACAACTTCTCCTTGAGTATGGAGCACGATGTGACATCATGGATGACAATGGTAATTCGGCAGAGACTGTTGTTCAGTCCTTAATGACGAGATATGGAAACACTTCAAATGTGGAGCTGTGTAGGTCTTATCAACGGCTGTTAGAGCTGCTCTGGGAAAGTCAAGGTAAGATTTCACTCAAAGAAAGACCTCTTTTTGTGATAATTGATTTAGATATAATTATATGGCCAATTTTTTTTGTGTTTATGAGTTTAGGCCAATATCTAGCTATCTTGACCAAAAAAAGCTTGGTGAATAAAGGATTTATTGTAAATTGTAATTGTCATTTGTTTACACACGGATCACTAAAGAGTTCATAAGAACTCGCTGAAACATGTCTGTGTGTTCCATATCGAATTGGAATTTGAAAGTGTTAGTTTTTAAGGAGAGGGGAAAACCAGAGTACCCGGAGCAAGGGAGAGAACCAACAACAAACTCAACCCACATATGGCGTCGATGCCAGGATTCAAACCCGGGCCACATTGGTGGGAAGTGAGTGCTCTTACCACTGCCGCCACCCTTGCTTTATTAACCCATTAAGTCCCAATAGTGACCAACATTAATTTTCTCCTAATAATATATGTACATTGTCAAGAGATTGGGTTATGAGAATTAATAAAATGACCACCTAAGAGAAAATGCTTTGATCTTTTATCAAATTCTCTCAACTCATTCTTTAAGGAAATATATAGAGATCAGTTTGGAGAATTTGTATGTGGATATTGGGACTTAAAGGGTTAATGGCCAAACAGAGAGATGGGTCCATCTGCTCGGGTAGCCAATAAGAACACAGGATTCATTTCTCTTACCTGCTCACAGATTCAGCTTTATGACAATGCAGAATATTGTTGCTCTATATTTAGTTCTTTGGGGTTCCCTAAGCTAATAAAGATGACTGGCATGAATTTAAAAGAGTTAGTAAATGTCTTTCTTGTTTCTTTCTTTCTTTACTCAGCACTCATTGTGCAAATCCGGCTTTTCCAGCTCTTCCTGTGAGCTTGGTTTGTTATATTTTCCTGCCATTATATTAAATTCCCTCCAAGTACCTACATGTATTTCGTAAAATTTCGTTTTGTTGTCATATTTCTTTAACATAAATAATTTCTATTTCATTATTTTGCAGTGAAGCCTAAAAGCTTGAAACGCCTCTGTCGTCTTGCAATCCGCAAGATGCTCTCACCATGCTCTCTGGAGTTTGTAAATTCTCTAAGCATTCCTTTTTGCCTCAAAATGTATATTCTTCACATAGTGGAAACAGGACGGTGGCAAAAATGATAATTCATGACAAATCATTATAATATTATTGTACAGTCAAATAATATTTATTCACTGGGCATAATACTTAAGTTCTCTCTGGATCTATAAAATATATTGCTAAGCTAGCCTATGTGTACATTACCTTCAGCTCTTAATATTGTAGTTAATTTTTTATTTGAGCTAATTTTTGTTTTTCTTTTATTTGGGGGTATGTTAATGTATGTGAATGAAGTTAAAGCAAAAGAAAAATAAAAATTACCTGAGATAAAAAAAAACAACAACAACAAAGCACAACTGCATCAATTTAAGAACCTGAAAAAGTGAATTGGCACAAGCTTCTTAAGAATAGTCAACTATCATCGCTTTTGCTTTCTCTTCCTTGAAAATCAGCAAGTGACCCATGCTGTTTGAATACAGGAGCTCTGTCTCAGAACTGTCTGATATAGCCTGTGAGCTATATCTGACATTTAATGGAAACCTTAAAAGATTTGTTTGTAAAACAAAAGAATGAGCCTAAAAAGGGGTGAAGGATAGTTTCATAGAATTGAGATTAACATGGATAATAAACTAGAAACGTGAAAAATGTTGATGGTGCTGAAACTGCGATGAAGTTTATTTAAGAAGCTGAAACAATATCATATGTCTACTATAAAGTTAAGAAGGCATCATTTGAATCTTTAACTGGCTTAAGCAATAAGGGGGTTAATATCTGAGGATTTTACTAATTGAAAAATTGAGTGTATCAATGGATGGGAAAGTGTCCTGGTTAAAGGGTCAGAATGTATTGGGTGTAAAATACATGAAGGGTTTTCGTTTCAAAATGTGTTGTAAGTACTGTAATTAAGGTTACAGGAAATAAACTAGCTGTTAAAAAGGACAAGGATTTGGCAGTGTGTGTCGTAAAAAATGTGTATGATGTTAAATTTTTCTTTGTCAACTGACCCTGATGACAGTTCACCAAGGTGCGCACTCAAATGAAGCGGAAAAGATTGTGCCTGCAGAAGTGACCAGTTTCTAAATTGCCTTCCTAATGCAAAACACGTGAAGGTGGGGGGGGGGGGGGGAGGGAGGGGGTGGAGTTAGGATTGAGCTTACCTATGAGCCCTTCCATTAAAAGTTGTGTTGTTTTGCTTACTACTATGGGTAGTTTGAACAGTGGCAGTGGTGGATCCAGGGGTGATCCTATTTTTAGACCAAACTGAGGCCTGAAGGGCCGGAAAAAAAAAAAAAAGTTTTACACCCCAACCCCCCATTGTTTAGAGCAGGTTTAAGAAGGAATGAATCATATTTTGCTTTTAAAGTGGTTACATGTAGTTTCGGGGAAACTTGAGAAATGTCCTTAACGACAAAATATTGTCCCAATTAATTTTCTGCAGTAAGGGTTAATACCAGGATTTAAATGAGTGGAAAGTAAATAAACTTACATGTGTGCATATAAAAAGATGTTTTCATTGACAAATATATTCTTTTACAAAATTTAGTTACATATGGAACATTCCATATCCTACGTCTATTCTATAAAACAATCTGATGACTCTAGATTTACAGATAATTATATACATTATAAAATTAATTTCCTTTCCCTTGGTCTCTTTTCACAAATAAGTTATTGTGAAAAGTTAAATAATATTATTGTGTGCACATCAACAACTTGATCATTTATTTGATAAAAATAGGGTGGGGGATTCAGTCCGATAGGTTGTGTGTGTGTGGGGAGGGGGGGGAGGGGGGTCATCTCAAATAGTTCACGTAAACTGTAAACTCCTAGGGTCAGCTCTAATCTCCCTCATCATATTCCCTAATTTTTGGATTACAACTGCTGAAAAGGTTGTATGAACAACAAGAGAGATGCATGAGAATAAGTTAGGGGGAATCAGCACCTAAGTTATATTGGTTCTATGAAAATTGAGAGTAAAATTTATATTAGGATATGAATCATTGGGATGAGCTGTCTGTTGATGATGCATATGGCCTTGGGTTATTACTTCTCTCCTTCTTGATCAAACATTAGCTAGTTTTCAGCCTGTTTCAGGCGTTCAGGTAGTGGGGAAGGCTCAAAGAAAAATTGAGCAGGAAAACAACAAGGGGATGCCGATTTTTCCCATTTGCTCTCCATTTCTCTCCACTCTCCCCCATGGAACAGTCTAGCTGGTTTTGTTTCACCCATGTCACGATCAGGGAATGTGGAATAGTTGTATTGCGTAAGAAAGCTGTGATCAGTGCTTGAGCCATCTGTTAAGCAGATCTACGAAACTACAATAAGGAAAACAGGAAGTGTCCTCTCCATTCTTCAGCAAATGGAGCTTAAAGCACACGTGCTAGATTGATAAAAATTCCTTGGGATTGTTACTGAGTGTTCTTGTTACAAGCAAGTGAACCAAGGAATTGTCTCCTTCTCAGATGTTCCCTGCTCATTTGTTCCTACTAGCCTTACCATGATTGTTTGGTCACTAGACAAGGAGCTGCCTGCAGTCTACTGGTATGCCTGTTCTGACAATGAACAACCTCCTAGCTCATCCAATCTGTACCACAGGACACCAACTTTACCTCACTGTAAACTCCTGTGTCATTCATTAGGCATTTTAGTCCCACAGTTGCCATGATACACATGAATGGGTCCAGAACAGTTGAAGTATGAATCAAAGACTTCAGTATATCCGTGATCCTTCCAGAAAGTGCATAATTGACGATTCCACGAACATGGAAGGATGTGAAAGAGTTCAGGGTATTCCAAACTGATTAAGGAATAAAAGTCTTGATCGCCAAGGTGCCCTTGAAAAGAGTACCTATTGGCAAGTTCTTTCACTATACCGCCATTTAAGAGACTGTTATACAGTTTTGATTTGCGCATGTTGTGTAGATTGACTAAGACTACCCCACTGTTAAATCCTGTAAGGCCATTAGGAGGTGGTCCGCCGACATTTGTGCCAGGATTTCGGTTTCGAAACATGTGCAAAACATGTCTATAGACAGGTTGTTGTTCTCTTGCAAGACCAAAAACCATGTTGGACTTAAAGGTATCAAACTCAGAAAACAAATGTTTGATGTCTGCTTGGAAAAGCAAGTCTGAATCCAGTGATATGATGCGCATCATATTTTTAGGCAAAACATGATGAATTGCAGTTGATACAAAGAACAGAGAATCACTGTAGTAAGAATTGGGATCACCATTGGTAAAGATGGGCTGAAACATAAAGGAAAAACACAAAGTGTTGATTGTGGGATTAGAGAAATCAACCTTGAATTGGTTAAATGCATTTTTACAATCCCTGTATGAAATCAGGTAAGCCAAACCAGACCTTGTATGAAACCAGGTAAACTGTTAGAGTAGCCTGCACCACAGGTGGAACTAAACTTCTCGTTAAGTCCATCTGTACCCTGCGAGCAGGAGCTATTTTTCACTGTGTGAGCTGACGTGCCAAAAGTAGCCTCTGCTGAAAAGCGTTTAATTTTCTATCGTGCATGCTCAAAATTCATCACGCGATTTGCAAGCAAAAGTAATCATAAGGTCTGTCGTCAAATTGCACGAGTTTCGCAGGAATAGAAAAAATTGCGACAACTCTGATCTGCTACCCAAGACTCATGCAATGTTCCAAACCGGTCGATAACAGGGAAAAAAACGTTTTTGTAAATTTATTCGTCCAGATTTCTGGATGGATTTGAACGGTTGTAGACAGAGGCTACTTTTCGCAGGCCAGCTCACACAGCGAAAAAGTAGCCTCTACTTGCAGGGTAGTCCATTTGTCAAACACACAAAAATCCTTATTGTCGGCCCCCACCTGTGCACCAGGATTCCCGTACACACCATAAATGAATGGCCTGTTAACAAAGCCATTATTGATTTGCCAGTAATGTTAAAGGGAAATTAGAAACTCATTTCTGGTAATAGTATTCATCTAGACCGTTGAGGGCCCAGAACTAGGATGTAAGTGTTACCAGTCAAAATTAAATTCAGGCTAAAAACTTTTAAGCTAGGTTGATTCTCAATTTCCATTTTTGTCTCCTTGCCCTAATTCTTGAATTATAATCAGGTCTAGGAGACAAAGGAAACTGAGTATCGACCTAGGTTAAGAACTTTTAACCTGAACTTAATTTTGACCTGTAACATAGGCTTTGCACACATTACAGTAAAACACCTTTTATAAGAACCTAAAATTTAAGAACCTGTCAGGCTTAAATTTTCATTTCAAGCACCCTCCCAAAAGTGATCAACATGAATTTTCTCCACGCAATATCAGTACATTATCAAAAGAAAAGGTTATGAGATTTAATAAAATGATCACCTCAGGGAAAATGCTTTGATCTTATGTCAAATTCTTTCAACTACTTCTTTACGGAAGTGTATGGAGATCAGTTTGGAGAATTTGTATGTGGATATATTGGCGTAATGGTTAACTGTTATGGAAACCATGTTTTACCTTGAGATCTTTAATAACTGGCTGGACCTTTTTTAACACCTCCCCAACATCATAGTATGTCACGTTCAATCCATTCCTACACACTTTGGCAGCTTCATTAAAGGTATTGTCACTTGTCAGTTTCCCCAGATTGTCAGTTAAAATATGAAAAGTGAGATGTATTGTTGAATGTGCACATATTGACTTGATACAATGCTTGAACCGTTGAGCAAGGGGACTTGTCTGGCCAACTTTGGCAAGCACCATGAAGATGTTGTTCTTCTGTCGAGAAGGGTCATGCTTTTGGCTCTTCTTTCGATCTTTCCTCACGGTCACTTTATCATGTCGTACTTCGTGCATTTGCTTCCCCTCTTCTTGTGATATCTTTGTTTGTGGGAACTCTTCATCCTTTTTAGCTACTTTAGGGAACAATGCATTCCCCGCATTTTCGTGATTCTTCTCATTATCTGGAATTTTCTGAGGATTTAAGTCATTTTCGCTCTCTACATTGCTCTCGGCTACCTCAAATGGGGATAACTTTCCCGCATTTCCATGCAATCTTTCAGTGTCTGCCATTTTCCGATGGGTTAACTCATTTTCACTTTCTTCTTCTTTTTCAGCTTCCTCAAACGGTGGTAATTTTCCTGCAAGTTCACGAAGCCTTTCACTGTCCGGAATTTTCCGATGAGTTAAGTCATTTTCAATCTTTTGTTCGTGGTAACTATCTTCTTTTGCATCTGATGCCTTCGCCTCGAAATTCATCTTTATTTCACCCGACTTTGCGAACTTTTTCCCATTTTCTTTCTCATTGCGTTCTTTCCCTTTCACCTGCTTAAACTCACTATTTTCTGATTCAACACCTACATGTTTTACAGGCAAAATAGGTTGGTATCCCTTAGCTTTAGAATGAACAAGTTTTCTGTTACCCACATGTGATAAGCTGCCAGCCATAATATTTAGCTCGTGAAGATGCTGCTGTTCCGGAACCGAAGAATAAAGAAACCGGCTGGCGATTACGAGTAGCACTAACAAAGTGATACACAATACACGAGCTGGATGCCTCATGCAGTAGCGAAGCAGTGCTGAAACGACCGCCATCTTGAATCTTGTCCAAGTCTTTAAAACACCTGTGTCCGGTAGGGTAGAAGTGATTCCAGAATCTTGACAATCTTTCAAGTGATGGTTTTCATTTGGCTAATTCTACGTTCTTTATCACCTACGCTTCCATTTTAAAAAAATTAACACTTTTATCGAAAGAAACTCGTGTTCGCAGGATTTAAAAATCATTCGTTTTTGTTTTTTTGGCGTTTATCCCGACCCATCCCCAATGAAATAAGATTGGTCAGCAGTACACTGTTACCACTACACAGTACGTCATGTATGGTGAAATAATCAACATGGCGACCTCTTGTAGATTTCGCCTTTTTAAAACTCCTTTACGATTGCTAGTTTCAAGGTCCTTTTGCGCGAATGAATCTTCTAAAAACCATCCGAACTTTCTTCCTTTCGATAACAAAGATGTAAGATCCATTTTGAAGAAAATCACGGGTCGCAACTTGGACAAAATCTACTCTGCACGCAAACAAGATCTGACTGTTCCCACATACAAATTAATGACAGATTCCGAGTTTCTACAGGTTAGAGATACATCTTTTTTACTTCAAAGGGTACTTTTGCTGTAAGATTTCCGTACAACCCCATACATTTATTATGCCTGTAGCACATTTTTTATACTATCACAGGTAGCCTAAGCCCGAAATATGAGCATCGGCGATCATCGGCATTGTTGCGTAATATGTACTAACATTCAAAATATAAGGATTTGTATGGGAAGAAAACCTATCGTTTCTCTTACCTACGAAAATGAAAGGATTTCAATAAAAAACAGCTTACCTTACTTAAAATGTGTGTTACGTCTCTCCTGTGTGATCCACGGGCCGATTTATGGCCGTTTTATGGGTTTCATATTTCGAGCTTGGGCTACCTGTGATACTATTTGACACATGCGTACAATGTACATGTAAGCTTATGTTAAGTTATGCATGTTATGGAATTGTGCAGAAATCCTACATCTTTTAGTTATTTGAATATATTTCTGCAGTATCTCAGCCAACATTCAGGCGATTATCGGCCATTTGACAGCTGAGACATTTTTCTGTTAGAGCAGGGGGAGGGGTATGTATGTGGTGGGCAGGGAGGCTTAATTCCTCCTCTTTTATCGGCATGTGTTACAGAGCAGTTAGCTCAAATTCTCATTGTCTCTCCTCTCTAAAAACAAGCCCCAGAATTTCAATTCCCATAGAAAACAATACTTTGGTTCCGTGCCCAGAGATCATGGGAAACCATCAGTAACAATTTTTTGGTTCTGTGAATAATTGTTTATTCATGGGAACCTATCCCATAAATATTTTTAAGTTTTGAAAGTGATATTTTTTTCTTGGCGCTGGAAGCAATAAACAAGTGTATAATGCTTTTTGGGAATGATTCAAGATGGAACTGATAGATGCTAAAAATTTCAGTTGAGTATGAAAGTAATAACTTAAGAATTGCCCTACCAGTTAAGTATCTGTGTGAAAAAAAAATCTTGTAAATGGATCCCTAAGGCTGAAACAACACGGTACTGGAAACTTTTGTTTCTGTGAAATCGTAGGTCTTGTAGAACAGACGTCTGGAGCTAGTCTCTGTCACACTTCAGATGTCGGTTTTAGCGAGGTGTTTATTAGAGAGAATGTTTTTATACATTTTTATGTATTTTTTTTTGTTTGAGGCTCAACAAGAAATTGACAGGAAAGCTGAAAAATTACTTCAAATGCCACCTGTGATGGAAGAACGGCAGGAGATCGATGAAGTGTTGGAAGAAAATAAGGACATAGCTCATTTTTCAGAGTCAAGTTATGTCTTCACTGATATTAGTACCAGTGTGTGCAACAGGGTAAGATTAATGATTACAGAAGTGCTCTTTCTGGGTAACAGCAGCTTTTTTGTTTTGTGTATCAAACCCATTGTTATTTTGACATTCACATTGCCATTCCTGTTAAATGTCGTGACCAACCCCAACTGTCTGTCTTAGAGTCACCATCTTACAAAAGCCTGGGGCATACACCAGGCCCAAGTTGTTCAAGAGGTGTATAGCACTATCCATTGGAAAAATCTCCATCCTGTGGATAAGTATTAACCCTTTAAGCCCTAAGAGTGATCAGCGTCAAAATTCTCCTTGTAATATAACTACTTTATAAAACAGAAAGGTCATGAGAATTAAGGAAATGACCATACAAGATGAATCCAATTGATACTTCAACAAATTCGTCCCACTTCTTCTATTAAAAACGTATAGAAATAACAAATGAGAATTTCAATTTTGATATTAGGGTTTAAAGGGTTAAGGAAACCACTACCCACTGGATAGAGATTTATTCAGTCTGTGGATAGTACTATCCACCTTCTCAACAACTGGGGCCAGGCGTCCATTTTATAGAACCATCTCTGACCAATTCTCTTCTTATAACATAGGTATCAATATATTATAATCAAGGAGAAGCGGTTATGAGAGTTAATAAAAGAGAAGGGAAGGGAAAATGATCGATCTTTTGACAAATTCTTACAACTAAATTTTTCACAAAATGTATGGAGATTTAAGTCTTAAGAATGTGTACTATGCAGATATAAATTTGGGACTTACAATCAAACCAGGAAAATCATGAACACCAGGAATATTATGTTATTGTGTTCCAAGGAAAAAAGCCAATCAAGCGTAAGAAAACTAAACCACAAGCAAGGTCATCAATTAGTTTGTGGTTCTGTGGCCAGTTCACGTCTTGATCTTTGCTGTGATTGGTCATAGCACAATAAACATCCCTGACATATTTCAAGTGTTCAGGGTTTTGCCTGTCACACTGTATAAGGTTAAGCAAGAGTTGACTGTACTTTAAAACTTTGAGTGTTAATTTCTTATTCAGACCAGGTTAATAACCATAAGAGAGGCAAATGGAAGATTACGAAAAGCCAGGTGGGAGGAAAGGGACAGAATGAATCAGATATACTTTCCGAAACCAGGGAGAAAACATGAAATACCTGAACTGCTAAAAGATGAAAACCTTAAGGTAATGTAAACTTAATGGACAAAGTAACTCCAATTGAGTTTATGCAATCTGCTCATCACTATTATTTTGGTACAGTTGGTTCTGAATAATAAATTATTATTATGTTTCTGTGCAGGAATGTTTATAGAATTGCCACAAGTCGACTAGTCTGCTACACAGCCGTCTTTAGTGTCATCACGCAACTCTAAGTGGAGTTTTATAAATAATAAGCAAGCGGAGTGAGGTTTTTAGGGTGGAAGTGGCCTGAAAGTCTATTTTCACTTCTCGTGTCATGTCAGTTAGAGGCATTAAGTTTTTGACTGTTCAACAGGAGAAATGTTAAAAGGGAGGGGAAACTCGATAGAAAGGTTGTGGTATTTTGTTTCCAGGTCAGCTGTTTTAAAGCTGTATTTCTTCTGTTTTGCAGAGAGTGTTTCAACAGAATCGCCATGAAGATGCTCTTGATCTGACAGTTGTACAGTTTGAGCCTGATTCAGCAGATTATATCAGAGTAAGTAAAAACAAAATATTCTAAGAGGAAACATTTTTCAGCTATTATAATCCCTTTACTTTTTGGGTTAATTGAATTAGTTGAACTTACCGGTAACCTCCCTTGAGAGACCACCAAAATGAAAAGATTTAGTGGTCCCTTATGGAAAGTGTTAGCCTGTAAAAGAATGAAACCACAAGAGGTCTTTTCTGAGAAGAGGTCTGGATACATATTCTTTTTGGCAGAGAAATTATTTATTGCGTGGAATTTCTTAGAAGTTACCTTAAAATTCTGAAAATAAGCCCCGAGGGGTATATTTTTCACCCTTTTTGAGGGGCTTATTTTTGGAGGGGCTTATAATATGGAGGGGCTTATCTACGGAGGAAAATTTGTGTCTCAAAATTGACTGGGCTAGCCTCATAGTTGGAAATAAATTTACTGTTTTTGCTTTGTTTAACTTTGTATTTGAGGGCAATTTTCCAAATATAAGCCCCCCGGGGGCGATTTAAGGAAGGGTTTTTTGTGTTACCATTTTGGGGGGCTTATATTTGGAGGAGCTTATATATGGAGGGGCTTATTTTCAGAATTTTACAGTATATGCTTGTGTGTTGTCACTGAAAGTTCTTTGTCTACCCTGAGTGGCATAGTACATAAAGCAAAGAAGACCATGCCATGAGTCAAGTAGTTGCTTTATAGTGGAAGTTAAAAGCAATGTAAAACTATAAAACTGTCGGGCCAAAAAGTGGTTTTGTTTGATTATGAAAGATGGTCGTTTTTGAAAGGTTCTGATAATAGGGCTTTGACAGGGATAATTTTGGCACTGTGGATAGTTGTTGGTTGCTTATGGGAGGTTGTCTTTAATTATGAGAGGTGGTTGTACATGAAAGTTCAACTGTATTAATCCTCTAAGAGTGACCAGCATCAAATTTCTCCTTGTAATATCAATGCTTTGTAAAACAGAGAGGTCATGGGAATTATGGACATGATCACACAAGATACAAGGAGTTGATACTTCAAGAACTTCAATCAATTCTCACTACCACTCTTATAGGAAATGTATAGGGGCAACAAATGAGAATACAAAGTTTGATCTTAGGGTGTATTTCTCTCTTTACACCAGGTACATCACAAGACTTATGAAGATATTGTACTCAGTAACAAGTTTGATCTTTTGAGATCAACAAGACACTTTGGAGGACTGGTTTATTACCTTGTAAGAGCTCAAAGAATAATGGAACTAATTGAAGACATGATGGCGAGAGACCTGTAAGGAATTTTTTTAAGGGACTTGACTTGATATGTTTAATAATGCAAATTGTGAGCTTTAAAATATAATAGTGTCTATCATCACATATTTACTTCATCACGTATACTCACATCACACAAGATTTGTCCACTTTTTATAAATGACTTAATAAAATATACCCTGCTAGCAGAGTCACTTCAAGGAAGATCGAAGGAGACTCAGTTAGCAGGATAAATAAAATAATTATGCATCACGTGTTTGCTTTCAGTACTTTTTTCATTATAAAAACTCTACTGGAATTCAGCAGGCAAAGCTGTTACAAAGAATTTGGACTTTTAACATTTTGTTGAAAAATGGTTAAAGTATGAACTAAATGTGCTATTTAACGGTCACATTTTTCTTAACAGTTGGGAAGACTGCGTGGAAGTGGTAAGACTTCATCATCTTCTACATCCCTACAGTAAGATAGCGGAACAAGCAATCAGAAACAATCTTAAAGGATTGTTTATGTTGCGGGTAAGTTATGAATGGTTCTAACACTGAATGAAATTAATAGACTGGACAGTCAGTGAAAAAAAAAACAAACAACACATCCAACAAAAGACCAGGGAATAGAAAGCAACCCAGTTGACAGGGGAATTGAACAGAACGATAGACTGGACATTAGCAAAACAATAGTGTGTTTTCACTCACATGGCCAGCATCTATGCAAATTTATTGGAATAAACGAAAGTGTTTGCATAAGAAAGGAACTCAACTCCCACAGGACTGGAAAATAACATACCGTAAAATTCCGAAAATAAGCCCCTCCATGTATAAGCCCCCCCAAAGTCGTAACGCAAAAAATCCTCCGTTAAATCGGCCCTCCAAATATAAGCCGCCCGGAGGGCTTGTACTTGGAATTTGCCCTCAAATACAAAGTAAAACAAAGCAAAATTGGTAAATTTCCTTCCCACTACAAGCTAGCCCAATTGATTTTGAAACACAAATTTCCCTCCGTACATAAGCCCCTCAAAAAGGGCCTTTGAAAAATATAAGCCCCAGGGCTTATTTGCGGAAGTTTACAGTAACACAATAAACTGGACACCAGAATAACACAATAGACTGGACAATAATTGAACAACAGGACAATGTGATAGACTAGGAAATAATACAAGAACAAAATAGACTACACAATCGAACAACACAGTTGACTGGACAACAGAATAACAACAATACACAAATTATACACTTATGGGGTATCAGCAACTTATGCTAATGGTTAAAACATGCACATTAATTCTAGTTAAGAGCAGTTAAGTCATTTCTTGTAATCTTGCTTTTTCCTTGTTCTGAACTGACAGGCCTACGTTAGAAGGCATGGATCGCCTGAGACAATGGAGAGATTGGAAGAGTATATGCTTTATAGAGAGAAAGAGAAGGCGCAAATTTCTAGTAATTAAAATTTGTATCATACCTCGAACTTTGTCTTTATTTGCCTCCAGTTGTTTAGAACAACTTCTTTACTCTGCGCATGAACGAAGACAACAGGGGTCCACAATTATTTATTCTCGACTGAGACAAGTCAAGCAAGCACTTGGCAAAAAGAATCTGACCTTTAATTTCAGTCATTTTTTTTTATTAAATACAGTTTTCCAATGTATAACAAATTGGCAGAATAACTATTGGCTCCATAAACTGCTTAGGATGCAGCTCTAACTAAAACTGTTTTTGCCAGTTAGTTACCTAACATTAACCAATAATTTGCTAAATGGTTTAATTGGCAACACTCCATAAACTTCATTGCTTAAATATTCCTCCATTTCGTCCATATATAAATAATATACTGCTGTCACAAGCTACATTCACTGGTTTTGTTATAATTTCCCATTTTCAAGGGAATCTGCAAGGGGTGTAAGATGTAAAATAACTAGTTTTTTTTTTTGGGGGGGGGGGGGGGGGGCGGATATACTGTAACCTTATAACTATTGATTAGTGCTGCTAGCCCCTAAAAGCCCCACCGGCAAGAAAACAGTTAATTTATTAGGGTAAATACAGAATCATTCATTATAATCTGCTAAAATAATATTATTCCAATTAACCCTTAAATATTCAATATTGAAATTAGCCTTCTGTTGTATTTGCTAGGTAGAGTCCAAGCTTCACAAAATCCTTTAAATGTGCAGGGTTTGTACAGATTTTTGGATTACAAACCCAAGACTTTTCCCAGACCTTTTACAAAACAATAATTTCTTTTTCCAGACTCAGGGTCATCAAGTAGGTGATCTAGAGAGGCCTTAAAAAACACAAGCACAGGGCTTTTTTATGATGCACTGCAAACGTACAGGCAAGGTTGAAAAACATTTGAGACCAAACTGAAAAAAATATTCACATACAAAGCACTTGCTGTAACTTTGAAAAAACTCAAGACTATTTACCATTTGTCCAGACTTGATCTCTATTTTCCAGACTTTTTCAAGGGCAAATTTCAAGACTTTTTCAAGAAAGCAAGACTCTGTACAAACCCTGTGTGTAATGTGCCATGCACAAAAACCATAGGAGAGTATCCTAAACAAGATTTTCTAAGTATAAAATTGTCATGTCATGTCAACTGATTTTGACATTTCAAAATAAGAATTTCAACGTATCAAACACCACATAACATTAAGGCTCATCATTATTGGATAAGAAGGGTTAATGGATAGTTGAAAAAGCTAACAAAATTAGAGCGTATATCGACTGAAGGGTTAAGAACATCCCTGCATTAATAATCTAAAATTACTACACTTACAAAAACTGATCATCTCATTCATTTGAATGTACATTTCATTACACCTACATGGCGTTCCCAATCACCAAAATTTACTGAATCAAATAAGATTAATTGAAACAAGGCAACATACATTTTAAGGCTTGTGAGCGAACTTGTAAAAATTTGAGGATTTAACATAATAGGCCTTTTACATTAGTTGATCACGTGATCAACTTTCGGTAAACACGAAAACAGTTCGCTTTTCAAAAATTTTCTTAGCACGAGCTGAATTAAGAGGATATTAAAATTAGGTAACGTTGAAATTTTTAGGATCTCAAAAGCAGCGATTGCAATGGCTGCCAAAAATTAGATTGGATTTGTATGAGAAAAACAAGTTTTGCCACCTAGTCATGCTTGAATTGTTTTCCTTACAAATCCTTGTCAATTTTGAAATTTTCAAACTGTTGTGAAATTCTTCCTCAAGCATTATGGGGCTCAAATCTCCTTTTAATTCATAACAAGCCCTTTGAATGGGTAAAGGAAAGATTAACAACAGTTTAAAAATTCAGAAATTACAAGGAATTGTACGGAAAACCACTCAGGTGTGACTGGGTAGCAATAAGAGTTTTTCTCACAAGAAGAGTTTTATAACATAAAACAACATAAGAGTTTTTCGTGTTTACCGAAAGTTGATCACGTGATCCTATTATGGTCCACTTGTTATGGTTAGAGGGGCTATGTCATGCTATTTGCTATCTTTTTTAAAAGCAAAAACTTCTTTGCATCAGTTGAATTCCAAAAATAATGTTACCCTTCTGTCATTTGAGACATAATATCAAAACTGTTTCCTGTCACCTATTGCTATGGATGGGCATAGATTGAAACTTGAAAAAGTTGGGCCAACTGCAAAACAGTCATTTTTTTTTTCTCAAAATCAGTAAAGAAATGGGTAAAGCGTGGCGTAAGAGTCTTATGTGTGCAAAGCACGAGCCTCACATGCCCGTTGGCCGTACTTTTAGCATCTCTCCCCAGTCTCGCTCTCTGTTTTCAGCCTCGTTCCAGATCTTTTGTTTGACTGCTCCAGCGTACTTGAATACACAAAAAAACCGACTGTTTTTCAGTCTAACTTTAGCACAGAAATGACCTCAAACTGCAACGCCCTTGTGACATAGCCCCATTATTGTGCCATGAATAAATTAAGACTAACTTGCAACATAACTTTGGTTTTGGTTTTCAATGGAGTGATTTGTCAAATAAACATCATGCTAACTTGACAATATTTTGCTTTGCTTTCTTCTGTCTATACTTGACAACTTAAACAACTTTGTTGACTGCGAATAGGCTTTTTCCACTTTCCTTAAAAGAAGAAAGTCTACAAGCATGGTGAGCCAGACATGTAGACCAGAAGAACTACTCACAGCCAAGCAACTTTTTCGGAACATAACCTGGCTAAAAATGAGAAAAAGGTCCTATAACGGCAATTTGTAAATACTTCAGGATATATAAAAACACACCTAGTGCCACAAACTGTAATGCTGTCCAAACATTTTTTTTGACATACTGTACATTCTCCTACATTAACCTATTTTTTGAAGCAATGAAAAAATAAACCTCCTTGAGTTATTAATCAAGGAAATAGGTAGACATAACATTTTGAGGTGAAGTCTTGACAATCACTTTTCTCAAGAGTAAAAAATAAACTCTGTTGTCTTTGTGGAAAAACAATGATAAAAAATAGCCTTTTAATTAATATTTACATGCCTTGATAAGCTGCTTGTCTCTTAATTGCAAGAGAATTTGATCACGTGTACAAAATAATAATTATAATCATTATTCTTATTGTTACGATCACCAATCCCGCACCTCAGGAAAATAATTTTTTCTTTAAAAACCCACAAATACAGAGAAACTCTGGTCCAAGTATAAACTGTTACTTTTTCCTTATAAAAGAAACATTAAAATCCTTTTTGAAACAAACTTCACTATAATAATATTATTTACATGCACCTACTTTGCATTAAAAAAATATTCCTTGAATTTTTTTTGTTTGCAATAATAGAAAAATACCATAATAATACCACTGAAAATGCATGTATTAAAAAATTCAGAATTCCCAGCAAATTGATGAGTACAACTATGTATAAAAAAGTCATTTCTATCAACTATACTACATTGTTTGTATACATACATGATTTGCCTGCTAGCAAGCTCTCTGGGGCCCTCTGGTGGCGGAGTAGTAGTAGGAAAAGGAATGGGCAGCATGAAACTAACTTTCATACCTTTGACACGATCTCACATGTACTTGCCATGCCAGTGAGTAACTCATTTGTGCCCTAGAACCATTCCTTACTCCACAAATAGTTTAGCCTGCAAATGCACCCATCTCACCTGATTCCTCGCCAGTACAGGGGTGGATCCAAGAATTTTTGATGGGGGGAGGGGGTCCAAACTTTGGTTCAGAATGGACTGTTTTGGGACTTTTTTGTAGCAAATTACTTCTCCCCCATATCCCCTCCCACCAGTCGCAGTTGCACATTATCGGCCGAGTTGTCGCCGAAATTGTCAACCAGCTGAAAAAGCAGAGACAACCACTTGTTTCTCAATCTGTGAATGCCGGTCGCCTGCCATTGGCGCGGGAAAAACTGCTTTGTGAGATGAGGTGAACAGATCATAGGAGGGTACTCAAAAACAATAATTTATTACATTTTTGAATATCCCTGGAATTCAGTTTAGTGGCAAAATGCAATGCGCGTTTCGTTAAAAAAATCAGACAGTTAAAAAATGATATATGATGATCCTGTCAATGTAAGAATTTCAGTCTCAAACCAGCGTAAGGTCTGATAGGGGGCTCCGCACCCCCTGACCCTCCCCCTGGATCCCCCACTGCACTAGGAACGTTTCACAGAAGAGATGTTTGTGGCCCAAGAACAGAATTTCTGATTACATAAAAACTGTCTGGAATCTGGTAAGGAGCCCTGACTGGTTGATGCAGTAGTTATTGTTTGTGAATGACCGAGAAAAGACAAACAGACAAACAGTCACAAAGGTCAAATGAAAACACTATGAATCTAACTCACCAATCATTATTCCATGTGGAATATATTCTTCTTTAAAAAAAGCATTTGACTTTTGCTGCACTGAGCTGTTTTACAGAAGAACTCAACGCATATAAACACAAACAAGTATTGAAACCGCATGACTACCAAATTAATCAAGGAAACATTGTTTTACATCATCATCATGGAGTCTCTGATGTTGTAGGGCAGACATCTCTCCTGTGAACTTTCCCTAATGGCTAGGAGCAAGAAGAGATGGCTGTATTTTGCAGGCTACTTTAATGGTCCCCTACAACGGCACTGAATGAAAGTTCCTCACACTACAGCAGAACAGTTGTCCAAAGTAGTTATGTTTTCACAGTAACAAGAAACACCCATGTCCAGAAATTTACACTTTAAAAAGGGCTATTTCACACTATTTACTACCTTTTCAAAAAGCTAAAACTTTTTTTGCATCAATTAAACTCCAGAAATAATGGTCCAGTTTCGTTATCTAAGCCTATATTTAGGCATTGAAATTGTTTCCTGTCTTCTGTTGCAATGGATGGCAAGGATGGACATGGATTGCAACTTGATAAAGTTGGGCCGACCTTTTAAAAGCCTGCAAAAATCCATCCAAAAATCATCATGGTTTTATAGTGCTCCCTCATGAATATATATATATATACATATATATAATTATGTTCTTTAGAACTCTTCAGGGGCATTTTGTGTACTGGTAAAGGTACTTCAGGGGCACCCAACGACAATTTATGGAAAAATATCTGTTCAGAAGACGATTTGAGACCTAGAATTTTCGGAACATTTGTTGTAAAATTTCTTGCTTGCCTGCCTCTCCTAGGATTTTCGAACATCTAAAAAAAATGGTAAAATTGCCCATTTTCAATGGATTTTTACCCTAAAAAGGTCACCTAAAATTTTCAGGAGCCTTTTTTTAAGTTTCGATCCCTATAATTTTCGGATCAATAGACTTTCAGCTAGGAAATCCGAACAGATGAAAAATTTATAGGGCATAAAATATGCCCATATCCACTGTTTAAATACTAAAACACGTTTAAGTGATTTTGAACTATATTCTCGTTGGGTGCCCCTGGTACTTGGTAATGACTTTAGGGCAGAAATGACCTAACGCAGTAATATCCATGTGAAATAGTCCCTTTAAGTGTCCCAAGAGTGAAGCTGAAGAAGGTTGAGAACAAACCTGAATTCTCCTTACACAGTCTCACACTCAGGAATTTGACCAGTAAGGTATGGCAAAAGCAACGAAGCGGCATCATCCCTACGGAGCTCCTTCAAGAACTGGTACAGAGTAAAGACTGTGGCATCTGACCGCTGTGACCAGTCCTGCAACAGCTTTTGGGTTGCCTCACATGGTGTGAGTTCCCAATTTTGTGTATGTACGCTGCTATAATTCATAAGACCCGCCAGCCTCTTCCAATCCTTGCTTGCGTTCAGGTGCATTGCTAGCCTCTCAGTCACATCTGCTCGGGTTTTACTGAATTTGAAGTTATTTTCTATTTGAACAAAAAGAAAGAGAAGAGATGCTATCACTGATGTCTTTCCTTTTGTTAGAGTACATCACTGTGCATAAGTAGTCCTAGCAATATACAGGATGTTTGCCGCATGAACTAGAAAATACAAGTAAATGACTTAGCCCTCCAATCCTGAAGGCAGTTTTAGGCAGTCCCACTCAATCCTTCACTTTACCCTGTTCACAGTAAGCGGCTCAAAATTGAAAAAGGTCCATTTTTGAGCCATTCCTGGCGGTTAACAAGAATCCTGTACCAGCACCTTGAAATCATAGACACCCAGGCATGGTGCCTCAGTATGGTACTTGCTGGGCCCTTATGTGAACACACCCATTTTTCAAGTATTAATGCTAGCATTCAGGAACAGTGCCTGATGATGAGGTCAAGACCAGGTGTGGACAACTCCCTTAGCGACAGCCCTAGGTACTTTCACGCCCTTTAATAGCAGCACCCATCATAAGGGAGACAGTTCTCTGATTCATACTACAATCAAGCTTAATCACAGTTACCTTTTATAATCAATGACGTACCAGCTGACACAGCACATGATTCTGAAATAAAGATGCCACAAAAGTGTCAGTATCAGTCGTACAATTATTTAAAGTGAGATAAAAACTTCTTTACGACTACAAGATGTTAACATCAAAGGGGCAACCTCATGCTATTCACTACATTTTTGAAAAGCTTAAATGCTTCAAAGTTGTAAAAGCTTCCTCACCTTTTGGACCAGAGCATTTCTTCAGGGTGGTGACTTTAGTTTTAATTGTTTGGCAGAAGTTTATTTTCTGGTGAAGAACCAGGCCTAATATGATCAACACTAATAGCATTATGACAGCACGATACACCCACATCTCATTCTGAAACCTCTTTTGCGCTTTAATAATGGCTGATGTTGGATTAAGGTCAACTGCAAAATATAAATTAGTAAGAACATCAATTCCTTTTTTGTAACAACTATCAATGAAAAGACATGAAGCAAATTAACGCTAAGAAAAAAGTACTCTCACACTTTTATACAAAGTCCTGGCAGTACAAAGCTGCAGTAAAAGCCTAATACTAAAACTACAAAATTACAGAGCAACTGGTAGTTTTTGGAATTGGCTGAGATTCATAAGCTTTTCCCAACCAAGAGTCCCATACCTTTTGTCTTCTCAAATTCCTGATAGTGGCATATGGCTCTCTTTGGTGTACTCAATTATTCTAACCAATCAAACATGCCTATTTCTTTTGTTTTAGAAACTCCATTCGGCTCTATTCGGCTAATAGGAAAACAGTAAAGACTTGGTTTGCACTTAATATCAGGGATGGTGTTCATACGTTTCTGTAAAGAATTCAGTGGTTGAAATTTTCAACATCTTGATGTTGCAATGAATCAATCATTGGAAATATTTTTTTACTGTGGATCAGTGAGCTCAGAATTTTTTCTATACGTTTGGGTGATCAAATTCTCTTTCTT